>JAQQSK010003521.1:349299-411289 GCA_028658325.1 Potorous gilbertii | reverse complement strand
GAGGGCGAGTGGGGGAGGGGTAGTGTGAACCCTAAGACGCAAGTGGGGGAGGGGTAGTGAGAACTCTGGGAAGCGACTGGGGGAAGGGTAGTGTGAACGCTGAGAGGGGGTGCGAGTGGGGGAGGGGTAGTGAGAACCCTGAGAGGACGAGTGGGGGAGGGGTAGTGAGAACCCTAAGACGCAAGTGGGGGAGGGGTAGTGAGTGGAGGAGGGGTAGAAAGAGCCCTGAGAAGCAAGTGGGGGAAAGGGTAGTGTGAACGCTGAGAGGGCGAGTGGGGGAGGGGAGGAGTGTGAACTCGTGGTTGTGAGAAGGGGGAAGGGTGGCTGTGGGGACCTGCACGTGGCTGGAACTTGAGTATGCGTTGGCGTGCGTGTAGCGTGTGTGCGTGTAGCGTGTGTGCGTGTAGCGTGTGTGCATGTGCCTGTGTGTGTGCGCGTGTGCCTGTTTGTGGTATGTGTGGTGGGCAGTGTGTGCATGCGTGTGGAGTGCGTATGTGCCTGTGTGTGGTATGTGCGTGTGGTGTGCGTGCGTGTGCCCGTGTGTGGTATGTGTGGTGTGCATGTGTGTGTGGTGCAGTGTGTGCGTGCGTGTGTGCGTGTGTGCCTGTGTATGGTGTGTGTGCTTGCGTGTGCCTGTGTGTGGTGTGCATGTGTATGTGGTGCAGTGTGTGCGTGCGTGTGTGTGCCTCTGTGTGCATGTGCCTGTGTATGGTATGTGTGGTGGGCAGTGTGTGCGTGCGTGTGTGCCTGTGTGTGGTGTGCATGTGTATGTGGTGCAGTGTGTGCGGTGTGCGTGTGTGCCTGTGTATGGTGTGTGCGTGTGCATGTGTGGTGTGCATGCATGTGTGGTGCAGTGTATGTGCGTGTGTGGTGCAGTGTGTGTGCGTGCTTGTGGTGTGCGTGTGTGGTGCAGTGTGTGTGTGCGTACGTGTGCCTGTGTGTGGTTTGGTGTATGTGTGTGTACATGTGTGCGTGTGTGGTGTGTTCATGCATGTGTGGTGTGGTGCATGTGCATGTGTTCATGCATGTGCGTGTGTGTGTGGGGTATGCTTAAGTATCAGTGCTCCCATCAGACCTGAGAGTAGGGCGGTCCTTTCTCTTGTCCCGCTTCCGGGCTGTTGTCCAGGCAACCTTGGCCGCCACCTAGCAGCCTCGAGGCGGGGGTGGGGAAGGGCGGGGCTGGGGCGGGGCCCGCATTAACCATTGGCCCCCCCCCCTCCCTCCCCTCCGGTACCTCTGGCTTCCCTCTGTGCTCCGGCTGCTCTCCATCTCTCCGTCGATCCGCCTGCTCGCCCGCCTGTCCCTCCGTCTGTCCGCGCAGAGCGCCCTTATGGCCCGGGAGCAACTGCTCGGGGGCCCCGGCCTGGGGGGGGCAGCCCTGGCGTGCTGCCTGGTGGTGGCGGCCGTAACCCTGCGCTGCTGGTCAGGGCGGGGTCGCCGCCAAGCGCTCAGTCGGGGCTCCCGCCAGCAGGAGGCGGCCCTGGAGGCCATGGGCCAGAGCGTGGTGGTCTTCCGCCGCCAGGTGAGATGGGGGGGAGGGGGGGGGAGCTGGCCGCCGTGACCTTGATCTTTGCCCTGGGGAGGGCGTGATCAGCCTGCAGCACTACCCCACTTGGGTCCCTCCTACCCCTACCCTCGGCCCAGCCCCCTGACCTTTGGCACTCATTGGTCAGACTGAAACAGCTCTGGCTTAGTAGGGGCATTTGGCGGTCTGAGGAAGAGGCAGAGGCGGCCCCAGGATGGGAGAGGGGAGGCCCAGTGTCTTCCAGCTGTCTTTGACCCTGGGGGGCTCGGTGGCGTTTAGAAATGTTCTGCTGAGCCCTAGAGGGCAGAACTGGGCACCATAGGGGCAGGAAGAGGGTCATCTCCAGAAAAACCAGAGCTGTCTCTCAGTACCCTGGCTTTCCATGATAGGGGGTGAGCCCCCCCATCACCTGATGTATCCAAATCAGATGCCCCTCTCTCAGGGATGGTATAGAGGGAGAATCTCAAGGGAGGAAGGAGGACAAGTCTCACTCAGCCTACGTGACTTGTCTAGAATGACCCAGCTAGTGAGTATTGGAGCCCAGCTCTTCTGCTTCTTCTTGAGAAACAACAGGGAATAGTGTGGACAGAACATGGGGTCTGGGTTTGAGTCCTGCCCCTTCCACTTAATAGCCCTGTGATTGGGCAAGCTCAGTTTCCTCATTTGTAAAATGTAGGCGTTGGACTCAGTGATCTTTGGGGATCACCCTGGCTCAAAATATGGGATTCTCCTTATCATTTGTAATATGGGACCCTCCCATCCTTCTTTTTGCCAGTCTAGTCTGAGGGGCACTGTTTGGTGCCGTTCCCCTCAGTCCAGAGCCCAGGGAGGTGGCTGCATTGCATGCCCACAGGGCATGTCCCATGTGGGTGCAGAGGCCCAGGGCTTGCCAGGCTGCACAGTTGGGCTGAGCCTTGTCCTTCTTTCGGGCTCTCAGAACCCAGGGCTAGACGAAGAGAGTGTGCTGGTCCTGCCCCTGGTCCAACTGGTCCAGAAGCTCAAGAACCAAGAGGTGTCCCCAGAAGTCGTCCTCTACAGCTATTTGGGCAAGGTAAGGGGGCAGAGTGCCCTGAGACAGACAGAACCTGGCATGGTCCTTCAAGTGTCTGCCAGGCAGCAGTACTCCTGGACCCCCAGGGGCAGATCTTAGGGTGGCAGAGCTAGAGGGAGGTGGGTACGCTGACTATTGCACTATTGGGGGTGGGGCTCCCTCAAATCCACAAACACCAAGCTCCAGGAGACTCCAGGCTGGTTCCTGCCTGAACTTGGGCACTGCCTAGGATGTGCCAGGATGAGACTGGAGTCCTTCATGCATTTGTGTAGGATCTGGGGTGACTGTGTTTGGGAGTGTAATCATGTCCCAAGTACTCTGGGGTGGACGTTCCTTATCGCAGCCTTGATTTCTTCTTTCCTCTAGCTTGGGGGATCCCATCTCCCTAGCTGCATTGGGTGCTCCCCAGGGCCTGTTCCCAGAGCAAGAATTTTGGGGATGTTCTTTTCCCTTCTAGAGCCTCAGTTTACCCTTTTCTACTATGATGAGACTGGCTTACAATCTCTTGGGTTCCTTCCTCCTCTGGGTTCTAGGTTTTAAAGACTGATTGTACTGGCGTGGAGCGGTTGGTGGGGTGGGGGGGCTTCAGCCCAGGTCATGGTCAGGAATTGATTTGGTGTTCGTGCCCTGGCCAGGCCTGGGAGGTAACCAAAGAGATCAACTGCGTGACCAACTACCTGGGCGACTGCAAGGCCCAGCTGGCAGAGGTGGCCCGGCAGCCCCAGGTGGGCGGCCTCCTCTATGGGGTCCCTATCAGCCTCAAGGAGTGTTTCCAGTACAAGGTATGACCCCTTCCCCCACCCTTGGGACCTCCCTGTTCCCATGTTAATTGGAAGAAGTAGGTGTGTGCCATCCTGGCATGGAGGATGGGTTTACTGGGGGATACAGGAGATCTTAGTGTACTCTGTGATGAGTATTGGGCTGGAGAGCATCGATCTCTGGTACTTCCCTCCTCCCTCTCTCCCCCCCCCCCCCCCAGGACCAGGATTCCACTCTGGGCCTGTGCCAGAACGTTGGCTTCCCTGCCACAGAGGATTCCGTGGTAGTGCAGGTGTTGAAGAAGCAGGGGGCTATTCCTTTTGTGCACACCAATGTGCCCCAGGCCATGTTCAGGTCCGCGGCCAGGAGCTGGGCCGGGGTGTGGGCAGGAGCTGGGAGCTGGGCTGGGGGCTGGGGGTGTGGGCTGGGCAAGGAGGGTTAGTGGTGGTAAGGGCCCTAGCCATGGGGATGTAGAGGGAGCAGGACTTGGTGACATGTTGGGGCTGTGGGGAGGTTGCCTGGAGCTGTCCTCTTTGGCATCCCAGCTGTGGATTTCTTCCCACAGCTACGACTGCAGCAACCCTATATTTGGCCGTACGCTGAACCCCCTGAATTCTTCCAAGAGCCCTGGTGGGTCTTCAGGTGGGGAAGGTGCCCTCATAGCGGGCGGCGGGTCCATTTTGGGCTTGGGCACCGACATTGGGGGCAGCATTCGCTTCCCTGCGGCCTTCTGTGGCATCTGTGGCCTCAAGCCTACTTCAGGCAGGATCAGGTATTGGACTGGGGAACCCTGGGGGAAGAGAGATCCCATGAAGGCTCCCTGAGCAAGGAGTGAGGGACGTGGTTCATATGCCCCTGGGTCCCTTTCAGGGTTAAAGCCTGTGTTTCTCTGGAACCTTGAGGCTCTCCTCTGGCTCCTTTCTCCCCAGTCTCTCTGTCTCCTTCCATCTCTTCCTTTTCTTGTACTCTGTCCTCTCCCCCATCCTTTTCTGTCTTTCTCTCCCTTTTTCTCTTTCTGTCTCTATTTCCTCTGCACCTTTTCTTTTCTCTATTTCTCTCTTTCACTGTCCCCTCCTCCTCTCCTCTTTTCTCCTCTTCCCCCTCCCCCCTTCACTGGTCCCTCTCCTTCTCCTCTCCCTCTTTCTCTGTCCCCTCCTCTTTCCCCTTCCCTTCTCCCCTTCTCTGCTCCCTCTCCCTCCCCTCCACTGTTCTCTCCCCTTTTCTCTGTGTCTTCCCCTTTCCCTCTCTCTCCTCCCTCCCCTCCCATGTCTCTCCTCTTCTCTTGAGGTGGAGTCTGCAGCTGTTCTACCCAGAGAAGGGATTTTGAGTCTGGGGGACCTGCTATGCCCAGGCTGCCCCATGCTGGTATCCTGCTCTGTAAGAGGGTCCACCCAGCCTCCCTCGGAGGGCTCTTTGTGGCCTCAGAAGGAGCTGGCACACTGTGCTGATGTTCTTTTATGTTTCCTTCTAGCAAGCGAGGAATGAAGAATTGTGTCAGTGGGCAGCTGGCAGGTGAGGCGTGCGGGGGCGGGGCCTCTTTTGGGGGAGTGAAGCTCAGTGAGTGGTCCTAGGGCATGGGGCAGGCTCTGGCCCACAGCTGTCCCATTGCAGACAGGTCTGCTCTTCTTGCCCCTCCCCGCTTCCAGGTAGGGACAGCTTTCTCCAGCAGGCGGGCCCACTGAGCGAACCCAGAGGCACTGAAGTGCTCAGGACCTCAGTTTCCTTGTCTGTGGATCTTGGATAAAGGCAGGAAAGGGGAACCTGAGAGCTCTCTGCTCATCCTGCTGCAGGTTGGGATGGAGCTTGGGCTCAGCAGAGTGGCCAGAGATGCCAAAGCTACACCTAGGCCCTGTGTCAGTCACTGGGAACCCACAGACCACAAAAGAAAAGGGTAGTCCCATAATTTATGAGAGCCCTGCTGCCTCACCCTTTCCCTAGCCCACACCCAGCCTGACCAGAGGCTCATGGGCATGGGCTGGGTGGTCATACCAGCAGCCAGGTGACATGGAGCCTTCTTTCCCCAGTCCTCACGTCTGTGGGGCCCATGGCCAAGGATGTCGACAGCCTTGCTTTGTGCTTGCGGGCATTGCTATCTGAGGACATGTTCCTCCTGGACCCTATGGTGCCCCCAGTGCCCTTCAGGGAGACGGTGAGTGAGGCCCTGGCCTGGGCCACTGGGGAATGGGCTGCCAGAGAGGTCTGGGATGAAGGCAGGGGCTTGAGTAGGGGCTCCTCAGACCTGGGAAGAGGAGATTGATCTGTAGACTAGGTGCTTTCAGGTCCCATGCTCCTGTGGATCTGCAGCATCAGGTCTCTGGGTGTTTGTCCAGTGTCAGATTTCTTTGGAGCCTTGGCAAAGGTGGTGGGAGGACTCAAGGAGGGCATGGGGGCCCACTGCTCCTCTTTCCAGATGTATGCCAGCACGAAGCCTCTGCGGATTGGCTACTATGAGTCTGATGGGTATACCATGCCCAGTCCCTCCATGAAGCGGGCTGTGCTGGAGACCAAGGCACTCCTGGAGGCTGCTGGTCACACGGTATGTCACCCTCACTGGCCTGTTTCTGGAGATGCCTGGCTGACCAAGTGCCAGCCTCAGCCCATTGCAGACCTGTCTCATTTCTATTGGGAATGGGCTGGAAAGGATGGTGGGAGGGACAGTGTCGAGATTATTACTTCCATTTTCAAGAAGAAGGCGCTGCACCTCTTAGCAGTGAAGGGACTTGTCCAGAATTACACAGCTTCAGAAGGAGGTCGTTCTCAGAATCCTCCCAGTACCAGCCTGAGGACCCTGGCCTCTCTCCAGCCCTCAGGCTAAGGAGGTGAAAGGAAGAAGTCCTTTTTCTGTACCATGAGGACAGTCTCCCTTGTGTTTCCTGGGCAGATGGAGCTGACTCCTGGGCTTCCAGGCCTAGAACTTGCCTGTGGAGCCTCTGGCCTCCCCCCAAACCCCCAACCTGGTTCTTAGGAGAAGATACTGCCCACAGGAGGCTGGGCTGGTCAGCAGGGAGGCTGCCAGCTGTGGCAGCCACTGGAAGTTCACTGACTAGTTTTTATATGTGGTAGGAGTCTCACTGGGGCCTCCCCAAGGCTCAAATGAGTTAATATTTGTAAAGACTAAGCCCAGGGACTGACACACAGTAGGTACTTAATAAGTGCTGATTTCCTTCCTTTTAACCCTTCCCTTCCTTGCACTTCATTTTCCACCCCTCTAAATGAGGGGCTGGAGTCATTGATTTTTCAGGGTGTTTGTTTCTAGCACTGAGTTCTCATTTTCTGAATTGACAGTTTTTTTTATACCCCCTTTATTTCTGAACAGATCACTTCCCTCCTCAGCCTTCCCTTGTAACAAAGGTTTTTTAAAAACCCACCCCCAATATGAGCATGTGTGGACTGGAATGCAGGGAGGGGAGGAGGCATATTTCCTCAAGGCTTTGCCATAGCCAGGCCAGGTGGAACCTTGACTTCCCAGGAGTCCTCTAGAGACAGTGTCTGCTCTGCTTTTGTTTGTGACTCGGGGCAACTGGATTCTCTGGTGCAGGAGTCCAGGGAGTTGGGCAGATAGGTGGGGCCTGGGGGTGACTGGCAGGGAGATGGGCTTGCCCAAGGTGATTTCTTCTGTGTCCTTTAGCTCATCCCATTCATACCCTCTAACATTGATCATGCCATGGAGGTGCTGTTCACCGGTGGACTCTTCAGTGATGGAGGCCATGCCTTCCTGAAGAATTTGTGAGTATGGGCTCAGGCTGCCCCCCTTCTTTCCAGGGGGCTGACAATACAAGGGACAGCCCCCTGTATTGTGAAAGGGCAGGTGTAATTAATTGCTCCCTTTTACTGGGAACAGAATCTCCGAGGCTTTTCCTGGTGTGTCACAGCAAAGGAAGTATCAGAGTAGAACCCAGGCCTTCTCCCTCCTGCAGGCTGAGGGGCAGATAAACTGAGGGAGTGGGCCCTGGGGGATTCTGGAAGCCCCGTTTCCTGGTGGAGAAAGCCATGGGCTAAGTGATTGAAGGCAAGTCCTTCCCCGCTGTTGGGCCTGGGCTTCTCCTCTCAAGGGAGAGTCCTGGAATTAGTGGGTAGAGTTAGGAACACCTGGTGCAAATCTTGCCTCTGATCTGTGGCTGTGTGACTTTGGGTAAGTCATTAATCCCTCTGCATGGTTATTGTTAAAACAGCTCAGGTTTTAATAAAGTGCTTTACAGTTAGAGGAACATTTAAGATAGATTGTCTCCATTCCTTACTACATTTTGGCCAGGTAGGTGCTGTTATGATGCTCATTTTACATGTAGGGAAACTGAGGATGGGAGCTACCTGCCCCCCAGGGCTGTTATGAGGCTCCTTTGAAACAATGTCTGTAAAGTGTTTTGCCAGTTTTAAAATAACTCCAGAGATTCTAGCTCCTTCCCTCACTTTGCCTGCTTGGCAACTGGAGCACAAAGGCCCTGTGTGCCGAGCCCCATGCCTGGTACTGGCTTCACTCCCTCTCTCTCCCAGGAGCTGAGCGGGCAGTTATCCTTTGAATTCCCAACCCCTGGCCTCCTAGGGGTTCTGGTCTGACACTTGCAGGAAGCCTGACTCCAGGGGAGCTCCCATGTCTCCCCCTACTGTACTTGTATTTTGCCACCTGTGTTCTGTAGTGTTACTGGCCTAGGGAGACTCATTCCCTGCCCTGTCACCTCTCTGTCTCTTCAGCAAAGGTGACTCTGTAGATCCGTGCCTGGGGTACCTGACCATCATCCTCAGGATACCTAATTGGATCAAAGGACTGTTGTCTGTTCTCATCCGGCCTTTGGTGAGCTGGGACTGAGGGTGGTCCCCAAGGCTTTCTCCCATTCTTTTGTGGGTGTGTATGGGGAGGCCGCTGGGCCCCTGTTCCTCCTCCACCTTGTGTTTCCCAATTCTGGGCCCGCTGCATTCTGGGCATTGCACCAGCCTGTGGGAGGAGCCCCTGCTTCTGGGAAGAAGAATAGGAAGGACTTCTCTCAGTCCTCTTCCCTCCTCTGTGGCCGGTGGCAGGGGTCTGACCTGGGCCTATAAGCAAAACCTGTTTTTCCCTCTAGTTTCCAAGACTGGTCACCTTCCTCCGCAGCGCCAAGTCCCGGTAAGGAGGCTGTCCTGGCCCCAGCTTCATTCCTACCTGGGAGCTCCCCATCAGGGAAGTAGGCCCAGAAAGGTAGTGAGCTTCCTGTCACGACAGATACCCAAGCAGGGGCTGGCTGACCACTTGTCTAGGAAGTCCAAGAGGGAATTCTTGTTCATGTTTTAGCTGGACCAGTGCTCTCTGAAGGTCTGTGACTTCAAGTCAGGCCCAGGATAGGGAATTAAGGGCAGTCTCTTTGTCCTAAAGAGATAAGAGAAAACCTTGAAGTTCATCCTCAGCCCTCCTGGTGCCAGGCTCAGCATCTGGCCTTGTTTTAGTACCTTCTGAGTGACTGCATGTCCAAGTATGCCATAGAGGGGTTTCCTACTCAGGTGTGACTTGACAAGGTCCCATGAAGCTCCTTCCAGGATTGAGTCACTGATTTCTGGGACCTTGACAAACTGGAAAGTGACCAGAGTCCAGATAGCTCCTAGAAACTCCTGGAGGGAGAGCACTCCTTCCCCCCCTACCCTCCTCTCCTGCCATGGGGCCAGCAGTTAAGGGTGGGCACCGTGACCTCTGAGGATCCTGCTATCCCTTCCAGGGCCATGGTGACTGCCTTAGGTCTCCGTTGGTCTGAGCCAGTCTGCCTGGGCTGGGCTTGACCTAGCTTTGGCTGCCCCCTGGTGGCCTGAGCCAGTTGAGTCAGGCTCAGAAATTCCAGATCTGACTTTGTAGAGAGCAGAACTTACATATTTGCCAGGCTGAGACACTATTGGGGGATCCTTCGGTGTGAGTGGTGGACATGGCAGCAGGGGGACCCCAAAAGCTCCAGTTAAGTGGGGGCTATGGGAGGCAAGATCCTCCTCGAGGTCCTAACCCTTTAGCCTCCTTTTGCTAAAGGTCATCAGGTCAGCTTGGCCCTTTAGGCCCTAGGAGCTTAGCTCTGGGTCTTGGCTGTGCCCTGAACTAGGGTTCAGGGTGACTGGCCAATACTTCTTCATCCCTGGTTGACCTATTTGTCTCCAACCTGCATCCTGAGCCCAAGGACAGGAACAAAAAGCACCGTCCATTGGAATGCAGAGAGTGGGGAGGTCCAGGCCTCCAGATTTCTGTTACCTCAAGGTCTACCCATCAGAAGTAGCGCTCTGGAGGGTAGAGTCACAGAATTTCATAGTTGGAGGCCAGAAGCCCTCCTCATGCCCCAGAGGAGTCTGATTGTAATGTCCCCAGCCTCCAGGGGCGGCCTGCCTCACTGGGGGACAGCTCTCAATGAATCTGCGTTGCTGCAGCCTGGGGGCCAGAGGAAGGGCTCCCCTCCATCTCTTAAGTCTTCAAGGGCCCTAACAGAGGTAAACTGAGGCAGATAGAGGCAGGGGCTTATAAACCTGAGAGCTGGAGGGGACCAATTTTAGTCTAACCCACTCTTGCCAGATGAAGTACCAGACCCAAAGAGGGTGGGGGAAGGGAGGGAGTGTCATTTCTCTGGGTGGGGTTTCTTTCTCTCTTCCAGGTCTGCTGGGGAGCTTTGGAACTTACACCACAAGATTGAGGTGAGGGAGGGCCAATTGCCCCAGGATTGACTGGGCTGACCTCTGGGGCACAAGGTGACAGTACTTAGCACAGTCCAAAGATGGTAGGCTGGCCTTGCCAGTGCCAGGGTCAGACAGGATTGCCAGGCTATAGAGACCTGAGTCCCAAAGCCCCACCTTAACGTGGACTGACTCAGGGTGACTGAGATGTGCAAGACTGACAGGTCTTCTACTCAGCTAAGCTCATCTCCCCCATCCCTGGGGTCTTTACTTCCATTCTCCCACACCCCATGGAGAAGCCAGGCTGCTGTAAGGGGCAGTAGGCTGTTCCCCCTGAGTGGTAGAACCCTCTGTGTCTCAGCTCCAAAGGAATTTGTCCTGCACCCTCTCTCCTGGCCCAGCTTCTCTGGATTAATAGTGCCCAGCCCTTGGTATAGACCTGCTGTGAGAGATATGGAGACTTCCCAGAGTGGGGTTGCCCTCTGGGAACTCCTAGTCTGATCTAGGAGGCAAGACATGCCCCCAGTTATGATATATGAGTCAGGGATGCAGAGTTCTGTGCAGGCTGGGACACTCCAGAAGGAAGTGAAGGGCAGACTGGGAGGCAGCAACAGGCTCCCCTCCATTCCCACCAGCCTGGTCTGAATTGGCCCTTTTCTGACTTCTGGCTCATTCCTGCCTTTCCTCTTATCATCTCCTCCACTCCCTGGCCTGGCCTGGTCGTTCCTACCTCCTGTCTCTTCTGTCCAGATATTTTCCTCCCCAAAGTTAATTATCATTTCCAAGATGACAAGGGAGGGAATGCTGGGTGCGTCGAGTGATCTTCTGGTTTTCTTGTCTGTCTCCTTTTAACACACACCTGTGCTTGGCCAAGTCCCTTCTCTCCAGGCCTCAGTTTCATTCTGTTAAATGAAATACTGACCTTGCAGGGTTATGGGCAAAGTGCTTTGGAAACTTGGAAATCCCTTGGTCCGCCTGCTTATCCTTCTGTCCCCCAATCCTTATATCTCCCCCTAGGAATACCGTCATAGTGTCATCACCCAATGGAAAATGCTGAATTTGGATGTGGTTCTGACCCCCATGCTGAGCCCTGCCCTGAACATCAACTACCCAGGCAAATGTGCAGGTGGGACTTCCATGGCCCAGCCTACCCCAAGCACCCTCCCCCCGTCACTTGGACTGGACCCCCCATTCATCCTGGTTTCCTCCTTTGTGGGCTCAGTTCTGGTCAGGGGAGGGGAGGGCTGAGACAGCTCAGGCTCTGCTCTCTGGACTTCATACTGGGTAGGAACCTCCCTGGGAATCAGGCCTGGAGAGACTGACATTGGGAACCCCAACCTTCCAATTCCCTCTCTGTTCGCCAGGGTCATCTGATTATCATTGGTCAGAGGGTCAGAACTGTACACCCAAGGATCTGGAACTGCAGTTTCCAAAGGGTCCCTAAGACCCTTTCAGGGGGTGCCATGAGGTCAAAATTATTACCATAATATTACTCTGTTGTGTCGATTGTGTTTGACTTTTTGTGACCCCGTGGACCACATTGTTCATGGGGTTTTCTTGGCAAAGATGTTGGAGTAGTTTGCCATTTTCTTCTCCAGTGGATTAAGGCAAACAGGTTAAGTGACTTGCCTAGAGTAACACAGCTAATAAGTGTCTGAGACTGAATTTGTGTTCAGGTCTTCCTGATTTCAGGTCCAATGCTCTATATACTGTGACGCCACCTAGGTGTCCTATAATAATGCAAAGATGTTTTAATTTGTGAAATTGGAAATATTGACAGCTATAACCCACATCAACAAAAGGTCTTGGCTGGGGAATCCTCAGTTTTTAAGAGTGTAAGGAGTTCCTGACACCAAAAAATCTGAGAACTGCTAACCTAGGGCTTGGGAGGTCAGGGCTTGGTAAAATGGAGAAAGTGTGTGCACAGAGAGGGGCTGGACTGGGCCAGGTCACATAGCAATCAGGAAAGGCATTTCCCTTGGGCTGGAGGCTGGCCCTTCCTCCAGGACCCAGGGCCAGCTCCAAGGGCCTGGCCCTCTGGCTTCATCTCCTCTGTCCCCTGCGCATAGGAATTTCTCTCCCACCCATACTGGTTGCAGGTGACCCTCCCCAACCCACCCCTGAGGGTTTGGAGGGCCTCATTGTTTTCAGCAGTAGTCTGATGACCAGAGGGTAAACTTCCTGTCCCTGGGCCACAGTGGAATCTCTTCCCTCATCCTCCTCTGTGGCATGGCCATCCCCTTCCCCACTGCTGATTTGGCCATCTGGGCCACAGTGGATCCCCGCCTTCCTTCTCTGTGGCACCAGTCCTTGGCTGACCTGGCTACCTGGCTGTTTCAGGGGCTGTCAGTTATACCATGCTCTACAATTGTCTGGATTTCCCTGCTGGTGTGGTCCCTGTCTCCAAGGTTACTCCTGAGGATGAGAAAGAACTGCAGAAGTATAAAGGCTGCTTTGGGGACATTTGGGACCTGTGGCTCCGCAAGGTGAGTCTCTGTAGGTCTCCAGGTTCTGGTCCCAGACTCTGCTTGTTGGAGCGGGAGGGATCCTAGGAGGTCACACGGTCCAGCCCCGATTATGTTACTGGTACAGTGGAACTCAGAGAGCTTTGGGGAGCAGCCGATGTAGGCTCTGGCGTTAGATCCCAGAGCAGGGTCAGGGGTATAGCCAGAACCTGGTCGGACTCCTTTAAGTAGCTGGTCTTGAGAGTGAAAGTGTGGTCCAGAGGGTAGGGCACTCACTTACCTTGTGACCGGAGGCAGGTCACCTCAGTTCTCTAGGGCTCAGTCTGTCTCTTTTAGCTCTCACTCTAAGGGTAGGGGATGGGTCTTTATTAGAAGCAGTGGCATCATGGCCCTAGACTTGGAGAGAGAGCTCTGCCATGCTCAAGTTGTGTGGGCTGGAGATGGGTCAGGATGGGTTGGAGTGTTCCCCTCTTTCTCTTAGGCACCAGGTGCCACCCTTTTTCTTTACTCACAGAGCCTGAAGAACAGCGTGGGGATGCCTGTGGCGGTCCAGTGTGTGGCTCTGCCATGGCAAGATGAGCTTTGCCTCCGATTCATGCATGAGGTGGAGAGAGTGAGCCAAGAGGCCAGGAAGCAAATATAGAGGCTGAATAGCCCCCGAGTTCAGCGCTGGCCCTCCCTTCTCAGCAGCCACCTTCACTCGTCAGTCTTAGTCTTCCACCGGGGCCTCAGTAGCCTCAGCCCCTCGAAAGCCATGACTTTAGACACCCCCTCCCCCCAGACATTCCAGTCCAGTTCTCAGGGACACACCCTTTCCCCTTCCCACCCTCCCCCAGTCCCCCCATGAATGTTACAGACCAGAAATGGTCCCAGTGAGAGTGACTGGAAATTTCACAATAATAATTACAAAGAACAAACTGGGAGTCTTTGTGTTCATTGGTCACTTAGGTCAACACTGATGGGGTCCAGGGGTGGGGCGATGGGAGCGGTGTTGATGGACGCCCCAGGGACAATCTCTTACACATCTCTCCAGAGCACTGATGTCTGACTTGGACACAGTTATCCAAATAGGTGACAATATGTAGACTGAAGCGTTTGCTGAGGACCTCTTAAGGGGGAGCTTGGACCTCATGCTTTGTAAGTTACTAGGCAGTGATGAGGTAGGAGATATGATACAGGTGCAGAGAAAGGAGGGGGTAGTGATGGAATCCAGATAAGGGGGACAAGACCCTGTCTGAGGGCCATCCCTACTCTCAAGCATTTGCGAATGCTGTGGTTTGCCCAGACTGAAGGGAAATGGGAAGAGGATATTCCAAGATGAGGACAACCCAAACTAGGCATTGTTTAGCAAAGAAAGATACAGAACCAATTTAAGGAGTTGGTTCTCCTTAAACTCCTGTTGGAAGAAACTGTAGGGGATTACATGTGGGCATGTTATGATTTACAGAGACCTCACATATCACTTTAACATCTCAATCCATCCCCTTCTCTCCACTCTTAAAGCATCACCCTAGGCCCGGCCAGACTCTGTGCTAGGAGCATTATCTTTCCCAACTCCCATGAGAGTTAGACTAGTTTTTAATATTTTAAAGAAGCTTTTTTTTTGTTAATTATTTTTCAGTTATATGTGAACATTTTAAAAAAACATTCAAAAAAATTTTGAGTTTCAAATTCTCTTGCCCCTTTCCCATCCCTTGAGAAGGCAAGAGTTTATGCTGATCTTACATTTGAAGCCATGCAAAAATTTTCCATATTAATATAACTAGTTTTTTCTTAAAAGGCATTGAGACATTTTTCAAGACTTGGTTGACTCAGGGGACTAAGTCCTTGGTCACTTTCTCATTGCCTAAGTCTGAAGCATCTATGAAGACCTGGGAAATGGGAGGGACAGTGTGTCTGGTGAGCAGTTCAGTGCGGCTGCTTTCAGGTTTGGATTGCACAGTAATGAATGTGCTCACGTCAGATTAGAATCAGTACATTTATTTTGCTCACAAGGATGGTATAAAGCAAGATTAAAGAAATATATATATATATATAAGAAGATAAAGTCTAATTTAGAGTAATAGAAATATTTCTATATGTTACCAAATGGGGAGACACCTACATCTATGTCCTGTGACTGGAGAGTTCTGGTTCAGTCTCCAGAGACCCAGCTGGGAAAATGTCCCAGGCAGAGTGGCCTCCTCATGGGGGAACTCCAAAGAGTAGGTGAATTTCTTTAGGTTATATCCAGTTTTAGACACAGTAGTTGTTGAGCCAATTAATTGCCTTGTCGCAAGAACCTTAACATGACTTAGAGTAACTAACCGCTCTGGAGGTGTTGCAGCTCTGGACCAGGCCAGAGTCCAAAGGAACAAAACATCTAATGAATAGGGCGAAACATCTGTGTTCAAAAGGACACAAGATGGATTCCGTTTGTTCCTAGAAAGGCAACCAACACTTCCAGGAAGAGGAATTGGATAAGGGCAGGTTGAACTGTTAGTCCTGGGAACCAGGGCAAGGTTAACTTTTTAGTCCTGGGAACACAGCCCCTCTTCCAAAGAGAAAGAACAAGATATGTATTCATGTTGACCTGTAAATGGACGAGGAAGATCTTTAATATTTCATTAACCCTTCATTCGGCCCCAAGATCTGACATGTTCGTTACGTAAGCTGAAGGGACTTGAATGTGTATTATTTATAATATGTATATGTATGTGTATTACTTAATACGCATATGCATATGTATACACACAAATATATACATATATACATACACATACATATAATCTTGAATTTTGTAAAACAGGAGTTACAAAAGAATAGATAAGAATTACAATAGTGGCAAAAATCAGTATAAAGTTAAACAATGCAGAAAATTTCTACGCAGAAGATAATTTGAATAGGAAATCATACCAATGATCATTAGTATCAGTAATTAATGATACATCTAATTTATTAGCAACCATTTGAGTCTATAGTTTATATTGATTTAGAAATAGCTGACTCTTGATTAATATCTCTTACTTTCTTAGGAGAAATAAGTATGTCTATTAAGGGTTGTAGAGCTATATGAAGAAAGTGAAAGGAAAGAAATGGGTACCCAAGAAAGACCTAACGTAAACATTCAACACTTGTTCAGGGGAAACGTCACCACAGTGAAAGTGGAGAAATCAATTCCTTTTAAGCGCTCTGAAACAGAGAGAACTTAGAAACAAGGTGTAAGGTTAG
This sequence comes from Potorous gilbertii, assembly GCA_028658325.1. Taxonomy (NCBI): domain Eukaryota; kingdom Metazoa; phylum Chordata; class Mammalia; order Diprotodontia; family Potoroidae; genus Potorous; species Potorous gilbertii. The sequence continues at coordinate 395,670 of JAQQSK010003521.1, read as the reverse complement.
ATCACAGAGACTGGATAAATGATTCAATAGCCAGGGTTTCCTCTGTCTAGTGATCATACTACACACTTGACCCTTGCCGGTAGTAATACAATCAGATAAGAAATGTCATGATCAACATAGTACGAAACAAAAGAGGAACATGACATGAACACATCGTATGAGATGAAAGGACCTGATAATGTATCCTAGTTTCTGCACAATAAGTATTTGAAATTCCCAAATTCTAATGAAATTCTATTGGTCTTTGGTATATTTAGGGAAAACATGTTAGGCTGTGCTTTTTCATTTTGTATACTCAATTATCTTTGCACGTTTTCTTTCTCTATCAAAGTATATATTTTGTAGTGAACAAGAAGTTCAACTGAACAATTTACAAGCATTTATATCTATTCTCAAATTAGTCAAAGCTGAGACATAGTCCTAGGCCTAAGGTCTGAGCACAAGCACCCCATCATTCCTCCTCAAATGGGACCCAAAATCTTTTGGGGTAAGGGACGAAGTTCTCAGCTTCTCAAACTACTTTATACTGGAATTGGATGTAGAGCTGTCCCTGCTTCATGATGTTCCCCCATTCAAAGGGTTGGCTTTTTAGCCAGTATCTGGATATTGGTCCAGGCCCAGAGAGTGATGGGTTGTGGTCTCAAACTGAGGGTGATATCAGCCTGAGCTGTCATCTACAAGTGGAGAGCACTGAGCCTAGAGGAGACAAATCTGGCAAGAAGGTTAAGCAAACAAGAGCCAAAAAGAAGTGGGAGAAAAATGACCAGAAGCAGGGTAAGTATGGCCTGGGTATCCTTCCAATAGGACCATCTCAAATTTGATTGAACTATTAAATTTCAAATCAAGCCACATAGTTTTCCTTTCTTCTTAAAATACTGTCAAACTTTATCACAATAAGCGCACTTAAACCATCTGAAACTGGCATAAATGTACCCAGAGCAACCAACCAGGGACAGGAGGGACTTGGATGACCCTCATTTGTTCCCAGACCTTATCTGCCTTCATATTTTCAATCAAATCTTTATTTAACTTTCCAAATCTTTTGAACCTATTACTCAGATTATTCAACTTTCCTTTACATTTCAACCATAAAAAAGGTAGTTCTTAAGTTATTGTTCTTCACTAATATAATGGTACTGCCTTAAACAAAAGAGGTTCCTGACTTCAGCCTCAAAGCTAAATAGATACACATCTTTGTTTCACAATCTTGTTTATCCCCCTTTAATTATATTTACTTTGGAAGAGAGAGATACTTCACAATTGAGTCTTTTACATATGATAAATTCAAACACTAATTTAACTCTTGCTTAGGCCAGGAAATGATTACAAATTCAGATCAAAACATCAAGACTTCTGCTTTGCAGCTCATTACATTAATTTAGTAATAAATTATCTTGCAAATGAAAATTTAGTAGGCCTTCTAAAAATCACTCAGGTTTTTTTCAAACATTTCTTCTAAAAGTATTTCCTCTTCTTTTAAAACAGTTTAATATTTATCCTGATGTTGAGAAATAATGACTAAACTTTTATGAAGAAAATTAGTTGGAACCTTTTAAAATGATAGCTCTCTTTTCCACCTTAAAGTAAAAATAAACCTTTAAAATTGAAATTCATCAAAACTAAGTTGGTGTAAAATTTCCTTAAGTTACATAAATTCCAAAAGTGTCATAACAAACTAAATTTCTAGTTCCTAAATTCCTTCACTCAGTCAAGGACATCTCAGTTGAACTCACTTCAGGTGTCCACCAATGCCTATCCTTGTTAAATATCATTTTGCTATGGTTAAATAGATCTCCTTTTATTCATTGTTGAATGTTTCCTTTTGTTTCAATATTGACCTAAACTACTGAGGGCCTGGCACAGTCCAGAACAAAGGGGAGTCATACGGCAACATATTTGAGAGTAGAGCCCAGGTGGGAATTTATTTTGCTGTACCACATATATCTTTATCAAAGATCTTGGTTTTTGTTTTTTTTTTTTTTTTTGCTCAATGGGAGGGGGAAGTGGAAGGAACAGATTACAAATGCATATAAAATAAATTTAAAACTAGGATGCTAGCTTATTGATTAATAAGATATTTTGAAATTTTAGTAATAAGAAATATCCAAACATACTTCTGTATCACAGCCCTATTCACAAACTTTCTGTTGCTGTCAACCTGTTCTACTAATTGTTTCTTGATCACTTTTCTCTGTACCATTGACACTACTCATATAAGTCAGGTCTACACTTTCTGATAGAATAGGACTTGTCATCCCATACCCTACACTATTTTCTCTCCTTCCCCCACCATCCCCAGCTGTATGGATTAGTATTGTTCTGGGTTTTCCCATTTCTCCAGGCACCTGGCATGATATGGTTTGGTAGTCAAGTCAACCAGCATTTATTAAGGGTTTACTGTGCGCTAAGATAATATTTATAAAGTGTTTTTTAAACCTGAAAGTACAATATAAATGCAACCTATAGTTGTTCTAATTATTGTTTCATTCTTTGTACTTGTATCCTTGGTACCTGGCAATACTTGGAAGGTAGTAGGCATGTAGTAAATATTCGTTGATTAATTGATTTAGGCAGTGAAGAAGAAACTACTAGTTATAGAGGTGGAAAATGAGAAAGAGACAGATAGAGATGCAAGCAGGGAGAATGGGAGGGAGGGAGGGAGAAAGACTGAGATGGAAGGAGGGTGAATGGGAAGAGGAGAGGGAAGAAGTAAGGGGGAGAGAGAGAGAGAGAGAGAGAGAGAGAGAGAGAGAGAGAGAGAGAGAGAGAGAGAAGAGTTAGCTCATGGTGGTAGCCTCATAGAAGAGAAGTAAGGGGGGTAGGATCAAAGAAACCAGTAGAAACATCAGCCTTAGAAAAGAGAAGAGAAGCCTTATCACTAAAGATTAAAACAAAGGAGAAGATAGGCAGAACTAGAGAGGGATTTGTTCACAGGGAGTGGGAGAATAAGAAGGATTGTGCCAAATAGTTTCCATTGGCTCAGATGAAGAGCAGACAGGGATGTCCACACAGAGAGTGAGATGAGGTGGGGGTTAAGAGGAGAGGTATCTCTCATCCTGTGAGATCATGATGCAATGTCAATCAAGGAAAAATAAAAGAATTGCCATGCAGCAGTGAGAGTCAGCAGAAATGAGATACCAGAAATTTATACCATGTATTCAGTACTAGGGGCATAGTAGCAGAGAGAGGGTAGGTGGGGGGAGACTGGTAGAACAAAGATGTCATGGATTAGCCCCTTGGCTCCAGAGGTCCTGACCTGGGTTGCCTAACGTTCTTCAATTCTCTGGAGATTGGTCCCTTGGATTGTCAGATCTAACCTCTTCTTTTCCTTCCTGCTGTGAGTCTGGCCCCATGGAGCTCACAGGACTCGACATGTCCACCTGATGGGAAGACTTGAACAGTCAGATCATCTGCCTCTGCCATCGGACCTCCCTCTCACCACTCTGCTTAGACTCACCATCCCTTCATACTTACTCTCCTCTCTCCCTGACAGTTTATTCCCCACTGCTTCTCACAGCCTTTAAGCTCTCACCTGATCCCTCCATCTCCATTAGCTGTCACCTGTGGTCTTTCTTCTGGTTTGTGGTCAAACTCCCTCCAAGAGAGTGGTTTTCAATCACTGTCATCACTTCTGTCACTTTCTTCTAATCTCTTCAGTCTGACTTCCTACTTCATCATTCACCTGAAATTGCTCTCTCCATTTCCTAATAGACTCTGTTGACCTAGAAGTTTTGTTAAAGTCTAAGTAATATGTTCATGCATATAGTTTGTTCCCTTTAAGCTAATCTAAATCTAAGCTAGTGAACTTGTAAAAGGAGCCAAAACATAAGTTCTGACTGACTGATGCAAGAATGACCAGGCTTAAATCTGTTTTGGGACAATCCCAGGATGCCTGTGACCCTCAGATTTGTGGTCTCTATATGTGTTTAACTATACTACAAGAAAGGAATTTTCTCAATTGAATAAGTTGTAAATACAATAAGATAAGAGAGTTGACAAAGTGTCAGTTGAAATGATGACCCAAGATATCTGTGTTTTCTTTATCATTAACATACCATAACATAGTATATGTCTAAAACATTGCAAGATACAGAAAAAGTCCCATTATCCAAGATAGTGTCTCAGGTTGAGGGTCACATCCCAAACAGAGGATAAATACTCTTAAATCAGCCTCATCTGGCCTTGTTGATAAAGGAAGAAGTATTCCAAATTTACTCAGAAAACAAAGAGACTGTTAAGTCCAGGCTCTTCTGATTGATTAACTCAGGCTCTGGACCTTATTAAAGTCCAAAAAATGATATTAAATGATTACCAACTCTAAATTATTTCACTTGGTTATCACAACTCTCATAGGTTCAATGATCAGTTCTCTATACATGACCTTCAGATCTATTTATCCAGCCTATCTCACATCATCAACTGCCTTTTAGACATCTTAACTAGTTGACCCAGACATCTCAAACTCAACACATCCAAAATCAGAACTCATAATCTCTCCCTATTCCAAATCTCCCCATCTCTAAACTTCCCTATTAATTGTCATCATTCGGCTAATGGGCAGATAGGTAGAGCAGGGGATAGAGTGCCTGGCCTGGAATCAGGAAGACCAGAGTTCAAATCTGGCCTCAGACACTTGACACAAGCTGTGTGACCTTGGCCAAGTCACTTAACTCTTTTTGCCTCAGTTTCCTTACTTGTAAAATGAACTGGAGAAGGAACTGGCAAACCATTTCAGGATCTTTGCCAAGAAAATCCCAAATGTTGTCATGAAAACTCAACCACAATTGGACAATCACAACAACAACACACGGCTCAGGTCTTCCTGACTCCCTTCCACATCCCACAGGGGCCTATTACAATCTAAATCAGAAGTTCCCAAACTCATTTGGCCTACTGCCATCTTTTCAAAGAAAAAAATTACTCAGAGCCCTCCCACCCAAAATCTACTTTCTTTAATCCTTTAATGGGTTTTTAAAAAATTTGTCATTTAAAAAAATAAATTAAAAAATTTAATAATTTATTATAAACTTGTGGGGGTTTTCCTGCATTGAAATTTTGATGATGCAATATTGTGCCATGTAATCATATAGAATCCTATTGTAAACAAGTCATTAAATGCACATATTCCTGCTGACACATGCTTGCTTACAATGTGCAAGAGTCATTCCCCAATAGATACATGATTAAAAGATATGAACAGTTTTCAGATGAAGTAATCAAAGCTATCTATAGTCATCTGAAAGAACTGATGCTGTCTGAACACAGAATGAAGCATACTTTTTAATTTTTTAAAAATTTTTCCTGAGTTTTCAAAACTCTTACTTCATCTCCTCCAAGAATTCTTGCCGAACCTGTGCCTAAGCTATGTTTTGCTCTGAGACATTGCTCCTAGATGTTTGGACTCATTCTCTTCTGGGTTTCTTTCTTGAGCTTTCTTACAATAATAGTGTGTTGTGGGAGGATTATTTTTGTATTTGATCATTCTTCAGCTTAGCTCTTGCTTTTGGACTTCGTTGGAACTGGGCTTTGCAAATTTCTGGAGGATAGGTCTGGACTGGTCCTACTATTTCTATTTTGGAGGTATGGCGTGTTGTATTATTCTAGGATTTTAGGGAGAGCTCAACCTCAGAATCTGCAAGTTTTCACTGTTCCCACAGTGGTCTGATCCAGGGCAAGGTGTGATCACTGGCCTCCTGGTTTGAGCCCTGCAGTTTTTTATCTGGGTTTGGGTCTGAACAACAGTAGGTAAGTGCTGGATTAAGGCACTATCAGCAGTAAGAAAAATTGCTGGTTCGGAGGGATATAATTGAAGGATTCCCTTTGACCTGGACTGCAGACTTTATACTGGGCTGGCAGCTAGAATTGAGACTACATTATGCTCGTGGGGTCCAAGCTACATAACTGCCTCTAACTTCTGAACCTTCTTTCTCAGTATGCAGCTTTGAGGCTGCAATTTCATCTTATTCCAGAACAGAATGCCATTCCTAGGTACAGGTATCCTCTTCAAGCCACCCTGGACCTCTAACCCAGAACTAGGTAATGGGTGACAGTGTTTTCAGCTTACTGTCCAGTTGTGGTGCCCCAGTATATGGATGGGACCGCTTCTTGCTCTGGTGCATTGGGGTGCTCAGGTTTGCTCCTCAGTGTCTAAAGACCTCTCTGTCTCTCTCCTGTGTCAATTTGGGCTGGAAAAATGGCCATTGTGAGTTTTTTCCTTTATTTCCCAATTATGAGTCAGTCTGATGAATTTTCTAGATCTGTTTGGAGGCATTTTGAAGGCAGAGCTTCCCTCTACTCTGACATCTTGGTTATACCCATCATTAATTAGCTTTGCAAAAATTTACTGAGAAGACACAGCAAAGACTGAAGCACAAAATATCTCCCCTGGTAATCTGCCTTCTACACACTCAGTCCCTGGGGAGAATGTGGATGCAGGTTGATACTTTCTGCATTTCAGAAATTCTGAAGGGCAGCCTACATCCCTTGTCTGATGATGTCATTGGCTCAGTAATCTTCAGAGACTCCTGTTACTCCTAGGAACAAAATCAAGCTCTTTTGTGTGGTATTTTGGCCCTTTATGGCCCATCTCTAACTTACCTTTGCAGGTTTATTATTCATTACTCCCCCTCCAACACATTATGGTTCAGTCAATCTTGTCTTCTTACAGTACCTTACACATGGTACTCCATTTCCCATCGATATGTCCCTTAAGCCTAGAATGTTTTTCATCATCACTTCTGTCTCTAGTTTCCTTCAAAGTTCAGCTCAGAAGTGTTCTTCTCTAGGACTTTCCTTATTCTCCCCATCCCACCTGTGTTATCTGCCTCCCTATCTTATAGTGCATTCCTTTTGTATATATTTTGTATATATTTCATTTTTGTCTTTGTATCCCCAGCAAGTACTATCTGCCATAGTATGGGTGCATAAGTACTTATGGACTGCTTGATTTATGGAACCCCACCCTGGCCAGCACATGGGGAAAAGTAAGGTATAAGAAAACTAGGTAGGAAGTAACTATAGGTTATAGGTTATAAAGGGCTTTAAAAGTCAAACAGGAGAATTTCTGTTTGACCCTGGAAGTGATAGAGGGCCACTGGAACTTGCTGAGCAGGGAGGTAACATGGGAAGACCTGTGCTTTAGGAAGATCATTTTGGCAGCTGAATGGAAAATGCTCTGGAGGGGGAGAGACCTGGGGCAGGGAAGCCCACTAGTGGGTTATTGCAATAGTCTTGGTGTGAGGTGATAAGGGTCTGCACCAGGGTGATGGCCATGTCCAAAAGGGGATGTATGTGAGAGATGTTGCAAAGGTAGAATCTACAGGGCTTAACAGTAGATTACATATGGGGGTGGGCAAGGATGACACCTAGGTTGTAAATCTGGGTGACTGAGAAACTATAAGGGGGGTAAAGCCTACACACAAATGCCATCCTTAGTCATTGTGGGAACCACCCAATAATTGCCCAGCTCCAACAACATTCTAATGTTCACTCCTGAATTAGGGTGAATTCTCTATCCACTTCACCTCTCCCTAACACCTGAGAAGGGTGTTTCCCATTCACTTACCACTAGAGGGGTTCGGGAGTTCAGTTCTGGACATACTGAATGTGAAATGGCTATGGGCCATCCAGTTGGCGATGTCCAATAGGCAGTTGGAGGTACCAGACTAGAGACTGGCGGAAAGATGAAGGCTTGATAAATACTTCTGACAATCAGCATAGAAGCGATCATTAAACCCATGGGAGCTGATCCATTCACTGAGAGGGAGAAGAGGGCCTGGGATAGATCCTTGGGGCATGCCCATGGTTAATAGGTGAGCCCTGGATGCAAATCTCAAGAAGAAGAGTAAGATCAATTAGACAGGTAGCAGAGAACCAGAGAGAGTAAAGTCATGAAACCCTGGAGAGATGAGACTCTCAAGGCATCATGGTTTAAGAATCTTGACAACTGTTCAGAGGAAGCAATCAGAGTGGTGATGGGTCTTCATATCAGTGGTATGTAAACTCTTCTGATCACAAACTCTTATTAGTAAGAAATTTTTGTTTAGGAACTTCCAATATAGCAGTATTTATCACTTATTTACATGTACTACTCTACTAATAATTATGTACAATATAAAATTTATGCAAAATAGAAATTTTTAAAAGCATGAGATAAATTTGAAACAATATTTGATCCTAAAGGCAATGAAGAGCCAGTAGACTTTATTGAGTTGGGGGTAGGGGAGGGTGAAGGGTTGTACTTTAGGGAATCTACTTTGGTAGATGTGTGAGGGACAGATTGGAGAGGGTGAGACATTGGAGGCAAGGGAGGCAATGAGAAGGCTATTGCAGGTGATGGAGGATGAAGACCTGAACTAGGGTCTGGGTGAGTTAAGATAAAGGCATGGAAGGGAGAAATGACCAAATTTGGTAATTGATTATCAGTATGGGGTGAGGAAGACTGAGATGTCCAGGAAGATATGGAGGTTGTGAACCCAGGACACTGGAAGTAGGGTGGTGACTTGCACAGAAACAGGAATGTTTCACACTGGGATAATGACTTCTGTTCTGTGAGACAAAATGTCCCCTAGGCAGCTGATGAGGTGATAACAGAGCTTGACAGAGGGATTAGTTCTACAGATAGAATCAGGGAGTCACCAGCAAAGGGAGGTGATAAGGTCACCAAATGAGAGAATACAGAGACAGAAAAGAAAACACAGGATAGAACTTTGAGGAACACCTGTGGTTAGTGGCTGTGACCTGAATGACAATCCAGCAAAGATGAGAAGCAAGACAGCTGCATCATGAAATAATAGCTAACATTTCTAGGACACTTAATTTGCAGATCATTTTGTAAATATGATCTCATTTCATGCTCACAACAACCCTGTGAGGTGGGTTCTAGGACTATCTCCATCTTGCAGATTAGGAAACTTGAGTGACTTGCCGAAGGTCCCAGAGCTGGCAAGTGCCTGAGGCTGGAATGAACTCAATCCATCCATCACCTAGCTGTCTCAGAAAGCCTAGAGAGCAGTGAATGTCCTAGAGAAGAGGATGCTCAGCTGTGTCAAATGCTCCAAAGTAGTTAAAAAGGACGAATTTAAAAAAAAAACACACCATGACAAGATCCTTGGTAACTTTACTTTTTATTCAGTTATTTATTTATTTAGGTTTTCAACATTCATTTCCACAAAATTTTGAGTTCCGAATTTTCTCCCCTCCCCCCACCCCAAAACGCTAATTCTAATTACCCCTATCACTAATCTGCCCTCCCCTCTAACATCCCTCCCTTACTTTAGCCCTGTCCTGTAGGGCAAGATAAATTTCTATATCCCATTACTTGTATTTCTTGTTTCCCAGTTGTATGCAAGAACAATACTCAACAGTTGTTCCTAAAACTTTGAGCTCCAACTTCTCCTCCTTCCTCCCTCCCCACTTATCTCCATTGGGAAGGAGAGCAATTCAATATAAGTTATATATGTTTAGTATTGCAAATGGCTTCCATAATAGACATGTTGTGTAAGACCAATTATATTTCCCTCCATCCTATCCTGCCCTCCGTTTCTTCTGTTCTCTCTTTTGACCTTGTCCCTGCCCAAGAGTGCCCAAGACTTCTAATTGCCCCCTTCTCCCATCATCACCCGCACCATGCTTATCCCCTTCTCCCCTGTTTTCCTGTATTGGGCCCAAGGATGGGTTGGGCTCTGCTCCGCATCCTGAGGGACAGATGTTTCCCATCATCCTTTCAGGTCACCCTGGGCTGGAAATCTCCTCTCCTCGGTTGTTCTGTGGTTTCTGTTGCTCTAGAATTTGTTGAGAGTCTTTCTTTACAGGTATTTTTTGGTCTGTGGCTGTGGAAGGAGAGCTAGCACATGTGCGTCTTTCTACTCTGAATCTTGGCTCCAGCCCCTATCCTTGGTAACTTTGGAGTGAATATTTTTATCTTTTTGTCGTTTCCCTAAACATGAGGTTTACATTGGGAGATGGCAATCACAAAAGTACCAACACTGCAGGATCACCCTGTGGAAAACCTTCTGTTCTGTCTCTGGGGAGAGTGGGTTCAGACTTAGCACAGTTCAGCAGCAGCAGCAGCAGCAGGGTGCCTTTATCTGGTGCCTACAGTGTACTAGGTTCTTTACAGGTATTATCTCATTTATCCTTACAAAACCCTGAGAAGTAGGGGCTATTATCCCCATTTTATAATTGGAGAAACTGAGGCAAACAGAGACAAAGCAACTTTCCCAGGGTCACATGGCTAGTACTTACTGTCTGAGGCAGGATTTGAACTCAGGTCTTCCTGACTCCAGGCTCAGGGCTTTATCCTCTGTGACATCTCAGTGCCTACCTAGCATCTGGAGAGTCAGTGCATTGTGCAAAACTTCAGGAAGGACCCCTCCCCAAAGCCCTTTGGTGGATTTATAATCCCTGTACTGGGCACCACCTCCAGGGGTGCAGATCGCAGACCATCTACCATTCTCATCCTCCTCTCGCCTAGACTCAACAAGCATTTACTGAGTGTAGACTGCGTATAAGCAATATTATCTCAGCAGTTGTGAGAAAGAAAGAATGGAGAGGGGATGAATGGAGGCAAGGAGGGTGAAGAAGAGGTTGTGGTTAGAAACAGGAAAGAAATCATGAAAATCTGAACTACGGTGGTGATTTATGAATTCAACAGTTTAACACAAGTGCTGTGCACTGGGGATAGGAAGACATGAAGGAACTCCTACCCTCAAGGAGATTAGTCTCTTGATGATGAACAACACAGACACAGATAAATAAACACAAATATAGATAAATAAATACAAATATATACAAAGTAATTTCCATGGAATAAGAACACCAGTCAATGGGGATGAGGAGCTCAGGGTGGGCTTCTGGGAGGAGCTTTGAAGGCAGCTAAGTTTTGTAGGAGGTGGAGGCAAAGAGGTAATGCATTCCAGGTGGGGGCAATAGTTTGTGCAAAGGCACAGAGGTGGGATATTGGGAAATAGCCAGCAGGTCAGCTTGGTAGAGTATGAAGGGGAGAATTTCTGGGGCCAGATTGTGAAGGGGTTTAAAATCCAAACCAGGATTTTGTGTTTTATCCTAAGGGCAATAGAGAGTCGTAGTTTCTTGAGCATGTTCAGACTCATGCTTTAGTGAAGCAAAGAGAAAAAGGGGAGGATGCAAGAAATGTCATGAAGGTAGAATTGACAAGATTTGGCACTTGATTAGATATGGGGAGATGGAGTGGGAGAAAGGGAAGAGGCAGAGACTATTGGGAAACTATATATCTGGTCTCTGGAAGTATCATGGTGCTTTCACCAGAGAGAAATTTGGGAATGTGGAAGGTCTAGAAGAGAAGATGAGCTATTCTGCTTTGCACATGTTGAGTTTAACGTGTCTATAGAACATCTAGGTAGAGACACACATCAGGAAGTTGGAGATTTAGGGCCAGAGCTCAGGAAAGAGGTTAGGGTTGGTTATATAGATTTTTGGAATTATCTGCATAGGGAAGATACTTCAATTTATGGGAGCTGATGACATCTCTGAGGAGGGAGGGAGAGAGAGAGAGAGAGAGAAATTGAGAGAATTTATAGGACTAAGGAGATGAAAACAGAGGTCTGACATCTGTTTAGACCTTGTCTAAAGTATTGATTTCTGCTGTAGACACCACACTTTTAGAAAGATTGGCTGGAGTAAATAGGCACATTGACTTTGGTGAAGAGAAAGCTGAGGGATAGAAGGAGAATATGGTAACTGTGGTCAAGTGTTTGAAGGATTGTCACATCCAGGAGGGGATTAACCTTGTTTTCTTTGGCACCAAAAGGCAGGAATAGGAGCCAAGAGATATCTTTCCTAACTATGGGAACTGTCCCAAGAGTGAGAGGAATTACTTCAGAAAGTGATGAGTTCCCCTTCTTTGTAGGTGTTCAAGATGGATCCTTGTCAAGTAGGGTATCCTAATTACTGTGTTTTAAGGCCCCTCCCAGCTCTGACCTTCTCTGTTCTCAGGTCCCTCCTAGATCTTACATTTTCTGCTCTATGTTCTAAGGCCTCCCTTGGGTTTGCTGAATTGTTGTGATTCCTACCTGGTCTAGGGGGCAGAGGGGAGGTCCCTCTGAAGTTCCATTCTGGCCCATGGGCAAACCAAGCCCTTTCACCTGGGTTCACTTGCGTAGAACCCTTGAACACTGTGATCCACAGGGTCACTAAGGGTCAGACAGGACTGAATGACCCAACAACAACAACCACAACAACAGAAGAGGGGAGATGAGCAAGTTAGAATGCTTGAGGATGAATGGCAGACATTTCCAGAAGGACACCTTGTCCTAAAAAGGCAGGGAAGGATGTGCCTCTGAACCAGAGCCCACTGGCTCAGGCAAGGTCTTTGTAGTCTTGAAGAAAGCCAATCCATAAAGCCTTTTGCTTTTAGATCATTCATTTTCAGACACAACCTTCCCTTCCTTCTCACTAGCCTTGAACCAAACAAATAACAGAAACAATTCAATAAATCCAATCAGTGTATTAATCATTGTGTCACAGGTCTCAAGTGTACAGAATGTTTCATATCCAAAGTCCCTCATTTTTCCAATAAAAGAAAGGACAGTACATTTCTTCATTTTTTGGAAGGAAGATAGGAAAGAAGTGCCAACTACGTGCCAGGCACTAGGCTAATTGCTTTACAAAGTGATTCATGCAAGACTGAAAGACCTTTCACAAAGAACCCAATTGGAATGACATGGCTAATTAAGCCTGCCTCTGACAAGTAGTCTCACTGCTACATAATGGCTTCATTCCTGAACCAGTCACAGAAATGTACAGCCTATGTGGGAGTAGGTCCAGCAGAGTCCTCCTCACTCAAGAAGAAGCCAAGAAGGAGAGTTAGTTGAACTTCCTGCCAACTCCACTGCCAAATAGAAAGGGGACTCCTAGGGAAGATCTCTGAAGAGAGAGGTGCAGCTGCCCAGATATTGGCAGGTGGGTGATATGGGTCCTCTTCATGACACCAGTGCCTGTGATATACCTTGACAACAGCATGGGGAATGGCATGACCACACTTGTCAGTCACTCATTTACCATCACCCAGACTTAGCAATGGGTCTGAAATTAGGGCATAAGTTGGGTCTTCCATGCCTCATACCAACCAGCAGTCGGTACTGTGGAATGATGGAATGGACACTTGAAAGAAGGTCTAGGTCCAGTGACAATAGGCACTCACTTTATGACTGGACAATCCACATGACACCAGAAGTCTACTCTTTAAACACTTCCATGCTTATAAGGGTTGTTGCCACTCTCTCAGATAGTTGACAATTCATTATCAGGAAGGAAATGAGAGAAAGTCACTAGGTTACAACTGGTGGTGAATACCCCAGTGGCTACTCACCCTCCCTTTTCTTACCCAAGCTACATGCAGCAGAAGGGTAGACAATCTGCTCCAAAGACCTATGACACAGTCATGGTAGAGTTGATGCCAACTTGTATCATTAGATAATTGTTATTAGTCCATTGGAACTAATCTGTGGAATTTATTATAGTATATGTCATGAGATGGTGGTCCAAACCTATTTTTTAACAAAATATTTTCCAGCTTTTCTAGCTATTTTTCTTGAATTTTTATTCATGGACTTAGTTCCTTAATTAGGACTTTGTGCCAGGGCCAGGCTCTGCCCCTAGATGTGCTTTTGAGAGGAGATGGTCAGTTCTACTTGGTTTCAACCTGGGTTCTCCCAGATTTTTATATTGAACTCCAGTTCTGAGGGTTTTAGCAAGCCTCCTTTCTTACTCCACTCTTCTCTCTCAGCAGATTTAGGATCTATATAAAGGAAACAATTCCTAACAATTGCAGTTGTCCAAAAAGAGGAATGAACTACCTCTGAAACTTGGAGTCTCCTGAATGTCTCCACACAGATGCTGGATAGTCATTTTTGTTGTGGTCATATGGAAGGGATTTCTGTTCAGGTCTACATGGGACTTGATACTCTTGGGTGCCCTTAGACCTCTAAGGTGATAATTCTTAGAATGTCAGAGCTGGGAGGAAATTTTTCAGGTCCTTCTACCCATCATGTGAGAAGTGTTCTCGTTCTAGAAAGAACAATAATTGTGAAGCCAGGAAAACTCTTATTTTATTTTACATTCCTTGTGAACGGCTAACTCCCCAATGGAGCATGCATGCGGACTCAGATAACTGCAAAGCTATTTATGCCCTGTTCCCAATTTGAATTTCACCATTTGTTCCCCATTGGCTAGATGCAACTTCCTGGACCACCTCTTTCATGGTCTTCTCCTTGATATATTCCCCCTCAAACAGCTCATTAAACATGCATACAATCTTCTGAACTTTCACTTGATCAGAAGTCTGGTTCTGCTAGGTCACAACTCCAATGAGAATCAGTTACCTCTGACTTACATCCTGTTATCACTTCTCCTGTGGAAATAGAATTCCTTCCTTTGTTTCTCACAATTCTGTCTCTTTTCTTTTATATTTAGTTGATTCTTCTCACTCTATTGTATGAATTCCTCTCCTCATCCATCTCTCCTTTAAGTGGGGATAATAAATATGGGAAGGGGAAGGGAGAGAAGTCGATCAATGCATTGACAAATCAAAGGGGACAGTCTACTTTGTAAGTACAGATACAGAGACCCAAAAGAAAAGGTAAACAATGAACTGTCCATTTAGAGGTCTCATCTCATACAACAATCTGGGTGGGGGTGGGAGGGATGCCATCATCTGATGAAGTTTTCTGATCTGGATACTATTCCAGCCATCTCCAGCACAGCATTTTCTTGTAGAAATCCACTTTCTTGTGCCCATTCTCTTACAAAAATGATTTTCACACAATTTTAAATGACCATTCAACACTTATGCCCTTATTATTCTTGTACAATCAAGATTGGAACCTGGGGTGGGGCGGGGCCAAGATGGCAGAGTAGAAAGACACACATACTCTAGCTGTTCCCCCATAGGCCACAAAATACCTGTAAAGAATGACTCTCAACAAATTCTAGAGCAACAGAAGTCACAGAATGATGGAGTGGAGATTTCCAGTCCAGAGTGACCTGGAAGGCTGAAATGAAAGGCCTGTTTCACCAGATGCAGAGTGGAGCCCAGCCCAGCATCAGGAGGAGCAGGACCAGAGCAGACCTCAGGGGCAGAATCCCCAGCAGCAGCAGAATTTCCCAGACCCCTCCACTCACAAGTGCCAAATAAAGCTTCAATGAGAGGGTTTTTTCACCTTGGTGACAAGGAAGCAAGGTCTTCCCCTAGCCCAACCCCCAGGCGGCGGCACTAGTAGCAGCAGTGGGTGGTGGCACTGCAAGTCGGTGACCAAGGCAGGCAGCAGAGAGTTTCCATTGTTGGAGAGGCTCAGCTCAATTCCCCCTGGGGGAATTGAGTAGCTGATCTGAACCTCAGCCCTGAGCATGGTCCTGGGGTGTGGCTGAGCTGGAGGCCCCTGAGGAGTAAACTCCTCTCCTTTGATTGTGCCATCTTGGAGGAACTGAGAAATTACAAGTCCTCAGAGTATACCCTACTCTTGACAAAGGACCCAAAAGTCAAATGACTGATTGGAAAAATGCCCAAAAAAGGGGGAAAAAAATAAGACTATAGAAGGTTACTTTCTTGGTGAATAGATATTTTCTCCCATCCTTTCAGATGAGGAAGAACAAAGCTTACCATCAGGGGAAGACATAAAAGTCAAGGCTTCTGCTTCCCAAACATCTAAAATAAATATGCAATGGGTTCTGGCCATGGAAGAGCTCAAAAAGAATTTTGAAAATCAATGAAGACAGATGGAGGAAAAATTGGGAAGAGATATGAGAGTGATGCAAGAAAATAATGAAAAGCGAGTCAACATCTTGCTAAAGGAGACCCAAAAAAATTGCTGAAGAAAATAGCACCTTTAAAAATAGGCAAAATATTTAAAAACAGGCTAACTCAACTGGCAAAAGAGGTCCAAAAAGTCAATGAGGAGAAGAATGCTTTAAAAAAGCAGAATTAGCAAAATAGAAAAGGAAGTTCAAAAGCTCACTGAAAAAAATAGTTCTTTAAAAATTAGAATGGAACAGATAGAAGGTAATGACTTTATGAGAAACCAAGAAATTATAAAACAAAATCAAAAGAATGAAAAAATGGAAGATAATGTGAAATATGTCATTGGAAAAACAACTGACCTGGAAAATAGATCCATGAGAGACAATGTAAAATTATGGGACTTCCTGAAATCCATGATCAAAAAAAAGAGCCTAGACATCATCTTTCATTAAATTTTCAAGGAAAACTGCCCTGATATTCTAGAACTAGAGGGCAAAATAAATATTGAAAGAATCCACTGATCATCTCCTGAAAGAGATCCAAAAAGAGAAAACTCCTAGGAACATTGTGGCCAAAGTTCAGAGTTCCCAGGTCAAGGAGAAAATATTGAAAGCAGTTAGAAAGAAACAATTCAAGTATTGTGGAAATACAATCAGCATAACATAAGATCTAGCATCTTAGATATTCCAGAAGTCAAAGGAACTAGGATTAAAACCAAGAAAAACTGAGTATAATATTTCAGGGGAAAAAATGGTCATTCAATGAAATAGAGAACTTTCAAGCATTCTTGATGAAAAGACCAGTGCTGAAAAGAAAATTTGACTTTCAAACACAAGAATCAAGAGAAACATGAAAAGGTAAACAGGAAAGAGAATCACAAGGGACTTGCTAAAATTGAACTGTTTATATTCCTACATGGAAAGATAATATTTGTAACACTTGAAACTTTTCTCAGTATCTGGGTAGTTGGAGTAATTACACACATGCACATATAAACACACACACACAGAGACACACACAAATTTATATATGTTATGGACGGCCCGCGTCCCTTACACGACTCAGTGAAGTGGTTGAAGAAAAGAGTCACGGGAGATGGGAAAAGATAGATGAATTCCGTTTATTGATCTGAGGGTTAGGGTTTATATAGACAAGGTACTGCAAGTCTACGTGACATTCTGCTCATCTCCTGTCCCAGTGGTTAAATCAGTCAGGGTGATTCATAAGACTGATTTAATCAGACTGTGAGCCTGGCATCTATTTTACATGTCTCGTTTTCTGTAATTCCCATGTTTGTTTCATGGAGACAACAACATCTGGGGGGCGTGGAGAGCCATTCTGGATGATAATGAGCACTGTCTCAAAGAATCAAAGAACAGTTTCCCCAAAGGTCTTTCCTGATCTTGTCAACAGCACTCCACCCTGGCCCTCAACATACATACATACATACATATAGAGAGGGAGAGAGAGAGACAGAGGCACAGACAGAGAGCACAGGGTGAGTTGAATAAGAAGGGATCAAACCAAAAAAAATAAAATTAAGGGATGAGAGAGAAATATATTGGGAGAAGAAAGGGAGAAATGGAATGAGGCAAATTATCTCATAAAAGAGGCAAGAAAAAGCTTTTTCAATGGAGGGGAAAAGAGGGGAGGTGAGAGGGAAAATGTGACGCTTACTCTCATCACATTTGGCTCAAGGAAGGAATAACATGCATGCTCAATTTGGTATGAAAACCTATCTTACACTACAGGAAAGTAGGGGAGAAGGGGATAAGCAGGGTGGGGGGATGATGGAAGGGAGGGCAAATGGAAGGAGGGAGCAATTAGAAGTTAACACTCTTGGGCAAGGACAAGGTCAAAAGAGAGAATAGAAGAAATGGGGGGCAGGATAGGATAGTTAGTCTTACACAACATGGCTATTATGGAAGTCATTTGCAAAACTACACATATATAATCTATATTGAATTGCTTGCCTTCTCAGTGGGGATGAGTGGGGAGGGAGGAAGGAAGAGAAGTTGGAACTCAAAGTTTAGGAACAAATGTTGAGAATTGTTTTTGCATACAACTGGGAAATAAGAAATATGGGTAATGGGGTATAGAAATTTCTTTTGCCCTACAGGACAAGAGAGAAAATGGGGAGAAAATTTGGAACTCAAAATTTTGTGGAAATGAAAGTTGAAAACTTAAAATAAAAAAAAAAAGATTGGAACCTTGACCAATTGTCATGTTCAAGAAACCCACATTAGAACCCTGTTTTTTATACTTTACATTAATCCATTATTCATTCCCCCATCAAGAGAATGAGATTCCCCTAAGGAATTAATAAAAACAGGCTCCAGTACATACGTAAATACACTGAGTACTCAATTTTAACACAGTACATATCAAGTCATAAAACAATTCCAACTTCTGGTCATGTTATGCCTTTTTTAAGGCATTTCCAAAATAGACCACAAGCCATTCTTCTTTTAACATTAACTAATTGTAATAATATTTTCTCAAGCCCTTGGCTTAATCATTTCCATACTATTATGAACAATTAAAGGACTGTAACTTATACAGGAATATTTCCTAGAAATAGATGTCAATGCTAAATAATTAGTTGTGGTTTGGGCTAAAATCCTAAGTCAAATAGCTCAATTGTATACTTACATCTTATTATAGTAACTTCAGTGCCCTAAGGGGTAAGAGTTACTCCTTTCCTTGTTTATTTTCTAACCAGAAGGCATCCTAAAATCTTTCCCAAATCTTGAAACACCACAGAATTTCCTCCTTATGCCAGAGCATAAAATTCCTGGTCTCCCCTATTTTGTGTCTCCCTTACTGTCATCCATCTTCAATCCCCATAAATCCCCTATACAAGCATAACTCCCCAAATATTGGGATCTCACCTAGAAACTCAGAAAAATTCACAGTAGATTAGGACATAATTTGTCATCAATGTAATATTACTACAACAAATGAGCTTACAAATAGAAATTTGGTAGGTCTTATAAAAATCCCCAAAATACCAACATGCCAGGTTCTGCTTGAATAAATTCAACACAAGCCTTCTTAAAGCCAAATTAAAACAAAGTTTATTAAAGGTTCACCATATTGGGTTGACTTTTAATGAGCTTAAGAATTTGTAATGCTTGTATTAACAAGTGGACCAGACAGAATCTCAACTAGACAGAGTCTGAGTTAGATTGAATCTGAGTGCCTTCATGGAGGTTACATGGAATTTATATACAGAAAGTCCCTGGGAAAGATTTAGAGGTGATCTAGTGGTCTGGGAGGAGGATCTAAGAAAGATCTTGATGAGACTTGGGTTCCTAGTGATGTAATCAAGGGTGGGAAACAGCTGGAGGCAATTGGGAGGTAGCAGACAATGGAGGGGTTGGGTGGGAAGCAGGTGGGGCAATCTAGAGGTAACAGACAAGGAAGGTCAGGCTAGGTCAAGGGCAACAGATTTGAGGATGAAAGGCTGGATTAAGTGGGAAGGTTCAAGGGGAGTTCAGGGAGATTCCCAGAGTCTGAACCCCATCATGACAATACCATAAACATTTATCATGTATTTAAACTTGAAACCAAAACCCAATTAATTACTAATCTGATGACCTTAATTTTTAGTTGATTGTGTTTCCAAATTGCTTCATACAGAAAATCATTCATTTCATTACTATTGACATAAGCTTCACATTTAGAAAATTCATATAAAGTTATCAAATATGAAGCAATTATATTTAGCTTAAATAGTTCACATTCAGATAGCCTTTGTTCTATGCCAAGCATTGTACCAAGCACTTTACAATCATAATACCAAATAACAATATGTAAACATCTTATTTATATTTTTAAGTCCAATACTCCTGGCCTTTTAAAAGGAAATATTATTCACAAATTAATGTATTCCCTTAAAGACACATGGCTGTATATTTCCAGCTCAGAATAAATTTTCCTTCTGTTGAGGTTTGGGGTGCTGGGGACCAAGTATTGTCAAGTAGTCTGGGGTCCCTGGGATGATCTTAATAGCTGAAACCCAGAGAAGATCCTGATGGGAGGGGCCAGTAATAGGATCAAAATGAGGAATGTCAGAAGAATGATAAATAGTTTGGACAACAGAATTTTGATAAGACAGGTAGTATCTGGGCTGGAAGAAATGGAAGTGGAATTCAAAGAGCTCCCCCCTCCAGGCCAGACTTTCTGGGACCCTTCGGACAAATGGGACAATAGCCCTCCTAATCCAAGGGACAAAGGTCTTGGCTTGGATTTATACCCCATCATCACTCCCTGAAACCTATGGGACCCAAATTCTTTTGTGGTAAGGGGTGAAGGTCTCAGCTTCTAAGACTGCTTCCTGATGGCAAAGGGCATAGAGCTGTCCCTGCTTCTCTGGGTCCTGTTCAAGGGGTCAGGCTTCAGAACCTGGGTGGTTCCAGGTGCAGTGGGACTGGAGACCTTGGAACAAACCTGGCAAGTTTCCTTATATCCCTTCCCAAAGCCTGGACAAATAAAAGAGGGTTATCTTTTTTGACCTGAAAACTTGGTTAAAGAAAAGGCAACAGGTTAAATGCATACATTTTATGATTTGATTAATTAATTAATCAATTCCCTAATGAAGAAAATGGTAACATAATGCATTATGGACCCAGAAAAACATTTTGGCTACCAATACAAAGAATTGGGCAGCCTTAAATCTGTTTTAGGACAAAGAAGTGTTCTGTGTCCTTCAGATTTATGATCTCCATAAGTGATTAGCTAGACCATTAGAAAGGAATTTCTTACTCGCATAGGGTGTAAATACAATAAAATTTGACAAAGTTTCAAATAGAAATTACGACCTAAGATGTTTGTATTTACTTTACCATTAACATGCCATAACATAGTATATGTCTACAAATATTAAGGAAATGGAAAACATTCCATTATTCAAGATAGTCTTAGGTTAAAAGTCTCTAAAGCAATGTTAAGTCAGCCTTGGTTGGCTTTTGTTGACATAGGAAGAGGCAGTCTCTGAGTTTGTTTCAGAGAGAGCAAAGAGATTATTCCAAAATTTTATATTAAACATTATCCTCTTGAAACCCTTGGGGCCAAACTGTCCATGTTAGCTGACATGATTCTCCAGGAAGAGTCCATTCAAAGGCAAAAATAAATTGTGAGTATTCTCCATTAGGCCTTTTCTTCCGGGAAGGATTACAGTGTTGCTTGTAGATGAACAACTGACAAGTATTTTATACTTTAGGAAGTTTTCCATTAAAGGTTGTAGTCCTTCTCAGGCCTCAGGCTTAATCAGATACTGACCAAAATGGGGGAGCACTTGAGAGTATGGGGGGTTAACAATGGCTAGGGTGGCAGAAGTAGCTTTCCCTGGAATTTCCAGATCCCAAACAATTGACTCAACTGTCTCCCACACTTTCAAGTGAGCATGGGGAGACCTGGTGAACAGAGGCAAAAGGGAGATAGGAATTTTAATTAGAGAAAATTGACTCCCCAGTCTCACCATCAGGTCCCTTCCCAACAAAGGGGCAGGACCAGAGGAAGGCATAAGGAAGGAGTGTTTAAACAACAAATCCTCAAGTAGGCTGGGGAAGGGTATGTCTGGAGACATTCCTTAGTTTCCTCTTCAATGCCTATGACCTATGACCCCTTGAAGGGGCAATTAGTTAAAACAGAGAATTTAGCCAAGTTAAAGAGGGTGACTTTACCTTCAGCCTCAACTTTTGCCCAGGGCTTGAAGAGAGAGGTGGAGAATGTGGGAGTGCTACCAAGCCCCAGGCTTCCCTATTTCTCCAAGTCTTGAGAATACTGGAGGACAGAGTACTGGGGGTGGCTCCACCACTTTTCCTACCTTGGGGACAATCTTTCCTCCAGTGTCCCTCTTGGTCATATGGGCACAGTTCCCTAGGCATCGGTTCCTGGGAGGGCGCCCTGGAGGGTCACTCCTTGGATCAGTGACCCTCCTTGTGGCAACAAAAGCAGGTTTCCCCACTGCCTGAGTAGTCAGCCTTCCTCCAAGGGGGCACCCTGGAGGGGTGCTCCCTGGGTCTATTCCTGGCCATGGCAACAGCCAAAAATTAAGCATGCTCTCTGTCTCTGCGCTTTTTGTCCTCTGCTTTGACTAGATGTCTGTTGTTGAAGACTTCAAAGGCCATCTCTGGTAATAGTGCCTGAGGTGTTCGGAGTCCCATTGCCAACATCTGCAGTTTCCTCCTAAGATCTGGGGCAGACTGATTAATAAAATACATGCTAAGGATTGCTACCCTTTCTATTGAGTCAGGGGACAAATTTATATAGTTTTTAATAGCTTCCACTAGCCAGTCTTGAACAAGGGCAGGGTTTTCCTTTTCTCTCTGAGTAATTTCCCTAACTTTTCGAAAATTTACTTGTTTTTGAAATGCAGTTTTTAGGTCTTCCAGAGGGCAAATTACCATAAGGTCTCTCTTTCCTCTATCCTCACTCTTTTGATAATCCCATCCTGGGTCACTAGTGGGAGCAGTAGCTATTCCTGGGGGTATTTTGTGGGATCATCGCTAGCCAAATGATAGCTAAACTTTTGGGCATGTTCCCAATTCTCCCCTTCTCAATACTACAACAGGCACAGAAAGGAACATGTATATCATTCCAAGAAAACTCGAATTGTAGGGATATTCCCTAAAACCCTCAGTAAACTTAGTGGGTTCTTCCAAGTATATCCCTAGTTTCTCTTTAGTCTGAATGAAAATGGGACATGCACTCTAATAGTCCCACTAGAGGCAGGCACTTCTCTCAGGGGAAAAAGTCTTGAAGAAGCAGTGGGATCAGGGGCTCATTTAGAGACATAGAAAGTCTCACTTCTTGTGAGGATGGGGCTGGGGAGTGCTGACTGAACTGAAATGGGCTACAAGGTCGAGGGATTGAACTGGCAGGAGGAAAGATCAGCTGGAACTTGTGTAAGGGGTTAGAGGGAGAGATACCCCAGAGATACCCCAGAGACTGCGTGGGGGTGGGGCCTGAGGCCCGAGTGGGTGTTGTCTCGGGAGAGGGGCTGCAGAGGAAGATACCCCAGCACAACGTGTGACTGGGATCTGAGAGGCAGTTGCTAAGCGGGGAGGGACCATGGGAGGAGATACAGGGTAGATATGGAAGGTAAATGAGGTAGGAATCAAGAGGGGTTGGGGTAAAGGAAAAGGGAAGGGAAACCAAGGGGAAGAAGGGACGGCCAATGGGGGAGGCCAGGGCTGGGGGAGGCCAGGGAGCAGCAGAAGGGGCTGGGGGAGATTGAGGTGGGGATAGGAATTGGGATGGTGGGAATGGAGATAGGAAAGGAGGTGAGGCCAAAGCTCCAATGTCCAATTCACCCCCATTTTGTGGGGCAGTTCTGACTACAAGCATCTCACAATCTTTTCTGAGAATGGGGTCCTGAGAGAGCTTGATGAAGGCCAGTATGTAAGGTATTTCTATCCATTTTCCTTTTAGGCAATAATATAACTAATTGTAAGAGAGAATTAACATTGTAAGGTCTCAAAAATGGGCCAAACTTCATGGTCCTCCAGGTGATACTGAGGCCAAACTGTGTTGCAAAAGAACACCAACTTTTTCTTTTTAAGTTCTCGAGTGAAGCTAAATTTTTCCCAATTTTGTAAAAGGTGAATTTTGGGGGATTGAAGAGGATTGCTCCATTACAGACCTGGGACTGGAAATCTCTACCTCTGTAAAGGAGGATGTGGGAGTAAGGGTTGGAAAAAAAAAAAACAAAACCAAAAAGAAAAAAAAAAGTATCTGAGGTTTTCCTAATTCCCTAGTGCTGAGGAAATTGAGAGAGTTGGGCATACACTTCCTGATAGGGCATCCATCCTCTACACTTTGGAGGTGTGCCCAGCTCCATGGTCTCTAGCATAGTCACAGGACCAACAAGCTGAGAACATCAGGCTGAGTGCAAGACGGCCTTCTAGCTGCCTGACCTACTGGGACCTGAGAGGTCAGGTTGGAAAACCACTTCCAAAGTACTTGGAGTGTGAGAAGGGAATAGAGAGAAGGGAAGGCTTACATAGACAGGGAGGCTTATATACTATACCTTTCCAGTCTTTGCAGAAGAACTTAAGATTAGCAGTTCTTCCTGGTCAGGGAACCATATGTTGAGGTTCAGGGTTGTGTGGACCCCAAAACACTGACACACCAGGTCCTACTCGAATTAATTCGACACAAGTCTTCTTAAAGTCAAAGAGTCGCCATACTGGGTTGACTCATAAGGAACCTAAGCATTTGTAACACTTGTATTAACAAGCAGGCCAGATAGAATCTCAGCAGATTCAGAGTTGAATTGAATGTGAGCTCTTTCATGGAGGTGAGATGGAACTTAAATACAGAAAAAGACTGAGGGAAGAATCCAGGTGTCTCCAAGTACTCTGGGGTCCCAGGGATGGTCTCAATAGATCAAACTCAGGAAAGATCCTGATGGGAGTAGCGGGTAATGGGATCAAAGGGAGGAATATCAAAAAAATGTTAAATATTCTGGACCACAGGATTTTGATAAGATAGGGAGTATCTGGACTGGGAGAAATGGAAGGGTACTCCAAAGAGGTCCCCCCCCCGGCCAGAATTTCTGGGATCCTTCAGACAAATGGGACAAAAGCCCTCCCAATCCAAAGGAGAAAGGTCTTAGCTTGGACTTGTACCCTGTCACTTCTACTTCCTTAAAAAACTGAAGTCCTGTCACAATTGAGACTTCAGATAAAGAGTTGCTTTAGGTATTTCAACTCCTTACTCTCATTCCTCTGGGAAAGTTTTACAAAAAAAGTTTAAATCAGATAAGCTAAAGGGGTTAGCCCAGACAAAAAGACTTATGGAATTTGAATCAATGATAACAAAGTGTGGTCAACTTCAGCTCCCAGCAGACACCTTTGGAGCTTAATAATTAATTGAACTAATATCTTCACCATAGTCAATACCCACAGTAAATTCAATAAAACTCTCCAGTGGATTCATCCCAAAAAGCAGATAGAAATAATTCCTTCTAATTTTCTTTAATTTTATCTATTGGTTTTCAAATCAGGCCTACAAATTTTCATTTTTCAGCCCCTGATACTTAGAGCAAAACCAAAACTTCCTGGTACTCTTTCAACATACACAAATCATCTGAAGAAGGATGGGGAAGGGAATGACTGAGAGTGATGAGGTTATGGGTGCTGGGTGAACCCCAAAATACCAACAGTCTGGGTCATGCTCGAATGAATTCGACTTAAGCCTTCTTAAAGCCAAAGAAAACAAAGTTTATTAAGGATTCACCTAATTGGGTCGCCTCTTAAGGAATCTAAGCATTTGTGACACTTGTATTCACAAGTGGGCCAGATAGAATCCCAGCTAGACAGAGTCTGAGCTGAATTGAATCTGAGCGCCTTCATAGAGGCAAGGTGGGACTTAAATACAGAAAAGAGTTTAGGAGGGTTGGGGGGTGGGGGTGGGGGTGGTCTTGTAGTCTAGAGTGATGGGGGAAGAAGTTCAGGAGGATCCTGATCCCTCCAAGGAGGATCAAAGGCTGGAAACAACTGGAGGTAATCAACAAACATTGGACAAGGGGGCGCCTAGGTGAGAAGCAGGTAGGGCAATCAAGAGATAATGGACAATGGTCACAGATTTGAGTATGAAAGGCCAGATTCTGTGAGGGGATACCGGGAGAGCTCAATTTGAGTATGGAAAGTCAGTTTCAGGGAGGAGATTCCAGGGGAGCTCAAGGAAGTTCCCAGAGTCTGAACCCCATCAAACACAATACAAAGTTTGGCATAAAAATACATCAAATTCAACAGGAAAATAATCAAGGAAGGGGGTGGATTATGAGAGAGGGAGGATGATCCAGGGGAAGGAGTAACCTCAAGTAAAACAAATTTCATAATCCTGAAAAGGAGTAAAACTGATTGGGGGACAGGGGGAGAAGGAAAGTATTGGATTCTAGGGGTGTGCCTTAGATCACCTCCTAGATAGTTGAAGGTATTGTTGCATCAACTGTGGCATGAGGAGGGTATTATGCCATGAATAAGGCATAAGAAGTTACATATGTTGTGCTGGAAGTATCTTTCTCCATTCTCCCTCCTTCATATGAGGTAGACTGACCCACTTCCTTTAAGTCCTGATGTTCTTTCTGCCTTTCTTTCAAATCATTGTTTAGACAAACTCCCACCAAGATATTTAGTTACGCACAATTTTAATTCTCCATGACTCATGATGACTTCAGAAAATCCTGCGTAGTACGAATTGATATACAGTGAAAGGAAGAGACTGGAACTAGGAGAACAATTTATGTAAGGTCAACAATGTTGTCAAGAGAAACAATTTTGAAAGAATTCTGATCAAAGCAATGACCAACCACACACAGTACCACAGGACCTAAGATGAAGTGTCCTCTATGTGTGAAGGACATTGTCACCTTGTGAGTTTTTCTTGCTTCATGGTGCTTATATGTTAAAAGTGTTTCCTTCTTCCTCCCTCCCTCTTTTCTTTCTTTTTTTCTTTCTTTCTTTCTTTCTCTCTCTCTCTCTCTCTCTCTCTCTCTCTCTCTCTCTCTCTCTCTCTTATTTCCTTCCTTTCTTTCTCTTTTCAATGGTGATGGGAAGAAGGGAGGGGAAGAATTCGGAATAGTGATGTCAAAAATAAAAAGACCATTGAAACTTGTGTTTTTGAATGCCCAGGAGGAAATAGAAGACAATTTGGAAGGAGACAGAAGAGCAGGGTGGTTTTGAACGTAACATGTGGAATTTGTTATTTTTTTAAGTAAGCATTATGAAGTAGAGATTTATGGTTTTATAAAGAATCCTTCTTTATGTTCTATATGTATGGAAATGCTCTTTTTGGGGGTAGTTAACAATCAAAACATGCACAAAAAAAAATTTAAAGGCACTAACTGTCCAGGGAATTTTCTCTCTCTTGCCTCAGAAATATGCTATAAGTACCTGAATGGTGAGAGGCCTTAGACCCTCCCCACCTGGGGTAAATATGGGGCCTGTCTATACAGGCCTCTGTTTTTCCTATTATTAGGTGCAGCATTGGAGGTAGCTAGGTGTTAGTTAGGACAGCTAGGTGACTCGGGAAACTGCAGTGAGTAGAGTCCTTCTCAAACTGTGGTGTTTAGGACGGAATGTAGAGTTTGTTATGTGATTTGACCAAGGCAGAAACTATTGGACTGTGACCATCCCATTCTTCTTGGACAAGATGCTACTTTTAATGCGATATAATCCCAGTCTCAAAGTCCATTGGTATGAGACTTTCTGTTCGTTGGTGGAGATCAATGCCCTGTCCCTGCATAAGGAGTAAGATGTGGCAGGGAGGAGACTTTCTCATACCAATACACCAATATGCTTTGGGACTGGACTTTCAGTAACACTTAGGTTTCATTATCTTTCTCAGCCACCATGTCATACTGCAGACTCAAGCTGAGAATGCAGCCTAATTTCAAAAAAGAGAAAGACACATAGTAGAGATGTTGTGGAGATAGAAGCAATAAGATTTTTAGTCTGTGATTGGATGTGTAGAACTGAACCTCTATCATTTTCCTCATGGTCATTGATAGCTTGTGTCTCTTCTTTTCAAAATCATTTGGTCACTTATCTATTGAAGGGTCGTTCTCAGTCGTCATCGTCGTCACCATCATCATCATCATCATCATCATCATCTTGTTGATGGTCAGTCATGTCTGACTCTTTGTCTGACTTTAAAAAAAATTAGATACATTTAATTTAAGTGACATGTAGTCAAAGAAAGATGGGTCTTGGAGTCAGGAGTAAAAAGGTTTCAGTCCTGCTTTGAAACACATATAAATGTGGGCAAATCACTGACCTTCTAACTGTCCCTGGTCACTTCCTAACAGTCTATAAAGATTGAAAAATGAAGAGGTGATTTCCATTAACATTGTGAATTTTGTTTTCTGTGATTTCCTTCATCATTTTATAAAGCTATGAATCCTTCCACTAAGAAAAGTTGTAAAAGTTGTAAAAGATACTGATTTTTTCTCTACTTTTTTAAAAAAAATAATGTAGTCTTTTGTATTTAGATTGTTTTTCTATTTTGTTGCAGATACTGTACTAACGCTACTCTAAAAAATGTTATATTTTCCCCAATTACATATAAAAACAATTTTTTAACATTCATTTTTTTTTTAGTTTTGAGTTCCAAATTCTATCCCTCCCTCCCCAAGACTGTAAACAATCTGATACAGGTTACACCTGTGCAATCATATATAACATGGGAAGTTTTTCCATGAGTTTTCATCAAATAGTGAATTTTTATCCCCAAAGCTTAGATCTTTGAGTTCATCAAATATTAAATTACTATGGTTATTTACTACAATGTATTGTATATTTAATCTATTCCATTGATCCACCACTCTATTTCTTAATCAGCCCCAGATTCTTTTGATGATTACCACTTTATAATACAGTTTGAGATCTGGTATGACTAGGTAGCCTTCCTTCACATTTTTCCATGGATTCCCTTGATTTCTTGACCTTTTGTTCCTCCAGATGAATTTTGCTATTATTTTTTCTAGCACTATAAAGTAATTTTTTGGTAGTTTGATTAGTATGGCACTGAATAAGTAGATGAATTTAGGTAGAATTGTCATTTTTATTATATTGGCTTGGCCTACTCATGAACAAATGATATTTTTTCCAGTGGTCTAGATCTGACTTTATTTATGTGAAACTTGTCTTGTAATTGGGTTCATATAGTTCCTAGGTTTCTCTTGGCAGGTAGATTCCTTAGTATTTTATGTTGTCTGTGGTTATTTTAAATGGAATTTCTCTTTCTATCTCTTGCTACTGGATTTTGTTGTTAAAATATGGAGATTCTGATGACGTATGTGGATTCATTTTATATTCTGCAGCTTTGCTAAAGTTATTAATTATTTCAACTAGTTTTTAGTTGATTCTCTAGGATTCTCTAAGTATATCATATCATCTTCAAAGAGTGATAATTTTGTTTCCTCGTTGACCATTCTAATTTCTTCAATTTCTTTTTCTTCTCTAATTGTTATAGCTAGCATTTCTCATATAATATTGAATAATAGTGGTGATGATGGGTATCATTGTTTTACTCCTGATCTTATTGGGAAGGCTGCTAGCTCATCCCAATTACAGATAATGTTGGTTGATAGTTTTAGACAGGTATTAATTATTATTTTAAGGAAAGCTGAATTTATTCCTATGCTCATTAGTGTTTTTAAAAGGAATGAGTGTTGTATTTTATCAAAGTCTTTTTCTTGGGGCAGCTAGGTGGCACAGAGGATAGTGTATTGGCTGTGGAATCAGGAACTTCTGAGTTCAGATCTGGCCTCAGGCATTTACTACCTGTGTGACCTTGGGCAAGTCACTTAATCTCAATTGTCTAAAAAAAAGGGGGGCTTTTTTATTTGTACATCTATTGATATGATATTATTTCTGTTGGTTTTGTTATTATATGGTCAATTATACTGATAGTTTTCAAAAGATTGAACCAGCCCTGCATTCCTGGTATAAATCCCACCTGGTCATAGTGTATGGTTCTTGTGGTGTACTGCTGTAAGGCTGCTTGCTAGTGTTTTATTTGAAATTTTTGCACTGATATTCATTAAGTATATTAGTCTATAGTTTTCTTTTTCTGTTTTTGCTCTTCTTGATTTAGGTATCGGCACCATATTTGTGTTGTAAAAGAAATTTGGCAGAACTTCTTCATCTATTATTCCAAATAGATTATATAGTACTGGAATTAATTCTTCTTTAAATGCTTGGTAGAATTCATGTGTGAATCTATCTGACCCTGAACATTTTTTTCTTAGGTAGTTCACTGATGGCTTGTTCAATTTCTTTTTCTAAGTATTCTCTTTTTCTCTTCTGTTTATCTGGGGAATTTATATTTTTAAAAATATCATCCATTTTTCTTAGATTGTCAGATTTATTGGCATATAATTGAATAAAATAGCTCATAATAATTATTTTAATTTTCTCTTCATTGATGGTGAATTTACTCTTTCATTTTTGATACTAGTAATTTGGTTTTCTTCTTTCCTTTTTCAAATCAAATTATCCAATGGTTTATCTATTTTGGGGTTTTTTTTTTCATAAAATCAGTTTTATTTATTTATTTACTTATTTGTTAATTCAATGGTTTTCTTACTTTATTAGTCCCTCCTTCGATTTTCAGGATTTCCAATTTGGTGTTTAATCGAGAATTTTAAATTTGTTCTTTTTCTAGTTTCTTTAGTTGCATGCTCAGACTGATTAATCTGCTCTTTCTCTATTTTAATAATGTAAGCATTTAGAAATATAAATTTTCCTCTAAGTACTGTTTTGGCTGCATCACATATATTTTGGTATGTTGTCTCATTGTTGTCATTCTCTTTAATGAAAGAATTGATTGCTTCTGTGATTTGTTCTTTGACCCACTTACTCTTTAGGCTTAAATTATTTAGTTTCCAATTAATTTTTAATCTATCTCTCTACTGCCCTTTATTGAATGTAATTTTTATTGCATTATGAGCTGAAAAGATGCACTTAATATTTCTGGTTTTCTTCATCTTATTGTGAGGTTATTATGCCCCACTACATGGCCAATTTTTTTGTAGGTTTCATGTATACATGAGAAAAAGGTGTATTCCTTTCTATTCTCATTCAGTTTTCTACAGAGGTCTACCATATCTAACTAACTCTATTCACCTTCTTGACTTCTTTCTTATTTACCTTGTGATTAGATTTATCTAGTTCTGAGACAGGAAAGTTGAAGTCCCCCACTGTTATAGTTTTACCATCTATTTCCTCCTGCAACTCATTTAACTTCTTTAAAAATGTAGATTCTATGCCATTTTGCATTGCTATTATTTCATCTATGGGTACCTTTAAGCAAAATATAGTTTTCTTCCTTATCTCTTTTAATTAGATCTATTTTTGCTTTTGCTTTGTCTGAGATCATGATTGCTACCCCTGTTTTTTTTTTTTTTTACTTTAGCTGAAACATTAATAGATTCTGCTCCAGCCCCTTACCTTTACTTTGTGTGTATCTCTGTGCTTCAAATTGTTTCTAAATGGCATATTGTAGGATTCTGGTTTTCAATCCATTCTACTATCTGCTTCTATTTTATGGGTGAATTCATCTCATTCACATTTATAGTTATGATAACTAACTGTGGATTTCTGTCTGTCCTATTTTCCTTTGTTAATCCCCCTCTCTCTCTTACATTTCACCCTATCCCTCCTCACAAGTATTTTACTTCTGACCATCACCTCCCTGTTCCACCTTCCCTTCTATCAGTCCCACCCCACTTCTTTTGTCCCCATTCTGTTTTACTTCCCTATAGGGTAAGATAGATTTGTATACCCAACTGAATGTGTTTGTTATTCCCTTTGTGAGCCATTTCTGGTGAGAGTGAAGTTCAAATATTACCTACCACACTGCTCCCCCCCTCTTCCCCTCCTCTGTAATAGTTCTTTCTTGCCTATTTTATGTGAGATAATTTACTCCATTTAATCTCTCCCTTCCTTCTTCTCCTAGTAATCTTCTTTCCCACCCCTTAATTTTTTTATATCATCCTATCATAATGAACTCACACCCAAGCCCTCTATCTATGTATACTCCTTCTAATTGCCCTAATAAACCTACTTTTTGGCAAACTAATTTCCAGTTTTCCTAGGAGCTCTTGTCAAACAGAGAGTCAGTTTACTGGACACTGGGTTACTGTGTTCATTTGCTTCTAGGTCTTGCTTCTCTATTCTGTTCCATTAATTCACTCTGATATTTTCAACCAGCACCAAGAAGTTTTGATGATTTCTGTGTAAGAGTGGGATGATTTGATGTATTCAACCCTATCTCGTTTAAGTTTTCCAAGTGAGGAGCCTGACACGGTCATAACCACTTGGTCACTATCCAAACTCTAAAGTGCCTATGGATTACCTGATATGGTGGAATGCCATCCTATTACTTGCTTGGTGTAACCTATTGATCCTTTTTCAGGACTGCTCATCCACCTGATCCACTCAACTCCAAATGTCCAAGAAGCTACAGCATGGACAGCAGCCACAATCGGGTAAAACTGTCTCATCAGATATGCTAAAACAGGTTGATGGCAATTGAAAGGCATCAAGCCTATTGGTTATTTAGGAGGATGTCTACCCCAAGTATGTGAAGACTTCCCCTGGGGTGAAATGGGCAGATGAGAACTATTTGTTCCAATGGCTATGAAGGTGGTTGAAGCAGATATTGTGGAATGCTTAGACCTTAGTCAGATATGGATGACAAGATCATCCACTGCATCCCTGACCATTGCCAGTCAATCTAATTTGTGTCTTAAAACTGGACTTCTGTGACTGGAAGAGAGAGTGAGGTTGATGACTGTGTGCAGCTCTGTCTCACTTAAATCCAATTCATGAACAAGTCATGATATCACCCTGTGATGTCACTGGTCCTTTTCAGAAAAAAACGATGAACAGCAACATCCAAGTATTTCCAGTAAAGGAAGTTAGCCTCCACCACAAAGAAGCCAAAGTTAACTTGAAGATAGCTATAAATATAAGGTAAAGAGTACCTTAGGTAAAGAGACTAACCCTCTGCCTAAATGGTAGGAATTTTCAAAATTGGGGGCTCAGAGTCATTGCAACTGAACTCACAATTTTTCATCCTTTATAAACTCCCTAAGAAGAGAGAATTACATGGGCCATGGGGACAACTATATTACCTTCTTTGCTTAAAATCAGCTACTTATTGTAACAGGGCAATAATATTATGTGAAAACTTGTAATGTTAGGCTTTCTTTGAGTGTCATTCTTTTTATTTAAATTCTAGGCTTTTTATTGGTCCATACAAATTTTGTTTTTTTTTTGTCTAGTTGTACCAAGTGACTATTTCATAGTTTGATTAGTATAATTATTTCTTATTTTATTAATTTGATTATTTTCTCTTTTTTGTAGCTAATTACCCATTTTCTTTAAATTTTGGATTTTTTTTTTTTTTTAGCATTTAACAGTGAAAAAATCCTGGTAATTCTCTTTATTTCATTTATAATTTGGAATTAATCTTGTTCATTTTGATTTTAATAATCTGATTTCCCTTTTTCTCTCCTTCAAATCAAAATAGTCAATGTGTTACTGATTTTGTTAGTCTTAGAAATTGGTTCTTTGTTCTAATGATCAGGTCTATGCTCTTTATTTTCCTTTTTAGATATTTCTCCTTTAGATTTCAAGATGTTTTCTTGGTGTATGTGCTTGTTTTGGAGTTATTAATTTTTTGATTTTTCAAATTTTTAAAAATACTTATTTAGGTCATTTGTTTTGTTAACATATGTTGTCTCAGATAACTCTTTGAATTATAGATTTATTGTGATATGTCAATAGAGGGAGTTACCACATTGGAAGTTCCCACCCTGACAAAATCATGGGTCCTTGGAATTTTGACATATATTCAGAGATATAATTTTTCCTTTAAAAATTGTGTTAGCCCCATTTCATAAATTTTGGTATATTGTATATTATCATTTTCTTTAACATAGCTAATTATTGTTTCTGTGACTTTTTTTTTTAATCTTTTCACTATTTAGAATGTCAGTTTTCCACTTAGGTCTTCATCATTTGCTTGTACTTCCTTTATTAATTAGTTTTATTCCAGACTAGTCTATAAGAAGTACGTTTGATATTTCTGTATTTTCCTGTTTTTTGTGATTGTTTTTCCTAAAACATTATAATTTTTTGTAAAGATATCATAGGACACTGAGAAATATTTATAGTATTTAGTAGCCCTATTCAGAAACTGACATATCTTTTTTATTTAATTTTTTCAAAGATTGTTGAAGTTCTATGTTTTCTTGTTTATCTTTCTGTTATACTAACCCAGCTTTGTAATATTAATTACAATTGCTGGAATCATCTGAAGCAAAGTAAACTTTGTTCTGGTCCTTCACTTTTGCTCTATATTGCCTATATTTCCACATGTTTCTTGTGTGCAGCAAACTCCTTGGTTTTATTTTCTTATTCATTTTTGCCTTTCTCTTTTATTTTATTGAGGAGCTTAGTGCATTTACATTTAGGGTTATAATTGTTAAGTTTGCAGTTTGGGAACTGCTTGAAGAAGAGACCCCTGAAGCTAAGGAGAGGAGGTGAAAAGAATTTTTCCCCTTCCACTTACTTCTTTCTTATTGTTATCCTTCTTTCTTAAGAGTCAGTACTTAGTTCCTATGATTTGTTTTGTAAGTATAAGGGAAGAGGTATGCGATTCACTCCTTAACCACATTTAATTGATGTAGTCATAGGATGTAGGCACACATGAAGTTTTCATAAAGTTTAATTCTCTGTAGTTACTTCCTGAGGTCTGAACACCTCTGAGTCGAGAAAGGAATAATATGATTGACTGAACAAAGAAATTAGCCATGCCGCAGTGACTTTAAGTAGCTAAGACTTGTAATCAAAGAGAATTTCTCTTTCTAAACTTCCCTCTACCCCCATCACATTAGCCATGGAGCTTCGAAGGTGAGGTACTCGACCAGTAGAAAGTCATAGAACACAGTGGATACAAAAAGACAGTTAACTGAGAGACGAAGTGACTGACAGCTTACAGAGAGAACAGAGAGAGGAGTGGATGGAAACTTAGCTGAGTGACCTGTGTTGCAGAAATATTGTCCCCAGGAGGAAACACATTAGGACTCTATAAAGAGAAAGGACTGGTAATGTCAGCAAATATGAGCCGTCTTTGCCACACATACATCATAGTCTAAGAGTTTGCCTCACTACCAATATCCTCTAAGTTTGATTCCATTTTTCTCATGGATGCTGTTTCTCTTTGTGGGAAAAATTCTCTCACACCTCACAAGGCTGAGGAGTTAGGGTGGAGGGGTGGCATTTTGAAATTAGAGGTAGCTAGGTGGCATGGGGAGTAGAATTCTAGTCTTGGAATTAGGAATACTTGAATTCAGACCCTTGCTAGCTATATGACCCTTGGCTAGTTGCTTAACCTCCTCAGTTTCCTTATCTATAAAATAAAGATAATAGCACCCATTTCACAGAGTAACTCTAAGGTTAGGATCAAACAAGAAAAGTGTAAAGTGTTTTTGCAAATTCTAAATGCTATATAATGGTTATGATGATGATGAACTACTATCATTTGAATAAATGTTTTTCTAAATCCTAATGAGTCTAATGATTTTCTGTTAATGGAAAGCATACTGGTGGGGGCTTGTGAGTTACAATTAGAAGTACAGCCCAAAAGAGTTGTCTCCTAAAACCCATAGTAGCATCCACTTTCTGGAGATAAATCTGAGTACAAGTTGGGGTGCTATATAAATTTCTCAAGGGAAGGTAGTCTTATTTTTTTGTAAAAGATTTGTAACATCTAAATTGGTTGACAAATTCTTCCTTTCTTTCCCCTAAGACTCATCAAAGTCATCTTGTAATAATTTTATAGAAATATATGTATAACGGGGGAATTGGTCGGTGAGAGTCTAATTCTCATGAGTATGTGCAGTATGCTCAGCTTGATATAAACCTTACTTCTTTATTGAAGAAGAAGTTTTTTGGCTTGCTGTTGAGTCAGACCCAAGTGTATATTTAAAAGGACACTAACTGACCAAAGTGAGTACTCATTCCAGCCTGGTGGTGAGTGAGGCAAGAATTGCTTTAGGCCTCTTGGTGCAATAGGGACCTTTCACCCTCCCCTCCCCCATATGTCAACCATATAGCCTGTGAGTATTCAGCAAGGCACTGCTTCTTTCTCTTGACTAGGCTGTCTTTCCTTTGGTATGATGCCCATGATATTGCAAAAGATCCAGGAAATGGAATTGATACCAGTATTTGCCAACGTCAGCACCAGATGAACTTGACATACATACTGTGTCCTCTTGCAGCAAAGGTCCAACTCTATCCTAGTGCAAGTTGCATTTGGAATCGAACTTGGTGGGGGTGAATTCTTTGTAGTATGTTGATTTAAGGTGGATCCTACTTTCTCAGAGACTGAGATGGTCAGGCTGAGATTGTGCCCTTTGGGAGTTGGGGGGATACATTTGTATTTCTATATTTTCTCAGAAAACTGCCTTCTTTAAAAAATTAATTGATTAAATGATACTGGGTGATTAAAAAATACTGAATCAATCAATAATGTAAGAGGGGTGTTGTTGACTGATATTCGGGAAAAGACATCAGAAGGGGGCTTGAGTGAATAGTATTAAAATGAACAATAGTAAGAATAGCTAAGATTTATTTGTTGGTGTGTTCATTTCTTCAGCCACATCCAATTTTTCATGATCCATTACTGGAACATTTTTTCTCCTCACAGCTCCCTCTTAGAATCTCTACTTGTGAGATGAGATTATAACCATTAACTTGTTAGATTTTAGGTAAATGTCTTTCCTTTCTCCGGACTTGCCCCATCTGTAGAATGGGCCTGTTGGACTCAATGCTTTCAGATTTCCTTATTGTGCCTTTGAACTTGTTGCCTTCATCTGGCATGCTTGCTCTCCTTATCTCAGCCTCAGTTTCCCTGACTTCTTTTAAGACTCAGATTGGTCAGTCAATAAACATTTATTAAGCTCCTACTATGTGTCAGCCACTTTGCTAAACTCTGGGGATGCAAATACAAATGAACATCCCTCAAAACTTCTAGGACCTTACAATCTGATGGGTTAAGACATCATACAAAAGGAAACTGGACAAGGGAAGGGCAGAGAAGGTACAGATGAATTTCCAGGTAAAGTCTACCACCTTATGATTTCCCTTTGACATAACTGTCCACTTATTCTTACTGAGTTTGTACCTAGTTATGTACCTGTTATCTCCCCCAGTAGACCAGGAACTCCTTGAGGCCAGGGACCCCACAGTTCCTGGCACCTGGTAAGTACTTCATCAATGCTTGTTGATTGACTGAATGCCTGATAACCCTTTCATCTCGAGTCCCAGAAGAGGCCAAGTTGAAGAAAGATGTTGACTTGCCCTACTCTCTATTGGGGACCTCAGTTGTCCATCAATTGCATAATGCTGGATATGGAAAGACAAAGGCCATTAACTCAGGAGAGTCTCCTTTCTACCCTTAATCATTACCTAGACTCTGGAGGCTGGGCTGGGGTCCTCCCTCTTTCCAAACAACAGCCCGAGTGTGTGGCACTAGAAAGCCATGAATCCTAAGTGCCAGCCTGGGGCTAGATGTTATCTAGTTCTAGCACTTGGTAACCTGCTCATAGAGAAACTGGATGGCAGAGGAGGGGGAAGAAATAAGGATGGCCGGTACTGCCAGGGGATTGTCACCTGCAGGTCCTGGGCCCTGATCCACCCTTGGTGCAAAGCCCAGGTTGGGTAAAGCCTGATTGCATCACAGGTTGGCAAGCATAAATGGGATGTTCAGAATTCTCCTAAAGGCACAATATAGAAGTCTGACTGTAAATAATCAGAGGTTAGAAGTCACTGAGTCCAACCCCTCCCTTCCTCGCCTGGGCAACATGACCCAGGGAGCCTGGAGTAGTAGTAGAAGAGTTGAATAAAACAGGCAGCCCAGCCCAGCTTAGCCCAGAGTCCTCTCCTCTGACTGACTGCAAGATGTTCTACCAGGAAGGAATCTCTAAGGCCCTCCAGAAGTCAGGCCAGTTCCTGTTCTCTTTCTTTCTGGCCTTGCTGGTCATTGTGGTTGGCATTTGTCTGCTTCGAAAATGGGTGGCCAAAGCCCAGGCCCAGGCCAAGATCAGAGATGCCCAGAAGAGACGAGAGGTGGCCCTGAAGAAAATGGAAGCTGCAATAGAACGGCTAAAGCAACAGGCAACCCCCCTTGTCGGCCTCACCCAAACATGCTCATATTGCCCTCCTCCACCCCCTTTCCCCAGGCATAGGGACCAGCAGGGAACCTGGAAGGCAGACTCTACTTTGAACAATTCTGGACAAGACCCTTCCAGGCTCCAGAGGCAGCTTGGAGTAGACAGGGTAAGCTTTGGCACAAAGGGACCCTCTGAGGAGGCAGGAGTCTTGTACACTACCATAGGTATTGACAGTTCAATCAGAAACTATTTGAGCCTGCAAAGACCTTTTTACTATTATTATTAATTAATATATTTTTAGTTTTCAACATTTATTTCCACAAAATTTTGAGTTCCAAATTTTCTCCCCATCTCTCTCCATTCTGCCCACTCCAAGACATCATGCATTCTGATTACCCCTTCCCCCATTCTGCCTTCCCTTCTATCACACCCCTACCATTCTCCTATCCTCTTCCCCTGTATTTTCTTGTAGGAAAAGACACATTTCTATACTCCATTGCCTGTATGTCTTATTTCCCAGTTGAATCTAAAAACAATTTTTAACATTGTTTTTCAAACTTTGCATTCCAACTTCTCTTCCTTCCTCCTTCCCTCCGTGTCCCCACTGAGAAGGCAAGCAATTCAATATATGTTATTCATGTGTAGTTATGCGAAACACTTCCATAAATCATGTTGTGAAAAACTAACTAAATTTCCCTCCATCCTATCCTATCCCTCATTTATTCTATTCTCTCCTTTGACCTATCCCTCCTCTAAAGTGCTTACTTCTAATTATTCCCTCCTTCCATTTGCCATCCCTTCTATCATCCCCTCACTCCCCCACTCATCCTCTTCCCCCCTATTTTTTGTAGTGTAAGATAGATTTTTATACCAAATTGAGTGTGCATGTTATTCCCTCCTTAAGTTAAATCCAATGAGAGTAAGGATCACTCTTTCCCTCTTAGCTCCCCCTTCTTCCCCTCCATTGAAAAACCTTTTTCTTACCTCTTTCATGTAAGAGATAATTTACTCCATTCTATTTCTCCCTTTATCCTTCTCCCAATATATTCCTCTCTCACCCCTTAATTTTATTTTTTAGATATCATTCCTTCGTATTCAACTCATCCTGTGCTCTCTCTCTCTCTCTCTCTCTCTCATCCCTCCAACTACTGTAATACTGAGAAAAGTCTCAAGAGTTACAAATATGATCCTTCCATGTAGAAATGTACAAAGTTCAACTTTAGTAAGTCCTTCATGATTTCTCTTTCCTGTTTACCTTTTCATGCTTCTCTTGATTCTAGTGTTTGAAAGTTAAATTTTCTATTCAACTCTGGTCTTTTCATCAAGAATGCTTGAAAGTCCTCTATTTCATCGAATGACTATTTTTCCCCTGAAAGATTCTTGGTTTTAATCCTAGCTTCTTTGACCTCTGGAATATCATATTCCAAGCTCTGGGATCCCTTAAGGTAGAAGCTGCTAGATCTTGTGTTATCCTGATTGTGTTTCCACAATACTAAAACTGTTTCTTTCTGGCTGCTTGCAATATTTTATCCTTGACCTGGAAACTCTGGAATTTGGCTACAATATTCCTAGGGGTTATCCTTTTGGGAATTCTTTCAGGAGGTGATTGGTGGATTCTTTCAATCTATTTTACCCTCTGGTTCTACAATATCAGGGCAGTTTTCCTTGATAATTCTTGAAAGATGATGTCTAGGCTATTGTTTGATCATGGCTTTCTGATAGTCCAATAATTTTAAAATTTTCTCTCCTGGATCTATTTTCTAGGTCAGTTGTTTGTGCAATGAGACATTTCACACTGTCTGCTGTTTTTTCATTCCTTTGATTTTGTTTTATAATTTCTTGATTTTTCATAAAAGCATTAGCTTCTATCTGCTCCATTCTAATCTTTAAGGAAATATTTTCTCTAGTGAGCTTTTGGACCTCCTTTTCCATCTGGACAATTCTGCTTTTTAAGGCATTCTTCTCCTCATTGGCTTTTTGGATCTCTTTTGCATTTACATCAGTCTATTTTTTAAGATGTTATTTTCTTCAGCATTTTTAGGGGGGTCTCCTTTAACAAGCAGTTGACTTTTTCATCATTATATTAAATCACTCTCATTTCTGTTTCCAATTTTTCCTCTACTTCTCTTACTTGATTTTCAAAATCCTTTTTGAACTCTTCCATGGCCTGAGACCAATTCATATTTTTCTTGGAGACTTTGTATGTGGGAGCTTTAACTTTGTTGTCTTCTGCTGTTTATATATTTTGATTTTCCTTGTCACCAAAGTAAAATTCTATATTCTGATTTTTTTCCAGTTTTTTTTTTCATTTCCCTAGCCATTTACTTGACTTTTGAACTCTTTGTCAAGGTAGTTCTCAGCTTCCAGTGAGTTTGAAGGGGGTATACTGTCAGTTTCTTGTTCCTCCCATAATCTGTGGGCCTAGAGCTCCAGAAAGAGCTGCTGTCTTTGCCCCTGCTGCTGCTGTGGCTGCTGCAGCCTGTTCCACCCTCTGTGCAGCCTTGGGGCTGGGGCTGGACTACTCTCTTCTCACACAAGCCCAACAAGTTTTTTCCACTGAACTTCCATTTTGTCCTTGGTGGTTTGGAGTTGTGAAGTCTGGAAACCACCAAAGTGCCAAAGATTCAGTCCCCTCAAGGCCTTCTCAGGTCTCATTTGTGCCATCATAGCCAGCACTGGACTGTGATCTGCTCCCAGTGTGATAGACACTTTCCATCAACCTTGTAGGCTGTCTTGAGCTGGATATTTGCTTCCTTTCATTATTCTGTGGGTTATGCAACTCCAGAATTTGTTTGAGTCATTTTTTACACGTATTTGGGTGAGTTTGGAGGGAGAACTCTAGCAAGTCTCTGCT
Source organism: Potorous gilbertii (assembly GCA_028658325.1). Taxonomy (NCBI): domain Eukaryota; kingdom Metazoa; phylum Chordata; class Mammalia; order Diprotodontia; family Potoroidae; genus Potorous; species Potorous gilbertii. The sequence continues at coordinate 355,344 of JAQQSK010003521.1, read as the reverse complement.
TTTGCTCTGCCAACTTGGCTCCACTCTGGCAGAGACCTTGTAGACTACTTAGGCCAAGTCTCTTTTTTGACAGAGGGAAAACTAAGACTCACAGAGAGGATAGGGCTTGACCAAGGATGTAAGGAAGATGCCCAGCTCCCATTTCTCTAGGATTTTAATGAATGACCAAACATTTCCCTTATGATGGACTCCTGAAGGCAATGGTATAAATACTGTGTCTCTCTTTTTACTGAGGAGGAAACTGAGACTCAAGGGGGAAGGGAGTGATTCAAGATTCCAGTCCCAGGTCTTCTGACTCCAAGTACCTTCTCCTCTCTAGAGTAAATACATACATGCACAGTTTCTGTAACAACTTAAGACATGATAATTGACATCCATCATCCTTACTTGATCTTTGAGAAAAAATCTTATTTGATATTTTTATTTTTCCCCAATTACATGTTAAAAACAATTTTAATATTTTTTCTTTCAAATTTTGAGTTTTAAATTTTCCCCCTCCCTCCCATTGAGAAAGTAAACAATTTGATGCAGGTTATACATGTGTAGTCACACAAAACACATTTTCATTTAATTCCTTTTGTGAAAGAAAGTACAAACTGAAAAAAAGCCAACGCCAAGAAAAATAAAGAAAGTAAAGGATAAGTATCTTTGACCTGCATTCAGACTCTGCTATCCATCTCTGGAAATCGATAGCATATTTCAACATAAGACCTCTAGAATTGTCTTGGATCGTTGTATTGCTTAGAATAGCTAAGTCATTTATAGTAGATCATCATACAATATTGCTGTTGCTGTGTACAATGTTCTCCTGGTTCTACTCATTTCACTTTCTATCAGCTCATATAGGTTTTTCATGTTTTTTTCTGAAACCATTCTGACATTTCTTTAGTACAATAGCATTCCATCACAATCATATACCACAACTTGTTCTGCCATTCCCCCAACTGGTAGACATTCCCTCAATTTCCAATTCTTTGCCATCATTAAAAGAGTTGCTATAAATCATTGTCATTGGATCCTGTCCACAATGCTGCTGTGACCCAGGCAAGGGCCCATATCATTAGCTTCATTTTGCCTAGCAGGAAGCCAAGAGAGGAGGAGGATCCCACAGTGAGTCAGAGGGTGCTGGCTGCTAGCCCAGAGCTCTCCTTCCCTAGGAGCGCAGCCTCTGCTGAGTTTTGACCCTTGAAATCTAGTCTAGAGTGTCTTCTGTCTGTCCCCAATGATGAATCAGAGGCAGTGGGCTACTTTTGGTTAGTTAAGGGGTTTTGGTTCATGATCCAGGGGAAAATTAAGGCACAGGGTCCTAGTCATCCCCAGGGACCTTTGAAAGATGCAGGGGCAGGCAAGGATTGACCCTCCACGGAAAGATCAAGGGTTTTACATGACCTCACTCCTCCTTCCCACCTTGAGCCTTTCCTAAGCTCCTCTTTTTTTCTGTGTGTGAGTGTATGTGGGGGGCAGGAGATGAGGTGGGGGAGGAGCAGACCCAGTTCTTTCCCCAAGGAGCTCCAAAAGTCAGGGGATCTCTGGAATTCCCATAATGGTGTCAGGCCCTATACTAAGTAAATACTTTACAAATGAAATCTTATGTCATTCTCCCAACAACTCTAGGAGGTGTTGTTATGATTGCCCTCATTTACAGGTGAGGAAACTAAGGCAGGCAGAGATTACGTGACTTGTCCAAGCTCAGAGCTCTATCCATCGTGCTCCCAGTAATAGAGAAAGAGGAAAGTGCTTTGGACCTTGGGGGCGTTTGAACAAACACTGGGAAGGAGAGATGAATCTGACATGTATAAGGGAGGGGGATGATAGAGTCAACCTAGATGGGGCAGGGACTATGTAAGGGGAGTCATCAGTGAATGAACGGGATGAGGCTGGAAGCAGATGGAAGCACTTGGTTTAGTCCTGAATCAGTGGGAGCCAACCAAGATCTCAGAGCAGGGTAGTGTCATTTTCAGAGCCCTAACTTAGACTCCTCACTCATCAATCAATAGAATGTCCCCTCCCAGCTCTTCTTGGGACCTCAGTTTGAAAATCAGACAAGACAGAAGGCTTGTAATCTTAGGCTCTACTGATACTCCCCCTTCCACATCTCCCACCCCAAAGGAGGGAGAAAAACTGTAGGAAATACTTGAGATGTCTGGGGTGAGGGAGCACTAATTATAAGAAGTCCCAAGGGGTTTAAGCTTTAACACTGTTCCTGGTTCTGCCCCATGGGACCAACCAAAGCAGCCTAGAAGCTGGTTTTTGGGACAGTGCCTCCAACACGTGGGTCTCACATTCCCTGCTCCTTCTCAGCCCAGACTTCTCCTTCTGTGCCATCAGAGTATTCTTGGACCTTCATCGGCTGCAGCCAGATTACCTTTGCCATGGGGGAGGCCCTCACGAGGTCTAACTCAGATCCTTCCAACGGTGGGAAGGCCTCTGAGTCCAGAAGCCCCACAGGCTGGGGTCAGCATTTATAACCAACTCCATGTCCCTGCAGTAGGGATCCCCAGAGGGCCTTGGGTGAGGGACCCAGTGTCTAAGCCAAGGTCAGGGAGCCCCAGGCCAGGAAGGTTGGGCTATTTCCAACCTCATGCGGCTGTCCCAGCTGGTATCGTCACCAGGATGCCCATGATGGGGAGATTGATTACAGCCAAGCCCTCCTGTCAGGCTCTGACAGCCTGGGAGAAGAATATGTATTAATATTAATTGGGGCTAATTAGTTGGATAAATCAATCCGCCCAGAGAGACGGGGCTGTTCCCACCAGTATTGGAGCAGTCCAGACAGGTCTAATGAGGTTGTTGTAGGGAGTATGTTTGTGTGTGTGTGTGTGTGTGTGTGTGTGTGTGTGTGTGTGTGTGTGTGTGTGTATGTGTGTGAGATGATGAACAGCTGCATCTGTGTGGGGGGGATTGTGAATGCACAGAGAAAAAAGAGTCAGCCTTGCCTAGGGGATGGAACCACTCTGGGTTTAGGGTGGGTGGGGAGCCCGGGCTTACATTCTATCTCTGAGCCCTAATGGCTGTGACCCTGACCTCTGACCCTCAGTGATCTAAAGCAGAAATACAGGATAATAACAGCACTGGTCTTCCAAGATTGTGGGGAAACTCGAATAAGACAATATAGGCAACCAATGAGGTGCATAGTGTGGTTGGGATTGCTGGATGGGGTGATTGTAACGGAAACTGAAAAGCCGCAAGTTTAGCTCTTTTTCCCACTCCAAGCCTTAGGTTTCTCATCTGTAAAGTTGGATTAACAATACTCACAAGATCCACCTCATAGGTTTGTTGGAGGAAAGCACTTTATTGGGTTCAGGGCTCCTGGCTCTGTCTCCCCTTCACTCCCCAATTCTGTTCCTGCAGAGCCCCTACAACCAGACCCCAAGTCTAAAGTTGTGCAGTGTCCTTTGGCGCTCATCCCACTGAGCTTTTTGCTGGCTCCTCTCCCGAGGGGCCTAGTCCTGTGCCAAAGGAGACAGGAGGAGGAGAGGAGTGAGGCCTCGGTCGGGCCTGGAGGGGAGTCCTAGTCTGTCCAGAGTGTAGGACGTTCTCTAAGGCCCAGTGAGACAGTAAGGGTTATTGGATAGAGGAACTCAAGAGGTAAGGAAGGCCCTAACTCAGAGCTGTAAGCATTGGCAGAGACTGGTCCCAGGATCAGCCATGCAGAGGAGATAGTAGAAGAAACAGAAGAAAGTTGTAGGGTCTGGATTCAAATCTCACCACTGAAACTATCTGTGTGACCTTGGGCAAATCACTTAACTTTCCTGGGTCTCAGTTTCTGTAACATGAAGTGGGTAGGACTGGATAATGTCTGGATCTATTCCAACTTTATGTTTTGTGACCCTGGGTAGGAAGATGGAGATGAATGAAAATGGGGAGAAAAGGGGCTCTCTCTGCTAGTGTGTCCTGGGTCCACCTATCTTCTCCCTCCTCTAGGGACCAGAGGTCTCTCACTAACAGACCCACTCCTTCCTCATCCTGCTCCCATAGAATAATAGAATATCAAAGTTAAGAGAGACTTCAGAGACCATGTCACCAACTTCCCTTGTTTTTAGAGGTGGAAACAAGCTCAGAGAAGGGAAGGGACCTGCCCATAGTCACACAGTCATTCAGTGGCCAAGCCAAGACTAGAACCCAGATCTTTAGAATTCCATCAAGATCTCTTTCCAAGATTATGCCTCCTCTTGCCATCTCTCTCTCTCTCTCTCTCTCCCTCTCTCTCTCTCTGTCTCTCTCTCTCTCCCTCTCTCTCTCTCTGTCTCTCTCTCTCTGTCTCTCTCTCTCTGTCTCTCTTTCTCTGTCTTTCTCTCTTTCTGTCTCTCTGTCTCTTCCTCTCCAACGGTTCCTGCTACTTGATGTACAGAGAGATTCCCAGATGGTGTTGGTCTATCTAGCTAAAGATGCATTAAGTATTGCTCAGTCTTAGATCCTGGCAGATGATACCTCTGATTCAGTTATGTGGGCAAAAGCTTTCTTTTTCTTCCTGTCATTAGTTTTATTTGAGACATGACTTAACAAGATAATACCCAGGACAGGGACAAGATATCAGCTTTTCTTTAAAAAAAAATGACATGTCCATATAGTACTTTCTTCTCAGGAGTTGAAATTCACTATTGGTAATATTCTCAATGTGGGCAGCTAGGTAGCATGATGGATAGAGTGTCATGTCTCAAATCACGAAGACTTATCTTCCTGAGTTCAATTCTGACCATACTAGCTGAGTGACTCTAGGCAAATCACTTCCCCCTCTTTGCCTCAGTTTCCTCATCTGGAAAAAGAGCCAGAGAAGGAAATGGGAGACCACTACAGTATCTTTGCCAAGAAAATCCCAAATGGGGCTACAAAGAGTCAGACAAGACCGGAAAAACAACTCAACAACAATATCCTCAGCAGCAAGAAGCAGTAAATAGAAAGGCAACTGTAGGATATGAAATGCTTAAGTTTTTAGTCCTGCCTCTGATACAGAGTGTCAGCTAGATGGTTCAGTGGATAGAGCGCTTCCTAACTTAGAAAGACCTGGATCTGAAACCAGCTTTCTAACACGAGTTGTGTGACCTCAGGTAAGTTGCTTCACTGCTGTCTGCCTCAGTTTCTTCATCTGTAAAATAACAACACCTACCTCAAAGGGTTGTTGTAAAGACTGAATGAGATGATATGATACTTTACAAGTCCAAAGCACTATAGAAGCTGGTCTGGCTCCAGGCCCCAGGTCACTCCCTCAGCTGTAACTTGATGAGCAGAGACCAGTCTTCTTTCGTAAAGGGAATTTCCCATGATAAGGAACTGCCACGTCTGGGCCAAACAAAGTAATAGGGTCTTATGGTAGAATTCTAGATTATCCTAGAATGAAAGATTTCAATTGTTGAAACAACTCTATTGACTCTTAGTCAGTCAGTGCAGATTTACTAAACCCCTACTATGTGCCGGGCACTGTGCTAAATGCAAGGAATTCAAAGACTGCAAAAGACAGGCCTTACCCTGTGGGAGCTTACAAGCCAATGGGGAAAAAGCAAGCAAACAAATATGTACAAACAAGATAAATAGGAAATAATTAAAAGAGGAAAAGTATGATATAGGAAGGAATATGAGGTGGAAGAAGACTAGAAAAGGCAAGGAATTAAGTTGTGAAGGGCTTTGCACTCCAGATGATTTGATATTGAATCCTATGGGAGTCACTGGCATTTACTGAGTAGAGGTGGGGTGGAGGGACATGATTAGACCTTGGATTTAGGAAAATCACTTTAGTGGTTGAATGGAGGATGGATTGGAGTGAGGAGAGACTTGAGGCAGGCACACCCTCCAGCTATTGTAATAGTCTAGGTGTGAGGTGATGAGGGCACCAGAGTGGGGCAGTGTCAGAGGAGGGGAGGGGGAGAATTGGAGAGTTGCATCAGAGGTGAAATGGATAGTCATTTGCAACAGCTTGGATGTGGGGGTGTGTGTTCGTCCTTCACTGCCAAAGAAGACTATGCCATCAGAGAAATGATGACATGACTTGCACTTGACTTTGTTTTGAGTGAGTGAGGGCTGTACAAGGTCACCAGCCTCTCTTCTCCT
>JAQQSK010003521.1:0-349199 GCA_028658325.1 Potorous gilbertii | reverse complement strand
TCATCAAGATGACTGGAGATGACCCAGGATGAGGCAATTAGGGTTAAGTGACTTGCCCAGGTCACCCAGCTAGTGAGTGTCAAGTGTCTGAGGTGAGATTTGAACTCAGGTCCTCCTGACTCCTGCACTGGTGCTCTATCTATTGCACCACATAGCTGCCATGGCAGGGTTGAGAGATAATGAAGAGTCCAGGATGACCCCTAGGTTGTGAGCCTGAGGGATTGATTGACTTGGAGGAAGGTGCTGTCCTTGACAATAATAGAGCAGTTGAGGAGGGGAGAATTTAAGAAGAAAGATTCAGTTTTGAACATGTTGAGTTTAAAATGTCTACTGGACATCCATTGATTAAAAGGAAGTTGGAGATGTGAGGTTGAGGTCAGCAGGGAGATTGGGGCAGAATTCATAGATTTGAGAATTGTCTGCATAAAGGTGGTAATTAATCAATAGGAGCTGATGAGATCACCAAGTGAAAATAAGGAGTTCAATTTTGAACACAGTGAGTTTAAGATGTCCAATATATAAAGGACATCTTATGTCCCGGACATCCAATAAAAAAGGGAGAAGAGGGCACAGGACAGAACCCCGTGGTACATTTATGATGAGAGGGCATGATCTGGATGAGGATCCAGAAAAAGAGGAGTGGTCAGAGAGAGAGGAAGGGAACTTGGAGAGAGCCATGACCCAAAAACTAAGAAAGAGAAGAGAGGATCAGGGAGAAGGGAATGATCAACAGTGTCAGAAATTGCAGAGAGTCAAGGAGGAGGACGGAAAAAAGGCCACCTGTGTTTGGCAACTAAGACATCATCGGTAACTTTGGAGAGAGATTTTGGTGGAATGATACGGTCGAGAAGCTGAGTTTCAGAAGAGAATGAAAGGACAGAGAAAGTAGAGACACCAATTGTAGATGGACTTTTAAGGAATATAGCCACAAAGATACAGGATGAAGTTAATGGGAATGAATGGAAGGATTAAATGAGTTTTTTTCATTTGTTTGTTTTTAAGATGGGGAAGAAATAGGAATGTCAGTAGAAAAGGATCCAGTAGACAGGGAGAGATTGAAGATAAGTGATAGAAGGGGGATGATAGAGTTGCAATCTGCTGGAGATGGGATGGAATGGGATCATTTGTGCAGGTAGAAGGGTCAACCTTGGTAAGAAGTAAGGCCATGTCTTCATGTGAGACAGAGGTGAAAGAGGAGAGTGGCTGAAGGCGTGAGTGACAGGAGATGAGGAGGAAGGGAGAAGAGAGAGGTCATTACAAATAGTCTCATCTATTTTTGTTTTTTTTGTAAAATATGAGACAAAGTTCTCAGCTAAAAGGGTGAGAGAGGGGAGCCATAGGAAGTTCGAGGGAGGATGAAAAGGTTTGGAAGAGCCTCTGTGGAAAGCAGGAGATGGACCTGATAAAGGATGTAATAGTACGATTGTCTAGAAGCAGTGGGTACCTGGTCAAGGTTGTATAACATAAATTTGTAGTGAACTCAGTCAGAAAAGTTGACCTCTGTGTATTTTGGGAGTAGAAAAGTCTCCCTCTGGAGTTCTACATTTGTCTAATTAAGTTTTATCAGTCATTAATGTATTTAAACCTTATAATTATTTCCATTTTATTTTCCTCCTCATTCAAAATAATTTATTTATTCAGTCATTTATTAATTTGTAGGACCATATATTTAGAGCTGGAAGGCCCTTAGAGATCACCAGGTCCAACCTCCTAATTTCATAGATTAGAAAATCGAGGCCCAGAGGGATACAGGAATACAGTATTGGATTTGGAGTTAAGAAGCATGGTTTCAGATCCTGCCTCTGATACATACTAGCTGCGTGTCCATAACAAGTAATTTTTCCTCTATGAACATCAGTTTTCTCATATATAAAACTCAGAAAATAATACCTGTAAAAAAGCATGTAACTCATAGGTCATCTCATTGTGAGGTTCAATATTTTGCAAACTTTTAAAGCACTACACAAATGTTTATCATTACTGAAGGGCTATTAAGTAGCAGAACTCAGCTTTGAACCCAATACCTCTTACTCCAAATTCAGTGGTCTTTCCATTTATTCCCTCATTTATTAATTTGCTCTCGTCCCTCCCTCCCTCTCTCCCTCCCTCCCTTCCTTCTTTCCTTCCTTCCTTCCTTCCTTCCTTCCTTCCTTCCTTCCTTCCTTCCTTCCTTTTATTCCTCCATCTCTGTGCCTGCGTACAGCTATCCCCAAGCCTGGAATGTTCTTTCTCCTCATCTCTACCTTTTGGAGTGTCTAGTTCCCTTTAATGCTCAGTTCAAGTGCTCCACTCTGCACAAATCCTCCCTTAATTCCTCTGGTTGGTGCTTCTTCCCTTCTACCTCCCCACTGAAATGACTTGTGTATCTATTTTGCATTTGCTATATGGGTACATGTTATGTGGATGAGTCTTCTAAGCAATGAGTCACTGGAGGCGTCCTCAATGAGGATATTAGAGGGGAACAGGCAGGCTCTCATTAATGATATCCCAGAAAACATCTTTACCATCACTCAATAGATAGAAAGCTCTAGCAAATTCAAATTCTCATTGTAGTCTGTTGATTATGAAAGAGAATTTAATTCAGCAAAAGAAAATGCATCCTTAAAACCTCTCCTCTAAAAAGGTGTCTCCTATTCATACATGAATGTCATTCAAGATTCCTTGAAAGACATAACAACAAAGTAATCTCATTCAATTACCCTCAGATCATAAACATCAGGTGAGACACACAGCAAGGACATATTACATTACATACATATGCTCACCAAAGGTGCTGACCATTTGATGGAGGACATACAGCACAGATTGTAAATCCCTCCAGATTGTGAGGTCCTCGACATATTCATTTTTGGAGATAGTGGTGTGTTGATTGCATCAAACTCCAGAGCATGGCAGAATCTCCTGGAAGATATTTGTTATCACCCAAGAGGGTGGTTTAACCATCCACACAGGAAAAAACAAGTGAATGAAGTGGGAGAAATAAGTTGTTATCCAACTTATGACCTGCAGTTAGATGTTACATATATATTTGTATATACATAGATATACATATATAATGGACAAAATATATTCTATACCCCTCTGCTCTCTCTGATTGGCTCATCCACTCCATCTTCTCCTCATACTAGCAGGTCCCGCAACAGGGTACAGCTATAACACATCTAGAGTTCACTTTCAGTGTCCTAAGGGTAACCTTGGTGTGGGAGGAGCCATATGTCTATGCTCATACCTGTTTCTCCTAACCAGGGCCCCACCAGTTGCTTCTCTTTTATACACCATTAATTTCTCACCCAGCAATGTTATTCCACCCCCGGCTTTTTCACACTGGAAGTCCTCTTTGCCCCTGTTACCCCTTCCTATTATTGATTAATTCCTTCCAGAACTTCCATTTTAAGGAACGTGTCAGGCCAGCCATGCCTTCGCTCCTCCTCAGGTCTCACTCTTGACTCTCTGGACTTTTTATACCATGTCACAGAAGCTTCCTTATCCTGGAAGTTCATCCAGCCATGAATTTCTCTCATTGAAAGTAATCTCCCATACTCTTCCCAGAAACCCTTTCCTCTAAATGGATAGTTCCTTCCAGAACCTTTATTTCAAGGAAATGCCCAAGCCAGCCACATCTTCATGCTTCTTCAGGTTCCACTCCTAACTTGCCAGAATCTCTCTACAATTCCCCATTTGGAGACCTTCCCTCTTGCCCCCAACTCCCCGGTATTCAGCTTCCTTTTTACCTGTGGTCTTCCCCTATTAGAATGTACTGTAAACCCTTCGAGAGCAGAAACTATCTTCTTTCTGCTGGATTAGACCACTCCTCTTCCAAGTCTCTTTTCTCTCCCACTAAATGTAGCGCTTCTAGGCTACTCTTGCATCAGTGAAGTCCTGTTAAATTATTTCAACAAATCAGTAGCATTAAGTCCAGCATCTCCAGGGCTCCTTCTCTTGACTAGGTGCTGAGGCAACATTGGACTTGTTTCCTTTAATACTGAAATATGCAAAGGAGATGAGTTTTTGCTTGAGACTTTGAGGAACTTTCCCACCTTGAGGCATAGGAGGAAGTTAAGGGTTTCTTTCTTTCTTTCTTTTTTTTGGTCTATGTTTTCTTTTACAACATGACTAGTATGGGAATGTTTTAAGTGACTATACATGTATAACATATCAAATTGATTGCCTTCTCAATGAGGAAGGGAGAGAATTTGAAACTCAAAGTTTGAAAAATGAACATAAACATAAAATACTAAACAAATTTTTAAAAATGAAAAAGTGCTATGTAGGCAAACCTTTGAGGGGTTTCTTCTCTCACAAATTAGAAAACATTCCCCCAGATGAGTCTTCACCCAGAGTAAAGGATTCCCTTTTCTTCTGGTTAACTTGCTCACACAACAGATTGCCTCCAATCACGTCATCTCCCCACATCAATGGCAGACCCTCTAGTTGCTGACCTCAATTTCTAGTAGCTTCTGTGTTCTGTTTTCTTTCTTCTGATTTCTGAATTTCTGCAAACAGCTTTTCTTGTGGGTTTCTCAGATGTCTTTCCTGCCCTCAGCTTTCTTGGTTACTGACTCCTGCTCTTCTGATATTGATTCTCATCTGACTGCTAATGCCTCAAGTCAGGGCTGCCTAGTGTAAACTGACTTATGTCTTAGTTGAGAAACCCTAAATTTACATTTTTTTTTCAGATGGGCCACAAGTTTTTATTCTATAATAGTCCCAAAGCATTTCTTTGACACAAGTTTCCAGAAATAACCTGAAAAGTCCTGAAAAGGGTCATATTAAAATTAGCTACTGGAAAACAATGTGCTCTAGACATCTCTACAATTGATGTTTGTCCCTTTGAGTGCTCTCTCTTATCCCAATTCTCTCAGAATTGTCTGCATTTAGGGTTAGGATTAGTCAGGGTTAGAAGTTAATTAGGTGCTAAGGTTCTCTTCACATGTTTTCCGCGTGACTGTCTCTTTTCTGTCCCTTTCATTAATATTTATTTAAGAAATAGGAAGTTCTATCTATCTATCTATCTATCTATCCATCTATCTATCTATGAAAGAGAGACTCTGGACTCAATCATAGTAAGGATAGCTTCATTGCTCCCTCAGAGTTCTAGGGGTACCCCAATGGGGTTAAGAGTGACTTTTTCTAATTTTGGTAGTTCAAACCTCCATTCCAGTGTGTTATTACCACTGTTATCATCAATGATTTACACTCCAATTCTATTTAACCTTGGAATTTACTCCAATTAACACTCCCATTCCCTTCAATCAATTAATTTTTCTTTTTAAAATGTATTTTATTTATTTTTAGTTTTCAACTTTCACTTCCATAAAATTTTGAGTTCTAAATTTTTCTCCCTCCCTTCTCTCCCCACCAAGATGGTGTGCAATCTGATATAGGCTATAAATATACATTCATGTTAAGCATATTTTCACATTGTTGTAGAAAAGAATTAGAACCAATGGGATAAACTGTGAGAAAGAAGAAACAACAATAACAACAAAAAGAGAAAGAATATATTATGTTTCAATCTTCAGGATAGCATTTCTCATCATGAGTCTTTTGGTGTTGTCTTGTATTGCTGAGAAGAGCCAAGTCTATCAATGTTAGTCATTGCACAATGTCGCTGTTACTGTGTACAATGTTCTCCTGGTTCTGTTCACTTCACTCTGCATCAGTTCATGTAGGTCTTTCCAGCTTTTTCTGAAGTCTGCCTGCTCATCATTTCATATGGAACAATAGTTGTTCAGTCATTTCCCAACTGATGGGCATCCCCTCAATTTCCAATTCTTCACCACCACAAAAAGATCAATTAATTTTTCAACAGGGATATTTACTTCAAGGATATAACAAGAATAGAAGTTACAATTATTTTTTCCCAACACCTTGTGACATATTCTCTTCTACACCACATCAGATCCTAGGAAGAGTGGTCTCAGGCAACAGTGTTCCTACATAGAATTTGTCCCATCTTTCCAAATGTGTCATGGTCAATGGATGGAGGAATCTAAATCTCTGCTACACTGGCAGTCAAACAGGTTGCTCTGGTTTTCCCTGACTTCTGGAAAAATCCAGGCATGGACTTCCAGGCTTCTGGTGGCTTTCTCTCATGACCTTTTGACATTCATAAGAGCATAACTATATCTACCTTCCTTCACCTTAAAGCAGGAAAATAATAGTCAAATTAGACAGAAACAACAGAACCATGCGCTCATAAGCTATGTTGTCCTCAGAGGAGGGGAGGGGAGAGATAAAGACTTGAGGCCTGTAATCGCTCCAAGGGTTTAGTTCTTGCTTTCCCACTTGAAGAATGAAGACCATCTCACCTCTTGACTTTGGTAAGTGAATACCTTTGAATTCACCTCACCTCTGACACACAGTCAGTCAGCCACCTGACCCTTGATCACATAGTTAGTGAACCAGAAGTCAGTTACAGAATGTCTTCACATGTTCCAAAATGCAGAAGGGGATTGCATCAGCATGGTCTTAAGGACTGGAATCAGTGGCTAGTCAGTCCCTTGTCATATTTTTTTATCTGCTTATTTTTATCCATATGCTAATTGAATTTAATTAATTTGACTTGATCTCCACCCAATCTGCCTACATGGAGCTCAATGATGCCTCCCTTTCCCCTTTTTCTCTTTCCCTATCTCTATCTCTCTCTCTCACTCTCTCTCCCTCCGCCTCTCTCTTTTCCCTTTCTCTCTCCCCTCCTTTCTTTTTCTCCCTCTCTCTCTCTCTCTCTGTCTCTGTCTCTCTCTCTCTCTCTCTCTCTAGGCACCTGACGTGGACCCAGAGCACATCCTCTCTCTGTCCCTCAGAGAGTTGGCCCACCAGTTACTCCAGGGCTCCCTAAGCCCGGAGAGTGTCCTCTGCATTTACTTGGAAAAGGTGAGTGGCCATCAGGACTGTGAGGTCAAGAGTGAATCACCTCCCCCCTCTCAACAATCCCAGCCTCCCATTGGATGACTGGACAGTCAGATCCCAAATGTAGGGGGACAGGTCCATAACCTCAGACTACATCTTGGGGTGCTGCCAAGGAGTGGGGAGTTAAGTCTGTGTCTTAGGGGAGATCTCCTGAAGAAAAGCTGGGAGAGGCTCCTTGAGGAAAGGCCACCTCTTAGTTCTCCCCGCCCCCCACACAGCGGCCTCCCCTCCCCTCTGAACTCAGGCCCTGAAGGTGCACCGTGAGCTGAATTGCCTCACTGACTATTTGGAGGACTGTGAGGTTCAATTGCAGGAGCTGAAACAACAGCCCAAGGAGGAACAGGGCCTACTCCATGGATTCCCTGTGATGACAAGGTGAGTCTGAGTGGAAATCGCATCTGGGGCTTTGCACAGGGAGCTGCTTCCTAAGGGTTTGGTGAATAAACAGAGGAAGGAGAGGCCATGTGGGTGTGTGAGAGTGTGTAAATGTGTGTGTGAGTGCATGCATGTGAGTACATGTGTGTGTGAGTGTGTGTGTGCATGTGTGTGCTATGTGTATGTGTGTGAAGGGAGGGGCCTGCCCTTTGAAATCACAGGGAGGAAAAACATAGAGGGTTTGAGGTACACGTTATCATGAACATTTATATATCTGCATGGGCTGGGGGGACCAAGAGTGGGGGAAGGAGCATCGAGAGGTCCCCGGGTCTCCTGATGGTAGAGTCAGGTAATCATCAATGTCTCCTCCCCACTCTTTAAGGCCATGACTCTACCTGTGGCATGGCCTATTTCCTGGGGAAGCCTACAGAGGAAGATGCCACCATAGTGAAGGTTCTGAAGAGCCAAGGAGCAGTGCCCTTTATCAAGACAAACATCTCCCAGACCCTGTTCAGGTCGATAGAGAGCATCTGGGGGGAGAAGGGGAAATAGGAGAGGGAGGAGCAGCTGATGGCCTGGGAGGTCCTAGTCCTGTGCTCTGGGCCTTCCCCTCCCTGCTGGCCAAAGGAAAGACTTGGACTCCAGGATTTCTGGTCATTTCCAGTGGATAGTCTAGTCCAAACATTCCTTTATTATGTATGTTAACAAGCTGTTGTGCATCTGACATCCCTTCCTGCTCAACAATCTATTTTAATGTTGTATGTTACATCTATAACTATGGTCTAGTGATTTAGGTTCTAAGCTGTTTTAATGTTCCCTTTTCTAAGCTTTTTTTTTCCCCAGCTCTCACAGTCTAAGAGCCATTATGTTATATGTTATATTTACTTAATGGAATTGTTTATTGTGTCCTACTCTAAGGAGCTAAGTTGATTTCCTTTATGTAGCCTAGCCTCCATCCCTGAAAGAGATGGGAAGTCCCAGGAGTAGCCCCAAAGAGCCTTGTAGGCCAATATAGTGCTGATTCTGGGATGACTTTCAGGTATGGGGAGGGTCTAGAGCTAATCTGTGATTCACTTTTGGCTCTCTGCTTCCTTCTGTAGTTTTGATTGCAGCAATCCTATCTTTGGTGAGACTCTGCAGCCCCAGAATCCAAAAAAAACCACAGGAGGTTCCACCGGAGGAGAGGGAGCACTGCTGGCTGCTGGGGGTTCCATCATCGGCTTTGGCACGGACTCTGGTGGGAGCATCCGTATCCCCTCGGCCTTCTGTGGCATTTATGACCTGAAACCCACTGGCTTTCGACTCAGGTGCAGTTCTGGCTGGGGCATGAGTGTTCTTTCTTCCACTCAAGGCAGCACTGGGATATTCTGAGGTTTGGGATATAGTGGAGTAATGGAAAGGAGATATGATTTAAAAAGAGATGAATACACAGAATTCTCCAGATCCAGAACCCAAGAATCTCAGAGTTGGAAATGGCCAGTATCTAGTCTAACCTCACCAGGAAAAGAAGAAGCCCCTTGAGATCACATCTGATAGGAAGTCATTTCAAACCTTGCAGGAAGAGTCCTAGTGACATCCTTTTGCTTTGGGAAAACTCAAATTGTTAGGAAGTTTTTCTTGGCTTCTAGCCTCTTTGCACACCTCCCTCCTCACCCCCACTTCTATCTCTCCTTGCTTCTATCTTTATCTACTGGGACCAAATGAAACAAATCTCATTTTTCTTCCATATGACTATTTTGTGAGTCCATTCATTTAAACAGTTTGAATGAACATAACCTTTATTTCTCTATCTTTTCCACAACAATGGCATGAATATCTTTAACATATCTTTGCTAGAATGTCTTTGTGAAGTCTACATAAACCATACCCACTGCATCCCTTTGATCAACATGGATATTAAAAACAGTTAAAGAGGAAACGGTATTAGTCTGGTATGACTTGTTCTTGCTGAAGTCTTTTTGGTGATCATTTCCTTTTCTAGTTACTTGATAACTATCCCTTTAATTATATAGTCTACAATTTTTACTAGAAATTCAAACCAAATTCACTAGTCACAGTTTGCAGACACCTTTCCTTATCTTCTTTTCAACATTGGGATCATATTGACTTTTCTTCAGTTTTGTAGTATCTTTCCTGGTCTTTGTAATGCTGTAAAGATCACTGAGTGACTAAGCTATTACAGACAATAATTCTTGTATCCCCAGTTCATTTGGAAGAGGTGACTTGAACTCATCTTGGGCAACCAAGTGCTCTTTTCCAATCAATCAACCAACAAATATTTATTAAATTCCTCCTAAATGCCAGGCACCAGACCAGGTGTTGGAGCTAAAAGTATAATGAATGAAACAATTCCTTCTCAGTTCCTCATTACACATTGTTGTTTGGTTCTTTTGGGTCCAAAGATCATTGTCTACAGTGAGGAAAACTTCTTTGTCAGGAGGCAGTTAGTATGGGTCATTACCGGTCCTCTGTAATATCGGTTAGTCAGGTCATTAACCAGAGTTATTAGGTTGCTTTACTTTATAATGTCTTTGGTATTGCATACATTGTTCTCCTGGTCCTGCTCACCTGACTCTGTGTCAGTTCATACAAGTCTTCCCAGATAGCTCTGAGATAATCTCTTTCATCATTTCTTTTGGTAAAATAATATTCCATTACTTTCATATCTCATAGTTTGTTTAGCTATTCTCCAACTGCTAGACATTCCCTTGTTTCTTGTTCTTTGTCACTGCAAAAAGAACTACTGTAAATATGCTTATACACAGAGATCCTTTTCTTTTTTCTTTGATCTCTTTGGAGTATAGGTCTCACAAAAGATTTTATTTATTTATTTTTGGTGAACAAAATTCTACTTTCTCTCCCTACCACCTTCCCCCTCTTTGGGGAAAAAAAAAATCCCAAAACAAAACCTTTACAAAAAAGATGTAGAGTCAAGCAAAATGAATCCTCATATTGGCCATGTCCAAAAAAAACTCTCAATTTGCAGTCTGAGTTCATTGTCTCTCTATTTTATTATGAGTCCCCTGGAATCACAATGATCGTATTTATTAGAATTTTAAGTCTTTCAATTTTTTTTGTCTCCACAATGTTGTTATTGTGTAAATTGTTGTCTTGTTCACTTTACTGTGCATCAGTTCATACAAATCTTCTCATGCTTCTTTGAAAAAATCTTCATCAGGCCAACATGGCAGAGTAACAGCATTAATTTTCTAGAGTGCTCCCCCCAAGCCCAGTCATATGCCTGTAAAAAAATGGCTCTAAACAAATTCTGGAGCTGCAGAAGCCACAGAATGACAGAGTGAAGCAAATCTCCAGTCCAAGACAGCCTAGAAGATTACCAGGAAGTGTCTATTGCCCCATGCTGGGGGCAGGGTACAGTCCAGTGTGGACCATACTGGCACAGATGGGACCTGAGTAGGTCTCTCAGGATCTTGGGCACCTGTGGTGGTTTCCAGACTTCAGGACCCCAAAATGCTAAGGACAAATTGAAAGGTCAGTGGAAAAAACTTATGGGACAGGTATGGGAGAGTGGAATGGTTCAGCCCCAGCCCCAGGGTGGCAGAGGGGGAGAGGGTAGAGGAAACTGCAGGAGCAGCATCAGAGACTGTTTCTGGAGCTCTAGGCAGACAGATTGTGAAGAATCAAGTGGCTGACAGTATATCCCCCACTCCCACTGGAAACAAAGAACTACCTTGAAAAAGAGTTCAAAAGTCAAGTAAATGGCTGGGGAAATGATCAAAAACTGGAAAAAGAATCAGAATATAGAATCATACTTTGGTGATAAGGAAGGCTAAAACATGCAAAAAGAACACAACAAAGTCAAAGCTCCTCCATCCAAAGCCTCCAAGAAAAATATGAATTGATCTCAGGCCACAGAAGAGCTCAAAAAGGATTTTGAAAATCAAGTAAGAAAAATAGAACAAAAATTGGGAAGAGAAATGAGAGTGATGCAAGAAAATGATGAAAAACAAGTCAACTGCTTGTTCAAGGAGACCCCCCCAAAATACTGAAGAAAATAATACTTTAAAAAAATAGACTAACCCAAATGACAAAAGAGATTCAAAAAGTCAATGAAGAGAAGGATGTCCTAAAAAGCAGAATTGGCTAGATGGAAAAGGAAATCCAAAAGCTCACTGAAGAAAATAATTCCTTAAAGGTTAGAATGGAGCAGATTGAAGCTAATGACTTTATGAAAAAAATCAAGAAATTATAAAACAAAACCAAAGAAATAAAAGAATAGCAGATAATGTGAAATATCTCATTTGGAAAACAACTGACCTGGAAAATAGATCCAGGAGAGACAATTTAAAAAGTATTGGACTACCAGAAAGACATGATAAAAGAATAGCCTAGACACCATCTTCCAAAAAATTATCAAGGAAAATTGCCCTAATATTGTAGAACCAGGGGGTAAAATAGATATTGAAAGAATCCATCAATCACCTCCTGAAAGATTTCCCAAAAGGAAAACTCCTAAAAGTATTGTAGCTAAATTCCAGAGCCCACAAGTCAAGGAGAAAATATTGCAAGCATTCAGAAAGAAACAATTTTAGTATTGTGGAAACACAATCAGGATAACACAAAATCTAGAAACTTTTACATTAAGCAATCCAAGAGCTTGGAATATGTTATTCCTGAAGTCAACAGAGCTAAGATTAAAACCAGGAATTATTTATCCAGCAAAACTGAGCATAATACTTTGGGGGAAAAACAATAATTCAATAAAATAGAGGACTATCAAGTATTTTTGATGAAAAGACCAGAGTTGAATAGAAAATTTGACTTTCAAACACAAGAATCAAGAGAAGCATGAAAAGGCAAACAGGAAAGAATAATCATAAGAGACTTACTAAAGTTGAACTGTCTACATTCCTACAAGAAAAGATAATATTTGTAACTCTTGAGACTTTTCTCAGCATTTGGGTAGCTGGAGGTATTATATCCATATAGACAGAGAGCACAGGGTGAGTTGAATATGAAGGGATGATACCTGAAAAAAAAATTAAATTAAGGAGGGAGAGAGGAATATATTGGAAGGATAAAAGGAGAAATAGAATGGGGTGAATTATCTTTCACATAAAAGAGGCAAGAAAAAGCTTTTTCAGTGGAGGGGAAGGGTGGGAGATGAGAAGGAAAAAGTGAACCTTACTCCCACTGGATCTGGTTTGAGGAGGGAATAACATGCACATTCAATTTGGTATGAAAATCTATCTTACACTACAGGAAAGTAGAGGGGAAGGGGATAAATGGGGGATGATAGAAGGGAGGGCAGATGAGAGTGGGGATAATTAGAAGTAAACACTTTAGTGGAGGGATAGGGTCAAAAGGGAGAATAAAATAAATGGGGGGGGGGGCAGGATAGAATGGAAGGAAAATTTAGTCTTGTACATCAAGACTGTTATGGAAGTGTTTTGCATGACTACACATGTATAACCTATATCGAATTGCATGCCTTCTCAATGGAGATGAGTGAGGAGAGAGGAAAGGAGGGAAGTTGAAACTCAAAGTTTTAATAATGAATGTTAAAAATTGTTTTACATGCAGTTGGGAAATAAGATATACAGGCAATGGGGCATAGAAATCTATCTTGCCCTAAAAGAAAATAAAGGGGATGGGGGTAAGAGAAGGGAGAGGTGTGATAGAAGGGAGAGCAGATTGGGGGAAGGGGTAATCAGAATGCATGATGTCTTGGAGTGGGCAGAGGGGGAAAACGGGGAGAAAATTTGGAACTCAAAATCTTGTGGAAATGAATGTTGAAAACTAAAAATAAATAAGTAAATTTTTAAAAAAAAGAAAAAAAAAGGAAAAAGTCACCATCGTTTCTTTCCATATGCTAGCATTCCATTCCATTCATATACTGCATTTCGTTCAGCCATTCCCCAAATGATTGGTACCCCTTTCGTTTCCAGCTCTTTACCATTACAAAAAGAAAGGCACCATAAATAGTTTTGTACATATGGTTCCTTTTCCTCTTTCTTTGAGCTCTTTAGAGCACAGAACTAGTAGTGCTATGCACAGTTTATAACATTTCGGGGGAATTTTCCACAATGGCTAGACCAATTCACAGTTCCACCAAATAGCACACTAATATTCCTGTTTTCTCACAGCTCCTTTAGTATTTATCATTTTCCTTTCCTTCCCTTACCCCTGACGCATTTAAAAATCAGGAGAATAGTAGAACCTCAGAGTAGTTTTAATTGTTATAGATTTGGATCACTTATAAAAAATATAGTTGCTGGTAGCTTAGATATCTTCCTTTGAAAAACTCTTATTCAGAGCAATTTGGGACTATGTCCAAAGAACTATAAAACTGTGCATACCCTTTGATCCAGCAATACTGCTACTAGGTCTACATCCCAAAGAGATCATAAAAAATGGAAAAGGACCCACCTGTACAAAAATATTTAGAATAGATCTTTCTGTGGTGGCAAAGAATTGGAAATTTAGGGGATGCCCATCAAGAGGGGAACGACTGAAAGTTGAGGTATACTAATGTGCTATAAGAAATGATGAGCAGAAGGATTTCAGAAAAACCTGGAAAGACTTACATGGATTGATGCTTAGTGAAATGAGAAAAAACAGGAGAACATTGTACATAGTAACAGCAACATTGTGTTACAACCAATTTTGATAGACTTACCTTTCCTTAGCAATGCAATAATCTAAGACAATTCCAAAAGATTCATGATGGAAAACATTATCCACATCCAGAGAAAGAACTATGGAGTCTGAATCAGATCAAAGCATACTATTTTCTCTTTTTTTCTTTCTCATTGTTTTTCCTTTTGTTTTGATTCTTTTTTTGAAATATAAATAATATGGAAATATATTTACTATGATAATACATGTATAGCCTATATCAGATTGCTTGTCATCTTGGGTAAGGGTGAGGGGAGGGAGGCAGAAAAAAAATTTGGAACTCGAAATCTTATAAAAGTGAATGTTGAAAGCTATCTTTACATGTGATTGGAAAAAATGAAACAAGTGGAAAAAAGAAAGAAAGAAAAATGTCTATTTATAATCTTTGATCATTTTTATTTTGGCCAATGGGTATTTTTTTAAATTTAAATCAGCTCCTTATAGAACTTGGATATGAAACGTTTGACAGAACATCTTTCTGCAAAGACATTTTCCAGTTAACTGGAAATTATGTAATTAATAAAAAGTACTCATACTATTTATTTTGAATAAGGCAAATTCTTCCAAAATCAAATTCCAATCATAAGTCATATCCCACCAACTCTAAGGTCAGATTTGTCTCTCTGAACTAAGATCTCTAGTTCATCTTTCTGGATATCTCTCTACAGATGTAGATGTTATGAATTTATATATCCATATCCAAAGCAATGAGTTTTGCTGCTAGCTTCTTTCTTGATTTTGTTCCGTCATTCCCCCAATGGATGACCAACACCCTCTTAGTTTCCAGTTCTTTGATATTACAAAAAGTTTCTATAAATATTTGTTTATGTGGGTTCTTTTTCTCTTTCTACCTTATAGCTCTGATTTACAGTATCTAACTTGGTGGCTAAATAGGCAATTTTCTCCACCCACATTCCTTTCTTTTTAGTGTAAAGTTCTTTGGATCAGGCTTGTGAGGCTATGGCAAATATGTTTTTTCTGGCCCTCATTAGGGATCCTTCTTCCTGACCAGGAGCCTATCATTCCTACATGTAAGCTGTGTTTTAGAAATCCAAATTCTATTTTCAGGCACCATTTTCTTAACCAGGTGTTCACTCTCTCAGTTCATCTCTCTTCCACAATCCTTGTCTTCAAAAGAAGCAGTGATGGAAACAATTTCTACACCCCTAAGATTTTCAGTTTCTTCCTCAAGACTTTGGAAACTTCAGTACTACTTTCTAGATTCCTCCTGGCAATGTCATTTATGTCCACATAAATCATTAGATATAGGTGATAGATATCTGTTCTGATGAGTCTTCAAGAGTCTCTGCTATAATCTGAATACATTCCTTAGGAAGACAGCAACAGACTTCTCTGTCCTCATTATGCTGACGAATAGCTGCCTCATTACTTCTGAGAAGGAAGCGCCAACTATCACTGTTTCTTTTTCTGATCTTTACTCCATTTTCTGTCACCTGACTGTACCCTTGGAGCCTTCCTCTTTCTCCTCATTTTCTTCCTCCTCTATTTCTTCTTCCTCACAAAGTAGTCCATTCGGAAAGTCTTCAAGGGGAGGCTGGCTAGCTATGTGTCAGAGACCATGGAATCATTGGTTCTCAGAGCTAGAAGGGACCTCAATGGCATCTAGTTCTGAACCTGAACAAGAATCTTCTCTTTGTTATTTCTGACAAGTGACTAGCCAGTCTCTGCTTGAAGACCCCCAAGGAGGAGGAACTTACTACCTTCTTTTGGGTGAATTCCATCCTTACATCTCCTGTTCTCTTGGTTGACAATTGGAATTATTGCAAAGTTTGTGCTGGTGAAGAGTTTAAACATTTTTACCTGCCTGCCCCCCTCCTCCCTATGGTCCTGGTTATGGCCTCTTGGAGCCAAGTGGGACAAAGCTCTTATCTCTTCCACAGAACAGCCTTCAAATACTTTAGCCATAAGGTCCCATCTCGATTTCTCTTCTCCAGACTAAACATTTTCCATTCTTCAACTGCTCTCCCACCTGTGATCCTCCACTCCTGTTGTTGCTTTCTCTATATCTGAGGAATTCACTCCATTTGGGGGGCAGGCTGGTTGCCTTTGTTGCTTTACTAAACTTGCCCTGGGCTATGAAGATATTGGGATGGCTTCCAGTGGGCGGGGGCAGTTCATAGACCAGGGGAGGGTAACTGGGGTCTAGGGTACTGCTCCATGCTCCCACCACTAACCTCAAGTCTTCAAATTTATAGTTATAATGGCATCAACTCAGCTGTAAAGGGGAAGAAGTCAAGTAAGCATTCTCTAGCTCTCTTTTCCCTTTCACTCCAGCCCCCAAACTACTTGGCTGCTCAATCAAATCTGACCTGTGCACCCATCATACCCTTCTACCCCCAGCCCTGGATTCTGGTTCTGGTCTCCTGGGAAGTCCTTCTTGCTGTTTGGAATTATTTCCCTCTGCTGTACACAGGGATTTCTCCTGGTGGAAGCTAGGGAGCATTTACATTCTCTCTCACCATCTCTCCCTTCCCCATCCTAGTAATCACCATGGCTGGCTCCATGACTCGAGATGTAGACAGCCTGGTTCTTATATTCCGGCTGCTGCTATCTGAATACATGTTCCAGTTGGACTCCATGGTGCCCCCCATGCCCTTCAGGGAGGAGGTGAGTGGTGATGGGGGATGGTGGGGAAGGAGCAGCCTGTGAAGGCTGATGACTGCCTGGGACAGAAGACCAGGGTTTAATTCTTGGATCTACTGTTGATCTTCTCTGTGAGTTCAGGTAGGGGCTGACTCTCCTTAGGTCCAATTTCCCTAGTGGTCTAATGGACAGAGTTCCATAAGACCCACTCCCTTTTCCCCAGTCAAGCCTACTTGACAGAGGTGAGGAAGGAAGGATATAGGACTGGCTCTTTAAAAAAAGTCTCTGTACTTCCTGGTCATCATCATCAATATCCACCTATCCTCCCTCCCTCCCTCCCTGCCTCCCTTCCTCCCTCCCTTCCTTCCTTCCTTCCTTCCTTCCTTCCTTCCTTCCTTCCTTCCTTCCATCACTAACACTTCCCAGAACCTCAGAGGCATCTGGTCTGACCTAGACCATCTTCAATTGGAAGTTATCCAGCCTTCGTCTGAAGACCTACTAGGTATAGAGCCTTGAGCTAGGCTGGGGGAAGATGCCAAGTTTAGATAAAATGAGTCCCTGCTCTAAAGGAGCCCTTGGACTGGGAGTTGATTAGGACAAGTCCACAGGACACTAAGAAGAAGCAATGTTCTGGGGAAGGTCTGAGGGAGAATTGGAAGAGTTGCTGGAGGTGGTACCATTCAAGTTGGGTCTTGCAAACTACTAAAGAATTCAAGAGTCAAAAAGTGGTAGGAATGGTATTACAGGCATTGGAAACAAGGTTAGCAAAGACCAGGAGGTGGGAAAATCCAGGATCTATTTGAAGGACAGAGCTGTGCAGCTTAACTGAGGTATAAACTATATGGAAGGCAGTGAGATAGGACAAGACTAGAAAGGACAAATCATGAAAGGTCTTGAATGCCAACTACGGGGAACTGGACTTTACTCAATATGCCTTAGGGAGATAGTAAAGATTTCTAAGCAGAGGAGAGGCATGGGAGATTTTTGTGTAAAAAAATTATTCTGGGAGAAGCCACCAGCTTGAAATGTTTTACAGGTGCTCTAGATAAGATGCTAACTATGTGAAAAGGCAATGTTCTCTGAGTCTGGTTGCTCAAGCTCATGAAGAGCCTTGCTGTTGTTACTTTTGGCCTTGGCGCTGCCTATACTGAGCACCTGAGGCAGTGCCTCTATAGGACTTGCCTTGTAGATACAAGCCAGGACCTTGTCCCAAACAGAGAAGGGCAGAGATCTGGGTTCTGGGTTATGCTTCACAACATGTTCCTTTATCTCTCTGGGCTGCTACTTCATCTTCTGTAAAATGGGGGTGCTCTAAGGCCCCTTTCAACTCGAGCAGTTTATTTCCCTATTCTATGACCATCTTCTGTCCTCTGTCCCCAGGGGATCAATCACCTGCCCTCATCTCTAACCACCTGGATCAATCTGTCACTTGTCATCACATTTGCTGTCTCTCCTCATCTGTCCTCATCCATCACCATTGATTGCTCTGTCATCTCTCATTAATTACTCAGTCTATCAATACTTGTCTGTCTATCACCTTGGAGAGGGTCTGTAGGATCAATGGGGTGATGGGGGAGTCCCTGGGAAAAAACCTAGGGAAACAGATAGTGGAGACTGTGGAAGAGAGACTTGGGGGGATTTGAGGAGGAAATTTGAGGAGCATTTGTGTGGGAAAGAACTCGGAAAGCATGTGGGGAATCCCTAGATTCCTTCCTTCCCCCAGGTATACTCCAGCACTCAGCCCCTCCGAAATGGTTATGTAGAGACAGATGGTTATACACAGCCATCCCCCAGCATGGTTCAGGCCATCCGCGAGGTTTCAAAGAAGCTCCAGGCTGCTGGACACCAGGTAACCTGTACAGTTTTGGGGAGAGGGCAGTATTGTACAGAGGGGAATAAGCTGTCAGGAGAGACTGGCCCTGGACAAATCACCACATTTCTCTGAACTTCAGCTTCCTCATCTGTGAAATGGGGATAATAGAACTTGTCCTCTGCTGCTAGATTGTTGTGAGGCCCAAACAAGGAGGCACTTTACAAGCCTGAAAGCCTTCAGAAGTATCAGTGGATATGATTTTTGCTGTCCATCCGGTCCTAATCTGATATGCTGATTTCCAAAGTGCGTTGGGTGTGTCTGGAAGGAAGGGATGATCCTACTGTCTCTCCAGTAACTCAGATGCCCAGAAAGCCTTGCCTCACCTTCAGGGCTCATGGGGCAGACAGCTTGACTTGTCTCTGGCCGAGCCTCCAGCCAACTCCAGGCCTCTATTTCAGTTCTGCCCATCTGCTCCAATCCTGCCAAGTCCCCATCCATGAGATGAGCTACAGGAGGACCTAGAGGGAGAAGGGATCTGGTTCCTACCGTCAGAAAGCTCTCAGGGTTGGGACACATTAGACTTTCCACACTCCCCACACTCCCCAAGCACACATAGGAGATAACTGAAGGAGACAGGAGAGTGCACAATCCAGGTTTAGAGTCCAAGTCTGAACAGAACCTTGGGACAACAGGGAAGAGATTTCATGACTAGGGAAAGTGAGGCTGTAACCAAACCGGGAATGACTGGCAGGGTTATGGAGGTGGACAGAGGGAGGTAGCAGTTACTGAAGGGATACTGGGCTGTCCCATTTGGCCTGAGAGTTATATTTGGGATGTGGTTCAGGGACAGAAGAGGCTAGACACATAAATGGTAGAGGGCCTTGAAGGCTAGGGTGAAGAGTTTGGGTACTGAAAGGCAAGACTGAGGCCCTGGGGGAGGTGGGTTTTTCCAGGAAAGGTGAACCTTCTGGCTTCTGTGTTCAGTTCATCCTTCTCTCTCTTGGCAACTAGATCATTCCCTTCTCTTTTGACCTGAGTATGCAATGATAAAGTTATATATAGGATGCCTCTATGCTGATGGGGGTGAAACACTTCTGGAAAAACTGTGAGTTGAATTTCAAGGACTTTGAGGACATGGTGGAGGGAGAATCAGTGCTACAGGGGAAGTTCAGACTCTAGACACTAAGCCAGAAGGCAAAATCAAGGCTAGAGAGTGGAAGGGGTGGGGTTACCCAGGAAACCAGATAGACCCTCTGTGTGACCTTAGTCAAGTGACTGGGCCCCATCCTTTCCCCAAAATATACAGATAGATGCCATGGCTTCCAGTACTTTTGATGATCCTCATGAATGGGAAGGCCTTCCTGAGGTCTACATGCCAATCCTCCTGTTTCCTTGGATCCCCTTCTGTGCTGTTAAGGGAGTTAGTGGGGGGTAAGGAGGCTGAGTCAGTGAGGGTGCAGAATAGCACCTCAGAGAGGGTATTAGGGTCTCAGAATGAGGGTTAATTTTGATTGATTCTTCTCCTCCATAGGATATACGGGCAGCAAAGACTTTAGCTGCTGTACGAGGGGTGGGGTGAGTTTGCAGCCGTCCCCTTCCTCCACCAAGCATTCCCAAATCCCTGGATATACCACCTGGTTATAGCAGTGATACCAACTGGGGCCAGCGTTGGGGTTAGGATGAAGGTTCTGATAAGTGTGTGAATTGGGGTGAATACTGAGTTTTGAATGGGATTAGGATAGAAGGTCCAGGGCGAGTTTATAGTTAGGATCCATTCAATAGACATTTATTAACAAAGAGACTATGTATGGAGCCATGGGCAAAGTTTGGGGGCCGTAGAGAGCTAGCCCTAGTATGTGGGCTCACATTGTAGGAGGGGGTTTGGTGCAAATAGCCAGAATTACATGATCACATTGTCCAAGGTGGGAACTCAGCTCTCCATAAGGTGGTCAGACAGTGGTTAGATAGAACCCAAAGGGAATCTGGCAAGCATCCTGGGGGTAGGGAAGGCACTCAAAGCTGGTCCAGATATTTCGGAGGGTACAGGCAGAATGTGAGACATCTAGACCATTTTCACCATTTAAGAGAGAATGAAGCCTGTGGGGAGTATGAATTTGGGAAGACCTGACCCTGGGGGACTGACAGATCCTCCCCGAAGGACTAGGGAACATCTCTATCCTTGGTTGGTAGACCAAGAAGAAGGTGTGAGAAAATCTATGGGATCTCACACTCTGGATCTTATTCCTTCCCAGGACACCAAGAATCTCTGGGAGCAACATGTGAATGTGGAGGTAGATGAACCAGGGCAGACCCCAGGGAGGCTTCAAGGGAGGGTTAGGAGAAGGAAGAAGACCCCATCCCCTCAAAACAAACACACTCACCTCTGAATCAAGGAAAGTCATGTCCCCAGCCCTTGAGAAGTCCCTGGCTTGAGGGGAATCTTCAGCCCATGCCCTTGGGGACATTCTGGTCCAAGAAGGGAGGGATCCTCGAAGTCCTTACACAGGACCTGGAGAACATTTGCTCAGCCCCTCCTCCCCTGCCTTCCCCAGGTTACAGACTTCCCATGCCAAAGGCACTTGGCCTTTTGGTTCTCTGAGAGAACCTATTCCCTTCCTGGTTATGGTGGCCCATAAGTTCCATGCTGGAAAGGTCCTTTTAGGGTCTGACTTGAATCAGCAAGTTGTGCTTTCCTGAGCTTCTCTCACCTCATATTCGTAGGACTTTCAGAAGGAGATTATGACCAATTGGAGAGCTCAGTATCTGGATGTACTGCTGTACCCAGCTCCTGGCCCTGCCTTTGACAAAGGGGCAACCAGTGAAGCATCAGTTGGGAAGGCTGAGAGTTTGATAAACCCACTTGTACTTGGCCAAAACCCAAAGAAAGGAGACATGTTTGGGGTTTGGCAGTGACTTCTTCAACTTCTATGTCTGTGATGCTAACCCTACCCCTTTGGCCAACTCTAACCCCAAACAGAACTCAAAGCCAACCTCAGACTGAGGCTATGGCCAGACCTTAGCCCCAGTCTTAGTCCCAACTCTGCCTCCAACCAAACCCAAACCCTGCCATAAACGTAATCCTAAACCACCCTCCCTAATGTAAATTAGGAGTCATTGAAGGAAGTTGCTAAAAGAAAAATTCTGGTGCCATTAAGGACTGTTCAATGGAAACTATCCAAAGGTAGCCCTGGAAAGAACCATGGTAGCCCTTCCCAGAGGTCTCTAAGCAAAGGTTGGGATCTTATGGAATAAGTGGGAGAGTTTTGTTCACATGGGGATTGGGACAACTGGGTTTTAAGTCCCTGCCTGTATTCTGAAGTCTTTTGTCACAATTCCTACCTTTTGTTCATTCTCATCAGAGGAACCTTTTAAAACCCAAACCAAATGATGCTCCCCCCACTTCTCATCCTGAATATAAACCAGAAAGGCAGGAATCTTAGAGATATATAAATGGGGAGCACAATTTTACTTGGACTGTTTTCCTAAATGATCTTATTATCACTGTTCCTAGAACTGCAGACCATGGATGACTTGTTTCTCCCAAGTCAGGTCTTTACTAAGCATGTGCATTTGAAACAAAATTCATTCCAAAATATCTAGAGAGCTAGCCAGTCCAAGACACATAGTCCTGTAGAAATGACTTTGAGATGACTTTACTGTTTGGGATTATTTGCATCAGAGCTCACATCTTCTGTTGGGTGGAGAACCTGGCTCCCTTAGGCAGAGGTGTGAGGGACCTGACCAGAGGAAGGTTTGGAGGTAAAATGGTAGAGATCTGGGCTCCTCCCTGATTCTCTCCTGTCTTGGGGATCCAGGTGCTATGTCCTACACGATTCTGTTCAATTTATTGAACTTCCCCGTTGGTGTTGTGCCTGTGGGCACAGTGATCACACAGGATGAAGAAGAACTGGCTTCCTACCATGGCTACTATGAAGACTCTATAGACAAAAACTTCAAAAAAGTTAACCGCCCTTCTGAGCCCTTGCTATGTGGTCTGCTCACACCTCCCCCCCTTCCCCTCCCCTGCCCCAAGCGGGCTGGACCCTTCCTGGGAAACCAGCTCATGCTATTCAAGGAGCTTATAGTATAATGGGGTTCTTGGAGGCATTGGGAATCCAAGTACCAAAAAATGAATCCGGTCCACTAGTAGAAGCTGCTTGCATATGAGTTCCTGGCTTCATGCCAGAAACTGTTGTCCAAAGCAGGAAGAGTAGGGCCTGAAGATGGCCCCCGCCTAGGGAGACCTCCTATATCCACAGAGGAGAATCTCTGAAAGTCTGACTGTAGCATGTTATCCTTCCTGAGGGTGAGCTGAGAATTCTTGGGGCTGGGTAGGTGGGAATCTGTTAAGCATGTTGGAGCTGGGAAGGATCTTAAAGATGGTCTAACCTCTTGTAGAAGAGGAAACTAAGGACTACATACCCAACATGTTAACGATTGCTTCTTTGAATAAATCTCCTCAAGGATGTGGGAAAATTAAGACACTAATGTACTGTTGGTGGAGTTGTGAACTGATCCAATCATTCTAGAGAGCAATTTAGAATTCTGCCCAAAGAGTTAAAAAATCATGTACCCTTTGACCTAGCAATACCACTACTAAGCCTACTCTCTCAAAAGAGATTTGAAAAAAACAAAAAGGAAAGGGCCTACATGTACAAAGATATTTGTAGCAGCTCTTTTCTGGTGGCAAAGAATTGGAAATTGAAAGGGTTCCCACTGTTTGGGGAACGGCTGAACAAGTTGTGGTATATGATTGTGATGAAACTCTATTGTGTTATAAGAAATGATAAGCAAGATGCTCTTGGAAAAACCTAGGAAGACTTACAGGAACTGCAAAGTGAAGTGGGCAGAACCAGGAGAATGTTCTACACAGTAAGAGCAATATTGTACAATGATCAACTGTGAATGATTTAGCTGTTCCCAGCAATACAATGGTCCAAGACCACTCCGAAGGATTTATGATGAAAAAAATGCTATCCATCCCCAGAGAAAGAAGTGAATTACCCTCTTAAAGCAGGGATTCAGATATAAAGCGCAGATGAAAAGATAGCCATTATTATGACCAAAAATGAGCATGAATATGAATCTCCACAGCATGTTTGGAGTTTCACAGTCATGAGTGAGACTCTGCCACCACTTGGCTAAGCTAATTTTACATACATACATATACATATATATAATGTATATATACACCATAATTCTCAATATACATAGTCTTTATATATATATATGTTTATGTGTGCATATACATATGCATATTATATATAAATATATATACTATAATACTCTGAAACCTAATTAAGAAATTCAGAAATCTGCTGTGTTTTTCTGGTGCTGGCGATACTTAATATTTCTAATACCAACCCCCATTTCAATAGCCATATATGGTTTACAACAACTCTGTGAAGTAATTAGGCAGATACTACCAGCCCCATTTTACAGATGACTAAACAGGCTCAGAGTCAAAATGACTTGCCCAGGGTCAATCACCTGGTTCCTGAGCCAGGATTCACTCTATGTCAACCTGCCAGCAGATAGATTAGACAAGAATCAGCCTCGGATAAAGGAAAGATCTGTCCCTTATGGATTTGAGAAGGAAGGGAGGGAAGGAGACAATTATTACTTCATTTAATGAAATTATGACCTCATTTCATCTTTGAAAGAACCCTAAGAAGTGGATACTACTCTTATCATCACCCTCATTTTGTAATTGAGGAAACCAAGGCAAACAGAAGTTAAGTGACTTGCCTGGGGTCACGTAGCTAGTAAATATCTGATGCCAGCTTCTAACTAAGACTGAAGACACAAGGGTACATTCTGTCTTGACTTCCTGGAGATATAATAATGGCAGCTAACAAAACCTTCCTGCGTCATCTCATTTGGTCTTTACAACAATGCTGTGAGGGAGGTACACTCATTATCTCCATTTAAAGATGAGGCACAGAGAGGGGAAGTAATACTTAATAACAGCTAACATTTGTATAGCACTTACTATGAGTCAGGCATTGGGATATATGTGTGTGTGTGTATACACATGCACACACACACACTACATATATCTATCATATGTGCTTTATAATCATGACCTCATTTGATCCTTACCATAGCCCTGGGAGATAGGTGCTAGTATTAGATCCATTTTACAGATGAGAAAACCAAGGTGACAGTGGTTAAGTGACTTGTTCAGCATCATGTAGCTAGTAAGTGTGTGAGGCAGGACTCAAACTCAGATCCTCCTGATTCCAAATCGAGTGGTCTCTCTACCTACCTACCTGTCATAAACTGGTGATGGAAACTTGGCTTCGGTTAGACAAAAAGAAGAATCTAGAGGCTTGATTATCTGGCTGAATGCTTAGAAAATTCAGAACTTCTGACAGTCCTTCCAGGGCTGAGTCTGAGGTGTAGGGATTGGGACAGGGCTGCTGAGGGGACCTGGGAGTATACAGCAGGCACAAGAACTTTAGGAAGACTTCTGTTTTGCAGGCGATTGCTGGATCAGTGGGCCTTCCTGTAGTCGTGCAGTGTGTGTCTCTACCTTGGCAAGAAGAGCTATGCCTGCATTTTATGAAGGAGGTGGAGACCTTGGTCCATGGAAGACATAAAATGAGTGAATCTGCCTCTTTTTGGACCCTAATGTGCCAGGGCCTACAGGAGCTCAGTGGAGGCAGGGGGATTGGTCAATAAAAGTTTTCTAAACAGCTGCCTAAAGACCTTTGTTCTATCAGGGAAGGAACTTGGTTCCCATCAGCTCTAGCTGGGGAAGGAATCTGAGAAGATGATGACAGAGTTTGCCTTCATCCTCTCTTGCTTGGATGATGATGCCTATGACAATCTCTTTATCTCATTCATTCATTCATTCAGCAAATAGGTACTAAGATCTGACGGCATGTTTGAGCCTTCTGTAGGTACTGGGGAGATAATAGTGTAGATAGCTATGGTGCCTGCCCTCCTGGAGCTTCCACCTAGCAGGGAGAGGATATAAAAACCACAGAATGATAAGATGTGATTTTTTTCATACTAAGTTTAAAATAGTGACCTTACTTTGTAAGGGGCAAAGGAGATGGTTTTTACCCAAAACCCAGGAGAAGCTTCCTGGAAATTGACTTGGAGGGTCGAGTAGGAAATCAACAGGTGAAGAAGGGGAGGGTGGACATCAGAGTTGAGGGGAATATGAGAAAAGAAAATGTCAGTACTGGAGAGAACCTTGGGACATAAAATAGAAACTCCAGAACTGAGAGACACCTTAGTACATAGAATACAAAATGTTAGAGCTGAGAAGGATCTTAGAACATGGAAAGTGTAATATTGGAGCTAGATAGAGGGTGAAAAAAAAGAACATTGATTAAGATAGATAATTATTGTTGAATAATTTCAGTCATGTCTCCAACTCTTCATGACCCTATTTGGAGTTTTCTTGGCAAAGATACTGGAAGGGTTTGCCATTTCCTTTTCCAGATTATTTTACAGATGAGGAAACAGAGGCAAACAGAGTGAAGTGATTTGCCCAGGGTCACACAGATAATTTGAGGTCAAATTTAAACTCATGAAGATGGATCTTTCGGAATCCAGTTCTGGCACTCTGACCACTGCACAACCTTAATATCTCCAGGATAGCTAAATCACTTCTTAAGTACCTACTATGTGCTTGGCATTGTACTTACTAAGTGATGGGAGTATACACACACACACACACACACACACACACACACAAGACAGGACCTAAAGAGCTCACATTCTAATAAGGAAAGACAAAATACAGAAGTTGAAAAGTTGAAATAACAGCTACCGGGTAGGAAGGTATCCACCTCCTAAGGGGTAAAGTCCAAGGTGTCAGGAGGAGAGCCAGGTTAGAAGTGAGTATAACTGACTTAGGTGTTTCCTTGATGGATGTTCTAGGCAGAAACTTACTTATCAGTGGAGGGGGCTTATTAGAGTGGAGGCATCTCCAAAGTGAGAAGGCAGTTAGGACAGGATGGGGATGTCTGGGAAACCAGGAGCATAGAAGAGGTAGAAGGAAGCAGGTCTTGGAGTACCTTACAGCCTCCGATGTCTCCTTTTATAGTTAGCCAATAGGTGTCACTCTGAAAGCTGTTTGCTGGATGTCATAAGCTGATTGGGTCAGTTCGCACACACCCTGTGCTCTTTGGATAAGAGAGATCCAGTGACCCTTTATTTCTTAAATCCATAGCACCATTCCCGACAGGGGTTTTGTTGATTTTTGTATCTACCCAAACAAAAACAACTCTGATTCCGCCCCCCGCCCCCACTGTGCTAACCTGTCTCATTTTGAACTTTGCCATTCCCATTACCTCTCTTCCTTTGACTTCAATACAACAGGAGGGTTCCCCTACTAGCTTTTCACCCTAGAAGACATACATTCAGGTATGTTACATCCAGCTACATAGAACCAATAAGTCAATACAGCATTCTTAATAATGCATGAAAAGTCAGCTATCTTGCCAGATGCTGAGAACACCACAGAAAATCTACATAGGAAGGTCTCTGCTTTCAAGGAGACAATTTGTAATAATAAACAACAATGTCTACCAAGGAAGGGGCTGTCCTACACCCCAGGAGTCTTCACAGACATAGGATTGATTTGGATCTAACTGGTCTAGTTCTCCCTTGGGCAGGTAATGAAATTCAAGCACAGTTTCCTCAGGATGTTTAACATACACTTCCTAGAGGTCTGGTCATCTGATGAAGAGGTAGGATCTGCCTTTGAAGATCACCCTTGACAAG
This sequence comes from Potorous gilbertii, assembly GCA_028658325.1. Lineage (NCBI taxonomy): Eukaryota > Metazoa > Chordata > Mammalia > Diprotodontia > Potoroidae > Potorous > Potorous gilbertii. The sequence continues at coordinate 322,114 of JAQQSK010003521.1, read as the reverse complement.
GGAACCAGAAGTGGGATCCAGGAAACAGTGGAACTTAAAAGGGTAGGTGGTTTGCTGACGTCATCTGGTTTCCCCAACCCCACCCCCTGCCCCCCAGAGCATGCCCAATGGAATCAGTGAACCAGTGGCCAGCTTGGGCCTTCCCCTCTCTCTGCCCCTGACCTCTACTTTGCTGTCCTGATGTCTCATCACTCTCTCACCCTCTAGTCCCCATGTCTCCCCTCTTAGCCAAGGGAAGGGGTTAAATGGGCTACAAATCCAGTCTCTGCCCTCTCCCATACACACAGAATTTTACACAGATATAAAAATTGAGGCCTGGAGAAGGGGAGACCATCTGCCAAGCTTACAACAAGTAAGAAACAGAATCCAGATTCCTCAGCTGTCTGGTATCTTCCCTCATCAAATGCAGGGGTTACATCTTCCTGCTCAGGACGGGGCTTTAGGCTCTCGGGGCAGAGAGGCAATGACTGATGAACCCCTCTGAGATCGTGCACTGTGTCTTAGTTCTTATGCCATACATCCCTTTCCCTCCTTGCCTGTTTTTCTCCTAACCTTGCTTCCACCAACTCTGCAGAGGCAAAGCCTGGTTTGGGCCACCAAGGGGCAGCATTGAGTTGCAGATCTGCCTCAGCATAACGCTTGTGAAATGGCACAAGGTGACCTATCCTCTCTTCCTACGGTTGTGCTAGTAATAGAATGCTATTCCCCTCCAAAAAAGCCTGAGCCTGGTGATCCATATGGCTAATAAAGAAGTGGGGGCTTGGACAGGGATAGGCTCTGGGACTGAGAGCATTGGAAGGGGACTTGGGGTGGGAATCCTAGGGTTTTTGGCTTAGAGGTGGAAGGGACATTGAAAGCCGTTTAATGTACCCCTCCCAGCCCTACCCCTTGCCTCAATATCATTTTTCTTGTCCAGAGTCACACTGCTGGCAATTGTCAGTGTAATTTGACTGAGGTCCAAAACTTTACCCATGGTGCCCTCTATCAACCTCAATGTGGCAAAGAAGGAACAGAAGTGAGAATATTCGAGTCTTAGTGATGGGAATTCAGTGAGAATGAAGGGGTCAGTGAGACCATGGTGATTCAGTAAGTGGAGGAGAGCTAAGAGAAATGGGAGACCAGGGATGTGATGATGGGGTCTCAAGGAGAGAATTGGGGGTTCACTGAGAGAATAGGGACTCAGGGTAGGGATGGAGGAATCAGTGAAGGGATGGCGATTCAGGGAGGGGTGCTCAGAGAGAGGATTTAGGGAGTCAGGGAACAGAGGGGGCTCAGGAAGGGATGAAGACTCAGTGATGAGATAGGGCTCAGTGAAGGGAATTTGGGGGACTTGGTTATTTCATGGGAACTTAATGAGAGGATAGGGGCTTCATGAGGAATTGGGGGCTTAGGGAGGTTGAGAGAGCTTGGGCTCAGTGAGATATGAGGTGTTGAAAGGCACTTCCCTTCTCACAGGACTTTAAATGCATGAATTTAAACCCTGGGAAGTCACAGTATCTCTGTCCCCTTCATTCCCCACATTTATGACCACATGTCACTCCACTCGACATCTAGAGGTGGATTTGTCTGGTCATCTCTCTCCCTGGAGGTATGATCTCTGGAGGTCTATGAGAATTCTCTTTGACATGACGACACAAGAGGATCTGTTGAAGGAAACAGTTCCCTGGGAGGAGAAAAGGGTGAGGGAGGCCCATGATGTCTCCTGGAGAGTTCATTTTCTGGAGAAGGGAGAGGACATAAGAATGAAAATAGCTAGAATTCCAGCTCCGAGGCTAACTCCAAATTAGCTTTGCCCTCCCACTGCCCCAGACCCCAACTGACCTCTGAGCAAGTCCCTTTCTTTCCCGATCTGAGCCTGTCACCTCCATAAAGTGGAGAGAATGTCGGCACTGTGCATGTGGGAAGGCTGCTTGCTGGGAAGCGGGACAGCGGCACTTTGCAAACCTTAAAGTGATAAAAAAGAAATGGAAGATTATATTAATAATACTAATACTAGTAAACTCTGGGAGATTGGGGTAAGAAACAGCTCCAGGCAGAATTCCTGGCACTAGGCAGCCTCTCCTCAGACCAGAACGCGTTTTAAGTCCTTAGGCACTTTTGACTTCACTAGGATTCGCCTCCAATTGGTCAGGGGGTGTTTTCTAGCCCAGGAAGGGGGAAAAGGGGCTGAGCCGCAGGTCATTGCCACAAAAAAGATGTAGGAACTTCTCAAGGTGAGAGGTAAGGGAGCCTGAAGGAAGGTGGAAGTGTTAAGGCCGCTTCTCCAGCGTCTTTTGACCCTGGCATCCTCCAGAGCTGGGACAGGATCTGGAGACTTCAAACAGCCTCCTAGGAGTTTCTCTGGGAGTCCCTAGGAGCTACTGTCTCTTAGCGAAAGGTTGTCCATCCCCATCGCAGGCCCTGTGTTCCAGACAGTGAAGGCCAGACAGGACTCCTGCACGCTTCGTACCCTGGGCTGGTGTTTTCAACTCGAACTCGCAACGCAGAGCACCTTCCTTGCCTGCTGGCAACGGGCCCACTCCGCGGTGGGCACAGGGCGGGTATACTCACAGTGAACTGAGGCCCTCCGAGCCGAGCCTGTCTCCAATTGCTGTCGCCCCGCGTCTCTCTAGGCTGATGAGAGGATGTGGCACCGAGCAACCTAGAGGCTCTTGACCAAGGCTCCCACACCTAGACCTCTTTTTTTAGAGGTCTGAAAATGTTAGAGTTACAGTGATTGGAGAGCAGCTTCAAGGGTCCCCTAGGTCAAGGCCTCAGTCCAGCATCTGGGGGGGGGTGGGAGTGGGGGGCTCTGGAAAAGGCAAAGTGTAGGGACTAGGCGCAGAGGAGAGGTGACGGGGCCTGGTGCAGAGGGGCAGGCCCTCAACGCAGGGCGCGGGGCGGTAAAAGGAGAATTTACTGGACTGCAGGCCACACGGGGACAGGCCATGGGGGTTCTTGGAGGGGAGAAGGTGCTGGGCGTCGGAGACGCACAGGGACAGTCAGGCCTTGGGTAGGTGGCCGCCGGGCTCAGGGAAACGACAGCGGCCCAAAGAACTGGCAGTGAACCCAGGGGCGCAGGCCCTTCCAGGGTGGCCTTGGCTGGAGGCTGCAGGAAGCTCCCTGACTCTGGCCTGCCCCACTCCTTTCCCTAACTCAGCACCGCCCGTCTCCCCCTCCCAGTCTCTCAGTCTCCCGCTTCCCCGCCTCCCTGCCCGCGGCCTCGGCAGCGACGCGATCTCATTCCCAAAGCCCTAATGCGGCCCATCCATCATGGGCGTCGCCCACCTTCCCCCCCCCCCCCGCCCCCGCTCGCTCCGGCCCCCGCCCCTCCCCCTCCAGCCCCCCCTCGCCCGCATTAAAGCCGCATATGCAACCTATGAATTATCAACTGAAAGGAGTCAATTACCGGCTCTGCCCCGCGCGTCTGGGCGCGATCGCCCCGAGCGAGCGAGCAAGAGGGACTGCGGGGCTGCGGCGTCGGTCTCCTGTCTTTGTGGGAGAGCCGGGGGGACCCCAGAAGCAGGGACATAAGCCCGGGCCGGGCAGGGGCCCGGGAAGGAGCTTGGGCAGGGGCGGCCCCGCAGCGGTCCAGTTCCCCTTCAGGATTCTGTCTCGGCCTCTGTGTATGTGTCCCCGTGTCTTTCCCGTGTTTCTACATCTCTGCCTGCCAGTCTGTTTCTTCCCCCGTCCGCCCGTCAGTCCGTCCGTCTCTCTCTGTGTCTCTGTACAGTTGTCTCTGTGCTTTGCTGTCTCCACCTTGTCTTTTTCCCTGTGTGTCTCTACTTGTCTCCCCCGCCCCCTCCTCACGCATACATTCACCCGCACTGTCGCGGCCTTGTAAATGCACACACACGGACACGCTCTCGAGCTCGCACGCATTCTTTCTGGGAGTTCACTAAGAAAACTAATTCAGACCGGGACTCAGAGACAGCGGCTCTCAGGCCCCTGGCCAGGCCCGTGCCCCCTCAGATAGACTCTCTCCCGGCCCTGGCCCCCGCTTCCCCAGCCCCCTCGCTCCACATCTCCTTCTCTCCTTTCCCCTCCCGGGGGCAGCGAGGGGCGCTTAGGGAAATGAGGCGGCGGTAATAGGTTTACTGATGAAAGTTGACCGAGGCGCCCCAGGGGAGGACGACCAAGAGCGCTCCCTCCCGCAGCCTAGTTGGCCCCTCCCCAAGCTCGAAGTGCGGGGGCGGGGAGGGTGAGGGAGGAGTTTGGCCTTACCTACTTGCGTCTGACTGGCGGGAGGGGGGAATGTTTCACCTCAGGTACAGGAGGACACCCCTCATCTCCCACCCCATACTGATTGGGAGCTGGAGAGCAATGGAGGGAAGTGGAGCGAGGGGGACAAGGGGGGCACATGTAGGGAGATGGAAGAAGACATTGAGGCGATGGGAAGAGAAAGGAGAGATGAAGGGAAGTAGGGGGAGAAGTAGACAGGATATGAGAAGATACGGAAGGAGCCCGGAAAGACTGAGAGAAAAGGGGAGGGAGAAAGAAGGGGGTGTAAGAGAATGACTCGCCTTCTTCTTTGAGGGGTGGGAGTGGGAGACCTTTGAACTCCCAAGGCCCCTCGGAAGGAAGCTGGGGAGGGGGTAGTCCCTCCCCGGACTGGTTGAGAACCTGTCGGGCAGGTTTTTAAATGAAAGATTGAAGTAGGTTGGAGAAGCCTCCCTTCGGCTGAAAATATTTCCGTCCTCCCTGGGCTGTTTAGAGCTAAGGGGCCCAGAGAATGGTTGAGACTCTATTTTAGGGCCTCTAGGATGCTGAGTCCCGGGACCCTGACCCACATTCAGTATCTGTGTGTGACTGATTGTGACCAATCCGGGAATCCCAGGTCTCTGATTCCACGTCTCTAGCTTTCTTTCTGGTCCTGGAATTCTACGACTGACTGTGTTTCTGAGATTCTGGGTCTTATTGGAACAGATCTTGACCCCACAATCGTTTGAGGTATCTGTTGAAGTCTCATTGGCGCCATCCTATCCTAGTCTCTAGGGTTTCCCCTCCAGGTAAAGTGATTCTCTTTGTCTCCAAGGAAAGTCGCGGTAGTTACAGATAGGGTAGGTACTGTACCCGAGAGGATGCTGACTTCCCCATGGGAGAAAAGGAAGAGCACCGGATCTGGACGGAGGCCCAAAGACTCAAGGCTTTCGAGTGACTTCTGCATGTCTACGTGACCTTGGGCACGTCTCTTCTCTTTTCTGACCGACATCTGTCATCTGAAAGATGAGGTGGCTTTTAACTGACCATAAAATCCTAAGGGGCACCTTCTCTAAAGAAATTCTACAGGGAGACCTCAGGTCCTAGGATTAGATGGGAGGGGGAAGGGAGAGTGCTGATTTTTGTAGAATGCTTTAAGGTTTACAAGGCCTGGTTTCCGGGAGCCAAGAGGGCCGTGGGAGTTTTGGAAGCATTCATGGCTTCAGGGTGAGATTGGGCACAGTGAGCTAGGTCATCCATCCCCGTGAGGAGATTCTGTACTTTGCAGCCCTTCCCTGGAGACAGTGGATGCAGGGCTGGGATGCAGAAAGGTCTAGATCCAGTCTTTCCTGTGCCTTTACTTGGGGGGGGGGGGGGATGGAGGGGGGCGGGGAGGGAGGTGAAAGTGTTAAGTAATTTAACAGTTACTTAAACTGTTCCATGAAGCCTTTGATATTTTAAAGAAGCTTCCTGGGTGACTGCTCTCTAATGGTCCAACCACTGGTGCCAGGTCTGTGCCCATTTAGCTAATCGACTCCACGGTTCCATTCCCAGAACCCTAAGGCATCAGAGTGGATATCTCAATGCCCTCTGAATAAAACCCTAGAAATCACACTTAAGAATGGACTCAGAAAAAAAAGAGATCTTGGTTTGGAAGAAAGAGACCTCAGGGGCATCTAGTCCAACCTGTGCCTACCCAAATATTGTTTGAGTCAAAGGCAATATCCCTGTAAGTGACCTGCCACATCCAGAGGTAGCCTGCTTCACTTTGGCTTCTAAATCCACCCAATCCTACCTCCTGGAACCTCTCCCTACCATGTTCCCTTTGGTTTTGACCTCTGGGGCCAAGCAGAGCAAATTTAGACTCTTCCACTTGACAGGCCTCCAAACCTGAGACACAGCTTTCATGGCCTCTCTAAATCTCCTCTCCAGGCATACATTCAATTCCTCCACTCTCCCAACTTCCATCCTCTAAATAACCTCTGGCTGATATTCAGTATTCAGAACTAAGCCCAATACTCTGGATGTGGTCCAACTAAGGCCAGGCTGTGTCTGTCTCTACCTTATGCCTGAGACCTGCTGCCTCTCTCAGTGAGAGCCAGATCACCTAATTTTCTTAGCAGCCTTACCAGACGGTGATTTATTTTGATAATGAAATCCTCAAAAGGACCCCAAGGTCTTTTTTTTCTCTGATGAATTAATATTTAGCTATGCCTACCTCATCTTCTAGTCAGTTCAAATTTGTGAATGCAAGTGTTAAAATTGGACTTAAATGTCATCATGCTTTTAAGTTCCTCTGTAAACCTGAAAGTAGGTGGTGCAGTAGGAAAGACTGAAGGTACACCAGATGCTGTGGGGGTGAATTTTGGCTCTGCCCCTTATTGTAGACGTGACCCAGGCTGAAGGTTTGACTTCCTCTAGAAAATGGGGGGGTTGGACCCACTGGCCCCTAGGGCCCTCAACTCTAAATGGAGAGTCACCTCACTGCTCCTTCTGCTCTTTTGGGGGATCCTCCCTTTGCTCCAGGACCCAGCTGTGGTACCACAGGGATGAAGCCTCTCAGAGGTCCCCCCCACCCCTGGTGCTTGCTCCCTGCTTCTCTCCTGCCAGAGCTTACTGTGAATCTCCCTATCCCAGCCTCTTGTTTTGCTCTGGTAACTTTCAGGCCTTCCAGCTTGAAATGAATTTCTGACCTTCTTGTCTTAGGTCACAGACTCCCAGAGACTGCCCCCAAAAGCAGAACCTCCTTATCTTTTGTCTTCATATACTAGCTTAGCATAGTGCAAAGAACTCTGGATTTGGAGGCAGAAGGTCTGAGTTCTAATCTTGCCCCAATATTTAACTGGCTGTGTGATCCTGGGTGAGTACCTTAGCCTTTACCCAAGGTTCTTCATCTGCAAAACAGGGACAGTGAAACTTACTCTCAAGCCCTGGGGTTGCAATCTAATTTCTACTACTTGCTATCTTGGGCAAGTCCTTTGCCCCATCTATTAAATGTGTGTGTGTGTGTGTGTGTGTGTGTGTGTGTGTGTGTGAGTTAGATGATCTTACTGTCCCTTCAAGACCGAAATCCTGTGATATTAAGGAAAGTAATGGGAAGATTATGTTATTTTTCCAGATGAGGAAACTGAGGCTAAGAGGGCTGAGTGACCTGAACCAGGATTCAAATTGAGGAAGTCCTTGAGGTTCGATTCCAAAACTCTTCTCCCTAAAGCTGTCTCTGATCTTGTCCTCCATTGCTGCTTGAGTCAAACCTTTGAGGATGTGAGGGTTATCAGGGAATCTCCCAGACATCCACCCTGTGCTTCCTGGATCTGTCTTGGGGGCACCAGGTGCTGATTTTCTGGATTGCTGGTCAGAAGCCATCCCCCCGCCCCCATAGGCCCATCCATCCCTCTGTCTTGGACCAGAGAAGGAGGGGGTGATGGGAGCCAGAAGAAAGAGGAAAGTAAGGGAAGGAGGGGCTGGGCCCTGGGCCAGGGGCAGGGGCCAGATCCCTGAGGCCTTGTTCAGGACCATGTCAGACAGTCTGCCTGATTCCCATTAGCAAGGCCTAGCTGGCCTTCCTTCCCATTATCAGGCAGCCAGAGGGGGTGTTGGGGCTGGATGGGCAGGCAGGCGAGGGGGAGGGCACCTGCTATGTGAAAATGTTGGTGGTTCCACCGGTCACTCCTACCATTAACATCCTGGTAGATATGCCATGATTTATCAGTGACTTCATTTCCCCCCGTCTGGTGTAAATATATTTATACCCCCGGAGTGGCCGATAAATTTCTCTTATGAATCCTGTTATCTCCCCCATTAACCATTTGTCACCTTTTATGCTGCTGAGGCAGGAGGGGTGATAGGGGGGTGGGTCTGAGACAGACCCTGGCAGGCAGCCACCCCAAGTCCCAAAGAGCTCTGCTCCATGGGCCAGCTGAACTCTTCACCCCTGCTTAGCCACACACAGAGGAGTCCCTGGGATATTAGGGCCAGCATGCAGAGAGTCCCAGAATATGGGCTAGACAAGATCTCAGAGGGCATCTGGGCCAGCCCTTCCGCAGACCCATCAGGAATCCTCTCTGTGATGTGCTTGACCATATGGTCATGCATCTTCTTCTTCTGAGATAATGGGGAGTTCAGTACCCTCCACAGCCACCCATCTATGTTTGAGGGAGTTGGTCTTTCACAGACTTTGTCAAAGTGAAGAGGTCAGATAATGGGGTGTTAAACTAACTGGAAATGTGACTTCCCCATCTATGAAAGTCTTCAATTAAAAGCTGAGTAAGTGCTTAGAAAGGGTCATGGAATTATAGAATCTAAGTGTTGGAAGGCCCTCACAGTTTATCACCAACCCACACTAGGAGAGGAATCTCCACACTGGAGAAAAGCGACCAACAAGCTTCTCCTAGAATTCCCTCCAATGATGAGGAGCTAATAACATCTCATTCCACTTTTGAACAGCTCTGATTGTTAGAAAATCTTACACTGAATATAAAACTGGCCCTTGTCAGCTTCCCCTGATGGTCCCAGGTTCTGCCCTCTAGGGCCAATCTGAATCAGGTTGATTTATGTCAAGCTTTTGGTACATTAAGACCCCCAGATCCTCTTCAGTTGAAGAGCTAGGTAGCCATGCCCTCCCTCCTGTGTGCATGTGTCCTTATTAAGTAGGTCTGTCTTCTTATTCATCTGTCTGCTTTGTACTTAACACAGGTAAAGACTGGGATGACCTTGGTGTTGGTGAAATGTGTTGGGCTCTCTCAGTCTTGCCACCTTGTATCCATATATGTTGACTCCAACTAGATTGTAAGCCCACTTCCTTTTCCACTTCTGACCCTGTATCTGGTATATGGTGGGAGCTTAACAAATGCTTAATGGTTGGTTTGTTATTGTTGGCTTTTGTTTGTCAGAAGCTTCTCCAGTTCTCTGTGTGCCTTTCTTTCCAATACAGCTCTGTTCTCCTTCTTATTAGACTATCCCAGAATCTCTCTCATTATAGGAGTCGATCTTTGCCCTCTGAGCATGGCCAACTTGGAAAGGTAGGGAGAAAAGGCTCTTTATTAATTCCAGCTCTAGGAAAATGCAGACTCCTCCCAAGCAGAGCTGAGACCCAGGGGGCCAGACACCGTAACTAGAGAGCCCAGGGGCTAGTCAATCTAGGTCAAACCCTGTATCCTCAGCATAGAGGAGCTGGAACTGAGAGGGTCAATCCAGAAGGCTTCTTGGAGGAGGAGGGTAGTGCTGAGGATGAGAGAGAGGAGGGAGGAGCATGGGAATGAGGGTTATCCAGGGCTAGGGCAAGCTTGGAAAGGCCAAAGACCTTGGGTGTGTGTTTGGGAGTATCTCACTTGTGCTTTTATAGATAGAGAAACTCAGGAGCAGAGAAGTCTACGTACTTCTGGAAAGTCACATAGCATATGAACAGCAAAGCAGAATAAAAGTGATATCTCTCCCCTGCCTCCTCCCCCTGCCCAACTACCTCCCTCCAGACATGTCCTGTTGATGGTGGGGAATGATCTAACAACTCACATCCCTATAAACTTTAAGGTTTACAAAGAGCTTTTCTCATAGTGCTGAAAGTGTAAACTGTCCATCAGTCAGTCGGTGAGTATTTAATTTAATATTTCCTATGTGTCAGGCCCTGTGCTAGAGGCTGAGGATGCAAAAAACGAAACAAAACAAAGTCCCTGCCCTCTAATGGGGGAGATCTCTTGTAAATAATTAGGTACACACAGGATAGAAAGAGAGCAATTAGAAAGTAATCTGTAAGGAGAAGGAACTGGCAGCTAGGAGTATGAGTAAAGGGCTGTAAAAGGTGACACTTCAGCTGAGTCTAGAAGAAAGACAAGGAAGTTCAGAGTAAGAGATCAGGAGGGAGGGTATTCCAGGCATGAGGCACTGGCAGTGCAAAGACATGGAGGTGTGAGATGGATCATACTGCTTCAGGAATTACAAGCAAGACCCTACTACAGGAACATAGAATGGAGTGCATGAGGGGGAGTAAAGTATGAGAAGACTGGAAAGACAGAAAGGGATCAGGATGTGAAGTTTTAAATTTCTAAGAGAGAACTTTCTATTTAATCCTGAGAGAAATAGTGAATAGTAGGGGCTGTGTGTGTGTGTGTGTGTGTGTGTGTGTGTGACATGCTCAGACCTGCCCTTTAGGGAGATACTTGGACCACTGACTGAAGGATGGACTGAAACGGGAACAGTCTGGAGGCAGGTAGACTCCCCTCCCTCCCCAGAAGTCTCTAATAATCGTGCAGGGCTGGGGTGATTGGGGCCTGCACCAGCAGTTGTCAGTGTCAGAAGAGAGGCCTTGGCAAGCCAGAAAAGACAACACTTGGCAACAGTGTGGATGCAGAGTGGGAGTGAGAGTCCTGGGATCAAGAATGGCAGCCTAGGAGGAGGGCAGTACTCTGGACAGTAATCAGGAAGTTAGAAAAAGAGAAAGGTTTGAGGGAAACATATGGAGTGCCCCAGGTGGCCCCATTCAGAAAAGGGGGCTACAACTTCTCCTGAGTGCTGCTGAGGATTGTAGCCTCTATTCTCTGAAGGACTCTTGGATGAGGCCAAGCTGAGGAAAGGCCACTTGGGACAATGTGTGGGGCACTGAATGGGTGCAATAACTGAGGGCAGTCAGCTTGGGATCAAGTCCTATGCATGATTTATATTAGCTGTGTGATCCTGGGTGAGAGATTCCTCTTCTCTCCCCCCACCGCATTTATCACTATGGGTCTCAGTTTCCTCCTCCGTAAAATGGGGGTGATTATCCTTGCCCTGTCTACCTCACAGGTCATTTTGAGGGAAGTGTTTTATATTTCTTAGAACCCTAGGTCCATAGATTGAGAGCTGGGAGAGATATCAGAGGCCATAGGGTCCATCTACCTCACTTTTTAGATGAGGAAATGGAGGCTTGAAGAATTTAAGTGACTTGTCCAAGGTCACACAGTGATGGAGATAACTCTGAACCTATGTTAGTCCTCTTAATCCATAGCCTTGGAAGACTAGAGAAGTTCTTATTATATCAGGGCTCCTCCAACCATGGAAGCCCCAAATAAATCTCCCTGTCAGAGGTGGAAGATTAGTTGATCAATCAACAAACGTTTATTAAGTGCTTACTATGTGTCAAGCACTGTGCCAAGTAAGTGCTAGGGAGGCAAAGAAAGCATGAGAGTCTGTTGTTGGTGGGTGACCTTGAGCAAATCTGCTCCCCTCTCCCAGCCTCAGTTTTCTCCTCTGTGAAATGGGAGATAACAATGGTTGCATTACCTAGAAAGGTTACAAGGTGGAGCAGTGGATAGAATGCAGGAACAACTAGGACTCAGACCAACTTCTCGGACACAACCTGGGTGACCCTGAACAAGTCATCTAACTTCTCTTGTCCTCATTTTCCTCATTTGTAGAATGGGGACAGTAATAATGTCTGTTTCGTAGGGTTATTACGAGACTCAAATGAGATGGTATGTTCAGTGTGCCTTACAAACCTTAAGCTGATATTTAAATGGCTAGCATCTATTTCATAAGATTTCAAGGGAAAGTCATAGTGGCATGGGACAGAGGTCTTAGAGTTGGGAGAGATGCAGAAACAAGGCCCCTGACTCAGGGGAAGCAGAATTCTTTCCCCTAGACCTGGGAGAAGAACAGTCTGCATGGAGTCTACCTTTGGGATCAAGCTTTTGGGAGCTGCTCTTAGGCCTCAGAGTCCCTTCCCAGAATGCCTGTCCTGATCAGGACCATCCTCTTTGTTCATGGACTAATTAGAAACAAGAAGAGGACCCCAGAGTCCTGAGCTGCCTGGGTGGTCCTGGAGGGTGGGTGGATGGGGCATTGACTATTTGTTATTTCACATGTGATGGGAAATGATCCCTTCTAACAGCTCCAGACAGTATCTGTGAAAGCTTTCTAGCCCAGCACAGCCCAGCTCAGCACAGTCCAGTCCAGTCCAGCCTAGCCCAATCCAGCCCAACTCAGCCCAGTCCAGCCCAGCCCAGCCTAGCTCAGCTCAGCCTAGCCCAGTCCAGTCCAACCCACCCAGCTCCTGGGGCTACCTGACCATCCCTACAGAGAAGGGAGGGTGAGAGGTGGTGTGGGTAGGGCTGAAAAGTCAGCCAATCAGTGCCATGATGCTAAAGCTTTGTTCCACACCCAATGTGAGGCTTAGACTACCACATCTGGGACTGCAGGCTCAATGTAGGACAGCAGTAGAATAAACCTGCAGGAAGACAGGTTCCACGAAGAAGGAAGTAGCCATCCCTGTCACCTTTCCTGATCACATCTTTATCTTTAGTCTCGTATTCACTTCCATCAAGGTCAGGGGTGGAGGAGAGGAGACTTGGGGATGGGTAAAGTGAGGATGAGCTTTCTTGCTGTGCTCAAGCCTTTCAGAGAAAGGCTGTCATGTGGAAAGGCTGGCCCCAGGGGGCAGAATGAGGAGAAGCTTCGGGGAATTACCAAGAGGCCAACTGATACTGGAAATCTGGACAACCTTCTTCACAATCATTCTATCTAAAATTGTCATGGGCTGTTTCTAGAGGGAGGAGGAAGGCTTAGCTGTGATGTTTTCCCTGGCTCCATGGCCTACATGTTTCTAGCCCCCTTCCCAGTTCTGATATTTTGTCCTCTGTTTACTATTCCCATTTTAGACATGAGGAAACTGAGACCTAGAGAATGACTTGCCCAAGATCACTTGGCCAGAGGTAGGACTCGAATTCATTCCCAACCTTCTCTATGAGATCTGGAACTATAAAATTCAGGTCACTCACTGGCCTCCCATAGCTGTGAGGAGAGGAGTCTGGGCTGAATAGTAGGGAATCTGAACCTCCTTATCTGTAAAACAAGGAGTTGGCTAAGATGTTTCCTTAGATCAACTCCTGCTTTACAGAGCTTTTTTGAATGTATGAATTCTCTGGGCTCCCCAAGGGCACAGGAAGAACTGGATGATGCCTCTATACACATACAAATATACACACAATGACTCATAGAAAGAGGAAGGGCAAGAGACAGGGCCATGGTCAGTCCAGTCTTAGAAATGGGGGGGCTATCCCAGGCAGACTTTATTTATATTAATCCAGGCCTCACCAGCACCAAGATGGGCTGAAGCAGAACCTTCCCCCGCTACCCTTTTCAGGGCCAATCAGTCCCCCCAGTTGGGGCTTGGCTTCTATTCTGCTCAGTAATCTCCCTGTGAAAAACTCCCTCTGGCCCTTTTTCCATCTTCCTATCTGTCTCTCAAGGGGAGAAGCTCTCCTCCCATGCCCTTTCCTTTTGTACAAGGTTGGTCTCCATGGGCTGGGGGAGTGTGTGTGTGTGTGTGTGTGTGTGTGTGTGTGTGTGTGTGTGTGATGCTTGCCTGACCAGTTCCCCCTCTCCCATCCCCCTCAGTCATTCTCAATGTCATAAATTTCCACGTCTCTTTCCTCCACTCGGCTATATTACCTGCGCCTTCGTCACTGCCGGCCTGGTTCCCTCCCTTGATCCCAGATGGGTAAGGCCATCTTTGAGCTCCTGAAAATGAGAAAGACAGATGGAGGTAGGGGCCGGGGGAGGGGCAAGGGGAGATGGAAAGACAGAGAAGGACCCTGTTCTGCCTTCATCTTCTACCATCTCCTTTTTTTCTTCTCCTCCTGCTCCTCTTTCTTTTTGCCTTTTCCATCTTATTCTTTTCTCTTCTGCTCCCTCTTTTCCCTCCCTTCCCTTGGCTCCTTTCCACTCTCCTTCTCCTCTTCTGTATAATTCTCCTTTTCTTTCTCTTTATTCCCTTCCATCCCTCTCTTTTGTCTTCCCTTCTCTTTCAAAAGTCAAGTTCGTTTCCTCCAAAAAAACCTTCTTGAACAGTCCTACCTTGCTTCAATCATGGACACAGGACTGAGAGTCAGGGCACCTGGGTTTAGATTCTGGCTCCACCTCTGGTTCACTGTGTGACCTTGGGAAAGTCCTTCTCTTTTGTGAGCCATGGTTTCCCCAACTGTGAAATAAGGGGGTTAAACTGGATGACCAGCACTGACTGAATCATGTTTTTTGATGAGTTCAGTTCCTTCTCTATGGAAAGATGGCAAATATTTCCACTCGCTCTCCCCCACTTATGTCTTTCCTAAGACCCAGAGGCCCAGAGAAGGAAACTCAGCACAGAGGAGCAGAGAAAGGACCCAAGTTATCTATCCCAATACCTTAGGGCTCTTTCCTGAGGACCACCAGAGAGGGGAACTTGGAGGAGGACTTTTAGAGCTAAACAGACTCGATCAGTCACTCATCAGTTACTAGGCAGAGCTTTTAACAACACTCAAATAGACCCCAAAGGCCAATGGGTTGCCTTTGGATGGCATGAGCCTCTCTCATCACGGGAGGTCATCAAGTAAAAGCTGGATGGCCACTTGTCAGATGTGTTGTAGAAAGAATTCTCATTCAGAGGTAGATTGGATTAGAAGCCTCTTAGGTTTCTTCTGATGGGCATTTTGTGATTTTGTAAGTCTCCAACCTGAAGGGAAAAGATAATTCATAGACTCAAAGCTATTGTCTAGTCTAGGCTCCTTCATTTTATGTTTGAGAGAACTGAGGCAGACAGAGGGAAAATGACTTGTCCAAGGTCATATCAGTAAATTTTGACAGAACCAGTGTTTTTGGAGGCCCTCAAATGCAAAGGCAGCTGGGTGGTGAAGTGGATAGAGCCTGAGTCTGGATGACTTCAGTTCAACTATAGCCCCAGACCTTTACTAGCTGTGTGACTCTGGGTAGGTCACTTAACCACTGCCTGCCTCAGTTTCCTCAAATGTAAAATGAGGATAAAAATAGCCCCTACCTCTCGGAATTGTTGTGAGAATAAAATGAGATCATATTTTAAAGCCCTTAGCACAGTAAGTGCTTATTTTTCTCCCTTCTCTGGGAATCTGATGCCAGTCCTAGCCCTCACTGCCTCTTGTTGCCTCCTGGTGCCAGATAGAGGAAGGTAGGGCATGATTTCTACCCAAGTTAGGGCTCTGGGCTCCACTAGCAAAGTGGAGGTGGGGTGGGGTTCAAGGCAATTTGCATAGCACTATCCAATTGGATGGGGAGAGGCAAGGATCTGTCCAGGCTCCAGATACATTCCTCCACCTTTGAAGGGATTTATTGCATCATACAATTCTGGATGTGGGAACCTTGGAGACATTTGCTCCAAATCCATTTTACGGAGGAGAAAACTGAGGCTCAGAAAGGACAGAACTTGTCCAAGGTCACACAGCTAGGTTTCTGACACCAAACTCAATCTCTATCCATTACTCACCACCCACTTTCAAGCCAATCACAGCAGGAATGATTGGGTTGTAGGGTGGGGAAGAGATTGGTAGTGCCCTCAGGGGTGCCTTCCCACACTGCTGAGACAGTGTGACCTCCACAGGCAAAAGAACCCAAGTATGGCCCACACTAGGAAAAGAAAAGGGTCAGAGAAAAGGGGAATCCTCTCAGGGGTCTTTGAGAGCTGTCTACAAGTATGCATTAGAGAGGCCATTGGCCCAAAGAAGAACCAGCCTTGTAGCTTGGTTCTAGGGAGCCAGAACCAGAAGCCATTGAGGGAGGAGGGAGCTGCAGAGAGAGCAATTAAAATTCCATGGAAGGAAAAACTGCCAAAGCTGTCTAGGTAATGATGGTAGAAGGGACTGCCTGAGAGATAAAGAATGGGCCTCCCTCCCCCACTCCCCAGACACTTGTGGCTGGGCTATAGGGTGGGTTGTTCTTTAGTCATGGCCCAGAGGGAAGGCCTTCTGGGGCTCTAGCCAGCTCTGGAATTCTTTAATAATGGAAATCAGTTCTTGACCTCCAGCCCTTTAACAAGAATAGTTAACATTTATATATGGTTTGCAAAGCACATTATGTGTGTTATCTCATTGGATCCACATAACAACCCTTCGAGGTAGGTGCTAACTTGGTCCCCAGCTAGGAAGTGTTGGAGGCAGGATGAGAGCCTCTCCCCACTGCATAGCCTAGAGTGGGGAAGGATATTCTCGGATGGAATCTCTCACCTTAGACCTCAGTTTACCTAAGGGTAGGGTCATCATAATGACCTCTCCTTCTGAGATCCTACTTGAAGCCCCCTCTGAGGAGCAGGTGTCTCTCCTTAGGACACTTAACAGAGTCAAGAAGAGTCAATAAACAGTTATTAATTGCCTACTGTGTGCCAGACATGGTGCTAAGTGCTAGAGGAGCTTAGCACACAGTTGGAGGAGGTCATCTCCAGGTCTGATGGGCTACGATTCCTCATTTCTCCCAGGCTTCAGAAGGCATGATGCTTACTCGGAAAAAAAGACACCTACCCAGTTACCAAAGTGTGCACCCATACACTGAGAGAGGGAGATCCCCCACAGATACCCCTCACCCCAGTAGGGGCACCATATCTGTTCTCAGTGCAAACCAGACTCTCTTCTCTAAGACTTGAGTTAGTATGAGAGCTTTTCGGTGTGTGTGTGTGTGTGTGTGTGTGTGTGTGTGTGTGTGTGTGTGTGTGTGTGTGTGTCCTGTGAGTGTGTGTGTGTGTGTGTGTGTGTGTGTGTGTGTGTCCTGTGAGTGTGGCAGGGCTCTCTGTCTGGGGAGGGAGGGACAGGAGTGGAGTGGAGTTGGGGGTGGGGTTAACATGGGGGTGGGGATGAGGAGCGGAGAGAGGGAGGCTGCCCCAGTGCTGGGCGCACACGGAGGTGCGTGTGTGTCTCAGGAACAGGGCGGGGGAAGGGGGGGGCTCGGGCAGATAGCTGTGAGGTACGTTTCAATCTCGCCGGTTCGGGGAAGCCATTTCCAATCTGCTCTCTATCATTTTCAATATCATTAATCCCAGCCACTCCATTTTCCATGCTTGCTAGGCCAGGCCCCCGAGTGCGCGGCGGCGTCGAAAGTGACACATATTCATCACGGCCCGGGCGGGCGGGCGGCGCTGGTACAATATTAGTGTTGCCCCCCCATCCCCGCCCGGCCTCCGCCTCCCTCTCCCCCCACCCGGCGGCCGCGCAGCCCGAGATGGCCCGAATCCATCACCTGGAGACTGTCACCCTCCCCAGCCCGCCCATTTATTTGGGCACTTAGGAGGTAATTGGGCCCCATTAGCCGGGCGGCCGGGCAGGCGGGGGCCGCTTGGCTTTGGGGGGAGCGGACTAGGGGCCTGGGGCTGCGGGGGCTGTAGGAGGGGGGGCTCGTCCTGCCTCCTCCTTTCTCCTCCTGCGCTTCCCTTCCCTGGCAGTGGCTCCGAGCGCCCTGCCATGGAGTCCTGGGGGCGGCGACTACCCTTCCCTACTCGGGAGGGGATATCTCCCCAGTTTTGGACCTGGTCCTGGGAAGAGGGGAGCAGCCCTCCTCCAGGAAGACTTCAGGCTTCAGTGCCTCCGCTCCTGAACACCCAGTGAGACGATGTGTATGTACAGGGCAGGGCCTGGATCTGCACCAAACTGGAGGAAAAGGACCTGATTTGAGGGGTAGTCACGCCTCTGCCTTCCGGGAGTCTCGGGGAGGTGGGGATTGGGTGGGACAAAATAAGGCCACCCTTCTGGAAAACTGAGCAGTCCTGGATAGTTGGAAGGCCTGACTGCACCGGCCCCCTTAGGCCAGGTTTTCTAGAGCTGAGAGCTCTCAGAGTTCTGGGTTAGTAGGGTGGGTGGCATCTGGCACGCATTAGGAGCTTAACACTTTACTCAGGGATTGACAATCAGAAAAAGTTACCTAG
Source organism: Potorous gilbertii (assembly GCA_028658325.1). NCBI lineage: Eukaryota > Metazoa > Chordata > Mammalia > Diprotodontia > Potoroidae > Potorous > Potorous gilbertii. Next base: position 304,272 of record JAQQSK010003521.1, on the reverse strand, counting down.
AGGGAATGCGTATCTCTGAAGCCAGGGTGAAGTAGGGCGGGAGGTTAAGACTAAGCCTCCGGGTCCTTCCTTTTCTCCTGAGCAACAAGGACCCAGGGATCCGAGGCGGTGGGCCCGCTTAAGAGAGACGCAGGACCGCAAGGACGGAGGTTCAGGGCTCAGGGAGGGCGGGAGGCAAGAGGATCCGGGAGCAGAAGGAGGAAGCAGGGGGTGAAGAGGGCAAACGCCCAGCCCTCTCCCCCTCCTCGCCCCAAGCAGGGGCTCCCAGGCCTGCGAACACCCATTAACCCCGTCAGCAGATAAATTGGCCACGTTGTCAAACTCCCATTTAAAATGCAAACGAGATTTGACAGAGTCAACTGAGACTCGAGCCGCGGGAGGCGCTAATCCTGGAAAGCTAATTACGCCCTAGCGAGATCCTGCCTGCCTGGGGCCCTACGAGGCTGTGCAGAGCTTCTGGCCCGCCCGGCCCAGCGATCCAGCTGCCACACGGCAGGTCAGCTTCCCTTTGCCTCCCCTGCCCTGCCATGCCTCTGCTTCCCTCAGATCAAGCGTTGGCTGCTCCAGTGCTGCAGGGCCGACCCCAACACCCCTGACTACTGCCAAAGGTGCTCTTCCTCCTTCTCTCCCTCTCTTCTTCCTCCTCCTCATCTTCCTCCTTCCCTTCTCTCTTATCTTCCTCCTCCCCTTCTCATCTTCTTCTCATCCTTCTCTTTCTCCTTGGAGAACCCCCACCTTCCTCAGTTCCTCTCCCTCATATGTTCCTTGTTTATCCCACCCGACCCCAATGGCCAGGTCAAGTAAACCTAGTCACTTATGAACTCAGATGCCCCAGGGTTCGGGGGTCAATGCCTAGCTGGGAGATTCTTCAGGACTGCTATCAGAGGATTCAGAACCCCTAGAGTCTGGAGGTATCCTACCCCTGTCTCACTAGGTGACTTTGGACAATCTCCCTCACAGAATCCTGGTGGACCAGAGCCTGAAGTCCACAGGTCTAGCCCACGCTGGGCTAACACCCCCGTCCCTTCTTGAATACCTCCCATGAGGGAGGTGCTCCCCACTTGGAAAAGCAACATCTTCTTTGGTGGGACAGTTTTGATTGACCTTGTGGCCCTCTGGGGCCTCAGTTTCTCCCCAGTAGAATGGAGGATATATATATATATATATACATACATGCATGCATGCATACACAAGTACAGAGAGAGAGAGAGACAAAGACAAAGAGAGACTGAGACTGGGTGGGGAGCTGAATTTGGAGGTAGAAGACATGGTTTCAAGTCTCCACTCTTACATTTATCAGCTGTGAGTCTCAGTTTCTTCCTCTGTAAAATGAGGATGACCATACTTGCTCCCTCTTCCCCTTTGTAAACCTTTAAATTGAAATGTGAGTTGAGATCGATCAATTTTATCTCTGCTGCTCCCTCCCCTCTTTCCTCTCCTCCCCACTGTTTGAAGGATTAAAGAGGAGGTGGATGGAAAAACTCTTTGGGATAGGGATAAATTCCATCAAATCAAAGTATTATCATCTTTAATTAATTATAGAATTCAGGTTCTGTGATGAGAGTAAGGGGGAGGAGGCCACCTCATTCCGTAAGGCAAGCAGTCCTAGAGGGATTTGGGGTTCCTTCTGGTCACTCTCCTCCCTAACTCCCCCTCACATTCCTCCCTATAACTCACCTGACATTTCTCCAAAGCTTCCTGGAGTCAGTCTATTTGCCTAAGGTTGGCCCTCCTACAACCTTTCCCTCACTCCTACCCTAGCACCCATGAGAGACACAGAGGTGCTTAAGGTTGATTTTACCCTCCTACCTTCCAACTCAGAAGGGGATAGATGAGTCTTAGGATGATGGTGGTATAGGATAAGAACTAGAGACCACTATGTCCAACCCCTTTCATTTTACAGAAAAGGAAACTGAGGCCCAGAGACAAAAGGGTGTACCCAAGGTCCCACAGGTAGCAAATAGTAGACTTGAGATTCAAATGCAGGTTTTCTAACTCCAAATCTAGTAGTCTGCCAACCTCCCTAACTGTACAAATAGTGAAACTGAGTCCTGTATTCTTTGATCTGTGATGATGTTTCCTCAGTCTGCCCACTCCCACTCCTAGATGGCTCTGAAGCGTCTGGAGTCAGGAGAGCGGGGTTCGAGCCTTGTGGAAACTCCCTCCCTAACTTTTAGTGTCTAAGGCTATGAAATGGGGATCCTGCCTTCCTCGATGAAGTATCACAAGAGCAGCTCTTTAGAGATCGTTCTGAGAGAAGGATTGGAATGGAAGCTGGGATCGTTATTATCACGGTCCCTGGCTCTGGCAGATGTAAGCCCACGGAGAGCCCATCTGGGAGAGTTTCTCCCTTACCTCAGCTAGTTCTCCGAAAATTCCTGGGATTTAAGGGCACCTCCCCAGGGGTTGGAGAATTATCCTGCTCAGGGGTGGCCACCTCTGCTGCAGAGTGGGAAGCAGCTTTAGAGTTAATAGCTTGGAGCTGGATCTCGGCATCTGCCACCTGGGCCCCGGAATGGGTGGGGAAATACTGTCTTTGGTGGAGGAGTGCTCTATGAGCCCAGAGGGCTTGGGTTTCAGTTTAATTCAGTGAATGTTTAGAAGCTTCCACAGAACAAAATGTCAGAGCTGGGAAGGCCTTTAGAACAGAGAGAGTTAGAAAAAGAAGGCAATGGAAGTAATGAATGTTCGTTGACTGACTGACCTCAGATGGTAGCATCGAGAATGTAGGAGATCAGGGTGGGACCTTGGAGCACAGAGCAAGCAATTTCAGAGGTGGGAAGAACTTTAGAACACAGATGATAAATCATCAGGGCTAGAAGAGATTTAAGAACTTAGAATAGGGCATAGCCACACTGGGAGGAATCCTGGAACTCAGCCCACTTATACACCCATTATATGGAAGGTAAAACTGAAGCTTCTAAGGGGGAAAATTTCCCCAAGATTCCAAAGGAAGCACATAGTAGAGTCAGGGTACAACACCTTTTCCCTTTCACCCTAACTGGTTTCTACAATAGCTGCTTCCTAGTATATGCCCTCTCTAACTTTTCAGTCCAGTCCAGTTCGGTTCAGTCAACAAATATTTGTCAAGTAGCTGTGTGTGTGTGTGTGTGTGTGTGTGTGTGTGTGTGTGTGTGTGTGTGTGATATCAGAATTCCATGACAAATAGCCAGGCTAGCGCCAATCTTCCTCTAGGATGCCTCCTCAGGTCTCCCCTTCCCCTTTCAATTGTCTTGTAAAAGTTCCTCCTCCTCCCCCCGGCCCCTCCCTCTCCTCAACGGGCTTCAGATGATATAACCCTTCTTTCTTCCTATAGGTGAGACCTGTCACTTCCTAGTCTGGGAGCTGTCCCTAAGACAGGGCCTGAGCCTTCTACCCTCAACTTCCCTGCCTCACCCTAGAAGGCCAAGCTCATGAGGTACTCCACACATATAGGGGGGCTCTGGGAAGACAGTGTAATTGCCCATGTCCTCTTATGAAAAGCCATATTGAGGAAGGCCTTTGATTTGCCTCCTTCTCTCCAGGTTAGATGGACTAAGAACCATGTCAGATGTAGGGGGACCCAGCCTCCTCCCAAGGAAGAAGAGGAAAAAAAGGAGAGAAGTAAAGGAGGAGGGAGAAGATGAGGCTATGGGGAGGAGAGAGAGAAGGGACAGGAGCAGGGGAAGGAAGAGATAGAGGGAGAGGAGCAGAGGGAAGGGAGAGGGGGAGAGGACAGAAGGGAGGCATCCAGGATGAGGGGCTGCCATCCTTTCAGAGTCTGGCCTAATTCCCTCCCGCTGCCAGCCTGCCTGCCTGCCTCGTTTCTTTCTTCAGGGCTGGTGCTTAGGGAGCTGAGATCCCAGGGCTAATTCCTAAGAAAGTGGTGGCGGATTAGGGAGCTAGGGAGATTAGGGGCAGAGCTGGGGGATGCTGGAGGGAGCGGGACCCTCCTCAAAAGAGGAGTCTAATTCCACTTAGCTCTGGAAGAAGGCAGCATTGCCAGTCAGGGTTCCCTCAAGGTCTCCCCAATGCCTACATGCCTCAGTCGCTGCCCAGCAGTTCTTCTATGGGAGGTAGTGTTCTAACCCCACCCCACTCCAGGAAACAGAACTCTGCCCTCATCTGCCCCCCTCTCAATATACATTACAGCATTATATTTGTTATTAAATCCATGGAACAAGAGAATAGTGGAAGATTAGAATGGGTTGAGAAGAGGCTGGATTCCAAGGCAGATCATTGCTCCAGGTCATTCTGCGCCAGGAGAGATTGGTTCTCTCCTGGGAGCTGGGGCTGAGATTTGGGTCAGTGGGGGAGAGTTGGGAATTGTGAGTCTATCTATGTGGGAGTGTCTTTACTTAGGTAGTCCCACTTAGGAAGCCTGTGGTCTGGGGTGGGGTAGAGTAGGGAGGAGCCTGAGAACACACACCTCAAATCCCATGGAATAAACCAGAGTCTGGCAGATATTGGGGATTGGAGTTCTGAACAAAGCCCCAGTTATGACAGCATTTGGGGAGTTGGGTTCAGTGGAAGTTACCCTGGGAAGCCTTCCGGTGGGAAGTGACTATTACAGCAGAATGGAGAAGGCAGGGATGGATGGGGGGGGGGGGGACCTGGAGCAAGATAAGAGAGCAGGGGAGAGAAGAGAGAAGGAAGGCGAGAACCCCTACCCTGTGTGGTTATAGGGTAATCAGAATCTGGGTCCTGGAGCCAGGTCCTGACTGAGGAATAGGGAGAGAGGCAACAGGCTTTGAAGACAGGCTGCCTGATGCCTGAGGGGCGGCCAGCCGTGCTGGCTCTTTGGGTTGGCCTTTACCATGGGCTGGGGACCAAGCCCCTGGAAAAATGGACCCTTTCAGGTCCCTATCCCTTCCAGTAACTGAAGCAAAATGAAAGCTTCTTCTGTGTTGTTTTTTGGGGGAGGAAGGGAATGGGAGATTTCTTTTTCTTATCATCTTTACTGTCCTCTCCTTTTCCTTCGTTTTTCCTTATTTTCCTTTTCCCATCTTCCTCCTCCCTTTTCTTCACCTATTACAAAACGGCAACCATGATAGAAATAATGAAGACAACAGTGTTAGCTCCTGTCCCTCTCATGCACAAGGTGTCACAGCATTCTCCTGGGGAGGTAGGACAAGATTTTTTGTACCCATTTTACAGGTGAGGAAATGGAGACTTAGCAGAGCAATGACTTTCCTAAAATTCTGCAGCAGGAAGGCAGGGCTGCGAGGCCAGGCCAGGAAGGCTCTTGGCCTTCTATCACTGACTCCTCTGCTCTGGGCAAAGTTTCATGGAGCAGTTCCGGAACCACAGACTAGACCAGGCTCCTCTCTGACCTTCCTCTTGTCTCTGGAGTCAGAAAGACTTGGCACAACGGATGTGGGAGAGAATTTGGAAAAACTTGGGGAGGATATGGAGCAGATTCTGAGGACAATATGGGGAGGATGTGGGGAGAGAAAGGAGAGGAAGTGGGGAGAATTGGAGGAGAACCTAAAAAGCACCCAGAGAGAATCTAGGGAGCACCTAGGGAAGATCAGAGAAGTGTCCAGAGGGAATCTGGAGAAGATCAGGGAAAAAAGCCAGGGAGAATCTGGGGAGCACCTGGGAGAGCAGTGGGGGAGGACTTTTGGTATCATCCCCTTTTCTGAGTGGGGGTTGGAGCCAAGAGCAGAACTCTGGACCTAAGACCCTGGACATCCATGGGACCCAGCTTTGTTTTCACACCTCACGTCCAGTCTGTTGCAAGGTGGGGTTGAGGGGTGCTAGGAGGGCCTGAGGGCCAAGCCCGACTGCAGGAGGCTGGAATACCACAGGGTGTTTGTTTTTAGCGGAGGACGTTCCAATGGTCGATGTGAGGCCAGAGCCAGGGGCTAATGAAGCAGGACCTGGGCTTGTCAATAGTCTATCTGAATTATTTATCCCTTTCTGGTCAATCCCTGTCATGTCATTAGCATTTGTCTGTCCAAAGGGAAGGTGAGGGGTCCCGGACCTGACTCGGAGATCGGCTGTTTACTCTCCACCCTCCTTGTAGTGACCTGCTACTGGGCACCGGGGGCACCTCCGGGGTCCCTACAGCGGTCTCTCTGCTAGCCTCCCCGCAGCCTGGCACGCCTCCTTGAACTTGCTCTGAGCTTCGGAAAAGAGGCAGGGACTAGGATGGAGTGCCTTGGGTATCAGGGGAAGATGAGTCCAGGTCTCCTGACCATAGACCTGGGGGCTCTTTCTGGCTCACCTCTGTTCTCACTTACCCAGGGTGACTCGGAGGGAAAAAGAGACTGCTGGGGGAGAGGTAACAGCCTGGCTGGGAGTCAGCCTGGGTTCTGGCCTCAGGTCTGCTACTGCCTCATCACGTATGTGACCTTGGGATTGTGGATTCTCCTCTCTATGTCTCAGTGTCTCCACTGGTAAAATGAAGCAATTGGACAAAGCGGTCTCTAATTCTGCTCTGACCATCTCTGAGTTGGGATTTCCTGTGTGCAATCCAGAGACTTCCCCTCCCCATGCTCTGCAGCAGCTTCCCTCTCCTCACTGCCCCCCCCGCCCCCCCCCCCCCAGCTTCTCTCTCCAGGCCCGGTGAGATAATCACTCTAATCACACTCACTGATCCCCCTTCTTGAGGACTTTAACGTGAAGAAATCACTTTCCTCCATGTGTCTCTGGGAGGGAGGGAGTGTGTGCATGCAGGGGCAGTGGTCCATGTTCTACTAAGGGGAAAACTGGGACCTGCTTACAGTCACACAGTGGGGAGATGTCAGGGCAGGAAACACATGCCTGCAGAAGCCAGCTCTGCCCACTGCCCCACCTGTCCTCAGCCCCTCTCCTGGTTCACTGATTTCTGCTTTTCAGTAACTTGGTCTCCTTTGCAGGGGCTGGTGAGGTAGCGTGATGAGGATGGGCTCCTTTAGACAACGGGAAGTGCCCTGAAAAGAAAAAAAAGCACTGAACAGGGACACTGGGAGAAAACTACAAAGACTGAGGCTAGCTGTCAGGAAGTGCTTCCTCACACAGAGAGCTGTCTCAAAGTGGATCAGGCTGCCTCCTAAGGCAGTGAGCTCTGCTAGGGAGTCCTTGAGCAGAATCTGGGTGATCACTTGGATACAGGTTATGGTGGGGGTTCCGGTCATCCCTGAGTTAGACTGCTGGGTTCCCTCCCAACTCTCCCCAGATTCTTTCTGGCTTTCCTCCCAGGTCTTCTCCCCCAGGCTCTCCCCAGGCACTTCTGAGGTTATAACCCAGATTCTCCCCAGGGGGCCTAGTCCTTCCCCAGCCTTCGTTTGGGGGGAATACTCAGATACAAACCCTAGGCCCTCTCTCTGAGCATGAAGGAGGGGGAGAGCCCCAGCTGCTCCTCTTCATCAGGCAGACACACTGGTGCACACTCACTCTCGATCACATACCCTCCATTCTCCAGGTGGACGGATGGAGGCCTGGGGTGCTGTCAGTCACAGGCCTCCAAGGGAAAGCACACTCATTAACTGTTTGACTTCATTTTGTCACATTGACGTCCAAGCAGAAGGAAGGAGAGAATTGAGGGGGGCTGGGTCTGGGGAGCTGCCAAAAGGAGCTCCCCTCTTACAGGAAGAGTGGGCATCGGATTATTTGCTGTGGTGGATTAGACAGTGGGGCAAAGGCAGGGGCTCAACATTATGCAGAGGCTCAAAAATTCAGCTGCTCAGCTCTTTTGAGATATAATAACGCTGCCCTTTTCCATAGGACCTGAAGGGTTTGCTAAGCGCCTTCCTCCCAATATCTCTGAGAAGGAGGAGAGGGTTTTTAATCTCCCTTTGGCAGAGGAAAAAGAAAGAGACTTGCCCAAGGTCACACAGTTATTAGGTGTAGGAGGTGAGATTTTCTGGAACCACAGAGTTGGACTCACAGACTAAAGCACTTTCTTTCCATTCACATCTTGACCCAACTTTGCCTGAATCCTGGAGATGCCTAGTCCTGGAGAGACTGTGATCTCCCTTCTAAAGCCCACGGCCAACAATTTTGGACACTGACGCAAGGAAATGCTTAGGGCCTAAAGGTCAGATCATGGAAGGACCTGAGAACATGGAGCCTAGAATGTCAGAGCGGAGAGGGAGCTTAGAACAGGGAATGTCAGGTCTAGGAGAAGACTAAGAGCATGGAATAGAGAATGGCTGAGGAGGGAGAAAATTTAAGGTCATGGAACCCAATCTGCTTGTCTCACCAATGAAAAAACTGAGGTCAAGAGGGATCACATGATTTGTTACATCCATGTATCCCCTATATAGCATGTACCCAAGAGTTCCTGATTAGTCAATGTTTAGGAATTATCGGTCTTTTTCAAGTCTTCTCAGACCTCTCCTAATGTCCTCCAAAGGGAACATTCCAATGGGGGGTCTCCCCTAGCTCATCTCCCCACCCTGCTGAGACCCTTGAAGCTGCTCTCAGAAGGTGTAGGAGTCGGACCTCTGGCTCTTCGTGACATAACATCAGAACAATTCTCACATCCCTGAAAGATTACAAGATATTTTCTTCTCAGTGAAGTGATGCATTCAGGTCACTTTCACCAGGGGTTGGATTTGAGCTGAGCTTCTCTCCCTTGAAGATCAGCACTTTGTCCTACCCTTTCTATGCCTTGCAGATGGTGCCAAGGGGCCAACAGAAGCACCCTCCCCCCTACATTCATTCATTCATTCCTTCATCCATCCATCCATTCATTCAACAAATATTTACTGAATGCTGGGTGAGAGCAGATGCCTTAACAGACAGGTCCCATCAACTCCCCTCCCCTACAGGTCCCTTAGGACCAGCCTATCTTCTTTTTTTCAGCCTGTCTTCTTCTGACAGTTTGGGAACCCAGAATGACTCTAGAAGCAGAGCCTGGAAGCCCAGGAATCCCAGCTGTAGACCAGACCAGGGAAAATTGAAGGAAAGTAGCTAGCTGTTCTACATTGCCTGCTGTTTGGGGAAGTGGGGGAAGGCCTTGCCCACCCTTGTAAGCCCCTTTTCTCTCCATCTAGGGCACTTCTCTTTTTTCCCAGGAAATTGTTGCCTTCTTGTCTCTCCATGACTCTGTGAAATTCCCTCGTCTAGCCCCTGACCTTGGCCTCAGACCTGACCACAAAACATTCAACATTCATTTAATAGGCCTACTACCATCCCATGCCAGACTGTGCTAAGCTCTGAGGACACAGAGACAAAAATGATAGAAGGCCTCCTCTCAAGGAGCTTATATTCTACTGGAAGAATACTATATGTATACAAATGATTGAACACAAGGTAATTTGAGAGGATCAGAATGTTGACTTGGGTTTGATGCGGGGGAGGGAGAACAGGCAAGGTTTCAACAAGGAAGAAAGATGACCCCAGACCTGATCTTTGAAGGAAGATGGGGCTTCTAAGAGATTGGAGAATCTTAACAATGTTCACTACTGAAACACTTTCTGTCTGTCTCTAGGTCTATAGTTTCGCTTTTTAGAATTTGGGAGCTATATATGTTATACTTTCTCCCTTTAAGGAAGGAAACAGGTCAGTAATTTTTGGTCTAGAATATATACATACATTTACATTCAGTTCTATTAATAATTCACAATCCTCTTGTTAGTGTATGTGTGCAAAGGAAAGCCATTCCCCCTACCCTGTGAACTCTGCTATAGCATTGCTCATGTAGAACTTCAAGGAGGAAAAAACAACCCCAAACTATGAGCACCAGTAGAATGTCTTCCATTTCGCAAGAAGACCCCCAAGGTCATTTTCCTAGACAAAATAGGAAAGCTGAGAAGGCATCTCAGGAGCTTCCCAGCCATCTCCCCAATCTGAACTCTGATTTGGAGGTGAGGAGTGTCCCACTTCCATCCTCAGTTGCTTGAAAGAATATCTTTTAATCATTCATTCAAATACACAAGTTCTAAGTCTGGGTTTCCTTTTCCCCTCCTGAATGGGGATATGCTATTATTCCATCATCACTCATTTGGAAAGTCATTTGCCACCAAGCAAGGGGATTGAAACAAATAGCAGAAACCAAACAAGTCTTCTCCTTTCAAAGTTCCTCAGCCCCAGAGTCACTTGTTCCAGTTGCTGTGGTAAGTGGCCCTCATTTAGAGGCCTTGATGAGGAGGAAGGTCATGTCAGACATGGGGGCAGCTTCTATGAGTACATAGAGAGAAGGAAGATTAGGTTCAGGAAACAATCGGTAGGTAGTTCGATAGGAATATATTGTTCATAAAGATGAATAATGCAAAGGAAGCTTTGAAAAGCAGGTTGGGTCCAAATTTGGAAGTGTCCTAAGTGACAGAATTTCAGCCAGGTGTGGAGGTGCATGCCTATAATCTCAGAGACTGGTTGCAACTGGTAGCTCTCTTAAGCTCAGGGGTTCTGAGCTTCACTGGGCCATGTCAGTCTGGTGTCCTCACTAAGTCTGGCACCAATATGGAGAACCTTGTTGAGCAGGGGCTACCAGCAGGGGCAAATTGGCCCATGTCTGAAATAAAGCAGGTCCAAACTCTTGTGCCAATCTATAATGGGAGAAGGTCTGAGAATGACCCCTGCACTTCTAGTCTGGATGAAATAGGGACACCCCGGCTTTAAAAAAAGAAAGAAAGAAAGGAAGAAAGAAAGAAAGAAAGAGAAAGAAAAAAATGAAGGAAGGAAGGAAGGAAGAAAGAAAGAAAGAAACCAGGAGGTTGTTGTGGTTTATCCAATGGGCAACGTGAAGGTTTTGAGCAGGTCAGTGATATCACCAAATCCTTGATTTGGAAAGATGATTCTGATTTTTAAAAAGTATTTAATTTTTTCCAGTTACATGTAAATATAGTTTTCAATATTCATTTTTTATAAAATTTTGAGTTCCATTTTTTTTCTCTTTCTCATCTTCTTCTTCCCAAGATGACAAGCAATCTGATATAGGTTTATATATGTGCAATCACAGAAACATAATTCCACATCTGTGGTGTTATGAAAGAAGAAACAGAACAAAAGGGAAAAACTATGAAAAACAAACACAAAGCTGAAAATAGCATTCTTCAGTCTTGATTCAGACTCCACAGTTCTTTCTCTGGATGGGGATAACATTTTCCATTATGAGTCTTTTGGAATTGTCTTGGATCATTGCATTGCTAAGAAGAGTTAAGTCTATCACAGTTGATCAGCACACAATGTTGCTGCAACTGTGTTTAATATTCTTCTGGTTCTGCTAACTTCACTCAGCATCAGTTCATGTAAATCTTTCCAGGTTTTTCTGAAAGCATCTTGTTCATCATTTCTCATAGCACAATAGTATTCCATTACATTCATATACCATGACTTGTTCAGCCATTCCCCAATTGATGGGCATTCCCTCAATTTCCAACTCTTTGCCACCACATGAAGAGCAGCTATAAATATTTTTGTACATGTGGGGCCTTTTCCCTTTTTTATAATCTTGTTGAGATAAAGACATAGTAGTGCTATTGCTGATTCAAGGGGTATGCGCAGTTTGATTGCCCTTTGGGTATCGTTCCAAATTGTTCTCTGGAGTGGTTGGATCAGTTCACAACTCTACCAACAATGCATTAGTATTCCAATTTTCCCATATCTTAGGAGGATGATTATGGCAGTGCAATGGAGGGCCCATTGAAGAGAAAAATGATTGGAAGCAGAGATAACAATTGGGAGGCCATCACAGTAGGTCAAGGGAGAGGCTCTTCACAGATTGACCTTAATTAGGATCATAGACTGAGCCCTAAACTATATCCTCTCTGCTTTCTCTGACTCTAAATCCCACTCATCCTCATTTAATCAATCAACATGACATATAGTGGAAAATGCATCCAGCCATCTCTCCTGGGGCACATACAACACCTTTGAGAAGGTAGCACCTATTAGGGAAGATATTCCCCACAGGAACTGTGAAGAGGCTGGGGCACCAAAGTGATCCTTGTTTCCAAAATCCTTTTTGAGAATCAGGAAGATCTGAGTCTGAACCCTTACTCCTGACACTAACCTCTTCCCTTAACCTCTTAACCTCTTCCAACCTTATTTTCTCATCTGTAAAATGGGGATAATGAGAATCTCTATTTCACAGGGTTGTAGTGAGCGTCAAAGTGTGTTTGAAAAGTACTCTGTACCTTAAAAAGTTCTAGAATGTGAGTTACAGTTGATGAAGCTGGGGCCAGAACATGTCATGTGAAGAGAGCAAGAACATTAATTTCCAAACCTCTGACCCACATTCCTACCTTTGTATGTGCTGGTAATAAAATGTTGAATGTTTCCTTCAGTGCCTAATTAGCTCCTCCACCTGTTCCCTTCAATAATACACAGACAATCTCGGCCTCATTCTCATTCCTTCTTATGTCAATGGTTACCAAAGGCTCCCAACACCACGGTCTCCCTGCCTCCAGTTCCTGTCCCCCCTTAATCCCTCCACCATAGCACCTCTGGGACAAAATACAAATTCTTCTGTCTGACCTTTAAAGCCCTTCCTAATGTGGGTTCCACTTACCTTTCTAGGCTGATTAGACACTATTTCCTTTCATGCGCTCTTGCTTGTCTGTTCATCCATATGCTACATTCCTCTTTTCAAACCTTCAACAAACCATAGACCCATCCTGGAATGCTCCTCCTCTCCTGGGCTCCCCCTTCAAGGCTCAGCTCGAGGGTTACCCCCTACAGGAGGACTTTCCTGATTCTTCCAGTTGTTAATACCACCTCCCATCTCAATCTCCTCTCCCTCACCCCTCTGCTGAATCACTGAGTTTTTATTTTTGATATTTTTAAAAAGGTACTTATCTCTGAACAGGATGTATTGCCCTGAGGAGAACATGAGCTCCCTGAGGAAGGAGACTGCTTTGATTTTGTCTTTGAATTCCTAGAATCTTGCTTGATGCCTGGAATACACAACAGACATTTAATAAATCCTCATTAATGGATGGATGAATTGGTTCCTATTCTACATACCTCATCATCCAGTTTATCTACCCGAAGGAATATCCTGGAGCAAGCAGATGTCTGAGTCGTAGGATTTGGAGCTAAAATGGGACTTTGGGACTTCTCTAGTCCAGGGCCTCACCATTTTACAGAACAGAAGACTGGGGCTCAAAGAAGGGAATGGACTTATTTGTCCAAGGTAACTCTGGTGGGAACAGAGCAAGGATTCAGACCCAGAACTCTGACTCCAAACTGAGTGTTCTTTCCATTCTCTTTGAATTCAATGGCTCCCAGGGAGCAGTGTCTGGAGAAGAGGACCTGGGATGCAGATCTGGGATTGTGGTTTATCGCAAGACTGAGCCCTGGGAGAGTAGAGGGTGGAGATAGGAGGAATGGGAAGGACGAGGTCAAGATCATCTCCCAGTTAGAGAATGGCCACTTGGCTAGGGTGTGAAGCCATGAACAGTCCCATTTAGCGGTTTAAGTTCTTCCAGTGAGTTCTTCCACCCATCCCCCACCTTGGTGGGATTCTGACTGAGGGTCCCAAGAACCCCAGAGCCTTTCTGTCTGAGCCACAGGGTCACTCCTTGGTTACAGGTCACCCCTACCCCTACCCCACAGCTGACAACTCCTATGAAGAACATTCAGTTGCTAGAACTCCCTTTTCTGCAGCGCCCTTTCCCCCACCCCCATCGCCCATCAAAAGGCCTAGAGGGGATTCCTTCTATTGATACATTCAAACCATTCTCTGTTTACTTCTGGATCCCATTTCCGCTCCACATTCCCCATCATCACTAGATTCCTCTCTCAGGGTTCCAGGTGGACTTTCATTCATGTCCCGCCTGCCAGAAGATCTCTTATCCAGGCACTTATTGCCTGGTCTCCTGCCCTCTCTTAACACTTTCATGACCACAAGAACAACTAGCATTTACAGAGATCTTGGGTCCTCACAACAACCCTGCGAGGTAGATACTATCATTATCCCCATTTTACAGAGGAGGAAACGGAGGCCAAGAGAGGTTTAGTGGCTAGCTAGCAAATATCTGAGCAGGATTTGAACTCGGGTCTTCCTGACCCTATATCTAGGACTCTGTGCCCCCTCACTGCCTCAACGTTTGAATACCTAACGCTTCATAATGCTGGGATTATTCTGACCCCCTCCTCCCTCATCTCCACTTTTTGAGAGGAAGAGAGAGAAGAGGGGAATTTGTAAATGCGTACATGTTGGAGAAAGGCATTGGCCACACTCCCTAGCACTGTGGAGGGGGGGGCGAGGGGGGGTCCCTAAGATGCCCCATTAGGCCTAAATTCTCTTCCACTAGCTCTGTGCTCCCAGTACCTCAGGTCCCTGCTGTTTTTTTCCTCCTCCACTATCTCCCCCTCTGGAGAAAGGCCCTGGCTCTGCCCTTAGATTTACTTCAAGACTTTTGGAAAGCTCCTTCATGTCTCCGGCCTCAGTTTTCACCATCAAATGAAGGAGTTGATTATGGTTGGTCCCCCTCGTCCTTTCTGTTGCCTAGGATTGTGGTTCTGTGAGTTTCTTCTTCTCTTCCTCCCCCCTCCTAATGGATGGAGGAGGGGAGAGAAACTGGGGGAGCTCCCACACCCTCCCAGCTGATCTAGGGAAGCCATTGATTTCCTCCCCCTTAATGCTCTCTCCTGCTGCCTCCTCCTAACACCTCCCTAAGCTGCAGCCACTAAGCCTCATCTCCCAGGCTCTAATCACCAAGTCTTACTTCTGATCTACGGAAATGACAAGGAGCCTTTTGGGGTGGGGGGAGGGAGGGGGATTTGGCAGCGCTGGGGGAGCTGTCAGCTAAAGCTGCCCAGGAGATATGTGGAGAGGGGGAGCAAAGAGGGTTATGGAGCCCTCCCCACTCAGCCCCATCACTCCAAGGAGATTCATCCTGCCACACTCCCCACCTACTGGAAGTACCCAATCTTGTTCTGAGACATCAGTGTGGCTGTGAAGGAAAGGGGTGTGACAGGTGGGAGAAATTCTAGGCTCTGTAAAGGAAAGGAGTCCAGTGCTGCCCTCTGCCCTTAGTCAGTCCATCCATAAATCAATTGACAAACGTTAATTGTTGTTGTTCAGTCACGTCCAAGTCTTTGTGACCCCACTTGGGGTTTTCTTGGCAAAAATGCTGGACTGGTTTGCCATTTTCTTTTCCAGCTCATTTTACAGATGAGGAAACAGAGGCAGACAGGGTTCAATGTCTTACCCAGGGAGGCGTCTTCCTGACTCCAGGCCCTGTGTTCTGTCCACTTCACCAACTAGCTACCCTAAGCATTCATTAAAGGCCCATTACATGCCAGGTGCCATGCTGGGCACTGGGCACATACAAAGACAAAGATCAAATAGTTCCTGTTCTCTAGTAGTAGCACTGAGGTGAGGGTGGGGGTGGGACAAAAATATATGTGTAAAACCATGATATAATTTGGGGAAGAAAATACCAGCAGGTGGGTGGGCATGGATAAGGAAAGGTGTCATATGGTACTTGAATTGAGTTATGGAATATATTAGTGACTCAAGGAGAAAATAAATGCCTTGGGGGGAGGGGGGAACCATTGCAAAGGGACAGAGATGGCAGATGACAAAAGATGATGAAATGACCAAAAAAGACAAGAAGGTCAGCTTGGCTGGACCCAGCAGGGTGAGTATAATAGAATTGGAAGAAAACAAGCATTTATTAAATGCTCAAGTGATTTGTGTAGGTTCATATATTTGTTCAAGGGCAGATCTGAACTCAGATCTTCCTGACTCCAGGTCCAGTGCTCTCTGTGCATTCTGGCGCCACCTAGCTGCCTCAGGTAGGTTGTGAAGGATTTTAAAAACCCAAGCAAAGGCTGTATAGGTGATCCTGGAGGCATTTGGGAGGTACTGGAGTTTTTGGGTTTTATTTTTTATTTTTTTTGAGTGGGGAAGTGACAGATTGGCATTTTGGGGAAAATTGCTTTAGCAGCTCTGTGCAGGGCAGAATGGAGTGATGAGAGTCTTAAAGCAGGGAGATCAGTTAGGCTATGGCAGCTGCTTCAATATCCTGATGAGAGATGATGAAGGCATGGACTGGGATGCTGCTGGTGCTGTGGGTGGATAGAAGTGGGGGGTGGGATATGGAAGTCGCCGTGGATGTAAAAATGACGAGATATAGCAGCTCATTGGATACGAGACTGAGGAAGAGTAAAGAGTAGAGGATGACTCCTGAGGATGACTGGAAAAATAGTGGTGACCTCTACAGAAGTAAGGGGGCTTGGAAGAGGGGTGGGTTTGGACAGAAGATAATGAGGTCTATTCTGAAAATGTCAAGTTTCAGGTGCCAGTGGGACATCCAGCTTGGAGATAGGCAATAGGCAGTTGGGGAATCAAAACTGGAGGTCAGGAAAGAGGCTAGGACTGGGTATATCTGTATATAAATGATAATTTAACCAATAGGAATTGAGGGAGTCAATAAGTAAGAGGGTAGAGGCAGAAGATAAAAGGCCTCACGACACAGTCTCGGGATCAGTTGAAGGAACTGAGGATATTTCTCCCAAAGAAGGGAAGGCTTGAGGAGGGGAGGGCATGAAAGCTCTCTATAAGCATTTGAAGGGCTAGCATAAAGGAAGGGATTAGATTTGTTCTACTTGGTCCCAGGGGGCAAAATGAGGAGCCATGGGTAGTGGTTGCAAAGAGATGAAATTTAGGTTTGATGACCAAATACATTTGCTATGGAATGGACTTCCCCAGAGAGGTTTCAAGGAGAAGTTAGGATGGTCACTTATAGGAAGCATTTCTGTTCAGCTGTACCAACCAAAAGGGAAGGGTGAAGAGAGGAGAGCCCCCAAGCTGTAGAGGAACATGTTCTTGATAAGAAGCCAGAAGACCAAAAGAAAAAAAAGGTCAGAAGACCAGTCTAAAGTGTTATTTACGTGTGTGATTTCAATTCGTTTAACAAACACTAACTGTATATAGCACTGCTTACTATATGACTACTCTTCTAGTTACTGCTTAAAAAAAGAGAAAACCCTGCCGTTTATTTCTTTGAAAGCAGGAACTATTCCATGATTGTATTGCCAGAGGACGCACGGTGCCTGGAACATAGTCAGTGCAGCTTAGTGTTGGTTGATGAATTGATTAATTAAGAAATAATTCTTTAGGAGGTGGGGGGTACTCTTCTCACCCCAGTCTAGCCTGGCCTTTCTCCAGGTTCTGTCCCAGTCTCTTGGGTGGTCTAGCCCAGGTGCCATCCCCACCCCAGTCCCAGTCAGACCCCAGCCTCCTCTCATCCAAGCAAGTCCTACCGGACAGCCACTCTCCATTCTGTGCGCGTCTCAGTATCTCCAATGGTTCCTGACTGGCTCAGCTGTTTCTCTTTTTATCTGTCTGTCTGTCTCACCCTTTATCTCTGCCTTTCAGTCTTTGTCTCCTCACTCCATATCTGTGGATCTGTTTCTCTGAGTGCATGCCAAAGCCAGGTCAAAGAGGGTTTTGGATTCTCTGCTGGTGAGATGAGATCTAGGGTAGCGGAAATAGCCCTAATTTGGGAGAATCTCATCAACCTTCAGCTGAGTTAGCTATCAGCTGAGTCTCCCTGGCCAAGGCCCTAGTTCCCTCTGGGTCCCGGCAAGATCCTGAGCTTGGACCACGTGATGACGGAGACCCTATCACCCCCAGTTTCCACGACTCCCAGGCAGTCTCTACCGAGACAGGATAGCACCTAAGTTGGCTGCCCGAGAGCCAACCCCGCGCCCCCGTCCCAGAAGGGCTCCCCAGACCTTGAGGCTAAGTTAAGCTGGAGGGAAAAGGAGGCCAAGTCGGGATGGGGAGACTCCGGGGATTCTCCGGCTCCACAGTAAACCAGGAGGCGGGCAGGCTCATCTCTCTCCCCGCAGGAGTGTAATTACAGTGGAGGCAGCGGCGGGGGGAGCCCGCGCGGTTAATGGCGTCTGAGGGTAATCAGGAATTAATTACGCGTTTCCCGGGAATCCCTAGCTGGGCGGGGTTTCCAGGGACCCGCTCAGGCTCAGGCTGATAGGGGACTTGGGAGTGTGCAGACTTGGCTCTGGCCAGGGCGAGAGGTCACTCCGTGTGGGTCAGGAACAAGACAACGGGCACGTCTAAATTAGAACTCCTTACTATCCACACCCCCCCCCACCTTAATCCCATACCTCTTCCACATTTCCCCACTTCTGTCAAGGTGGGGGGGGTGGATAGTAAGGAGTTCTAATTTAGAAATATTCAAGTCATATCAACAAGTATTAAGCACCTATGCATGTGTTAGGCACTGTGCTAAATGCTGGGGATTCACAAAAAGACAGAAACAGTTCCTGTTCTCAGGGAACTTACAGTCTAATGAGGAAGACAACCTACAAATGACTGTATACACATGTTACATGCTGGATGAGTTACAGATAATCTCGGAAGAAGGCCCTAGCATTCAGAGGGACCAGGAAGGCTTTCTGAAGAAGGTGGAACTTTAGCCAGGGAATGCAGGAAGTAGAAACAAGGAAGGAGGGAATTTCCGGCTTGGGGGACAGTGTGATTGGATTGAAGAATACCTGTCAGGGGAGGGCAAGTAAAGTGCAAAAAGACTGAAAAGGTAAAAAAGTGACTAATTATTAAGGACTTTAACAGTTAAACAGATAATTTCATATTTAATCCTGAAAGTAATAGGGAATTCCTGGAGTTTATTGGGTTGGGGGGGGATGGCATTTTTTGATCTGTACTTTAGAAAGATCAGTTTTACAGATGAGTGGAAGACAGACCAGAGTGAGGAAAGACTGGAGTTAGGGACGTAACTCAGAAAGCTATTGCAACAGTCCAGATGAGAAGTGATGACAGTCTACCCCAGGGTGGTGGCAGAGTCAGAGGAGAGAAGGGAATGGATATAAGAGAAATGTTGCAAAGGGGAGTATGACAGCACCTGACCAATGATTGACCATGAGGAGGGGGTGGGAGAGTGAGGTGAGCCTAAGGAGTGAGCCTGGGTGGGCTGGAGGATAGGAATATTCTCAACAGCAACTGGAAAGTTAGGAAGAGGTAGAGAAAGACAATGAGTTCTGTTAAGGCTAAGTTTTGAGTCTGAGATGTCTACAGGACATCCAGGTAGAAATATCCAAATGGAATTCAAGAGAGAGATTTAGAATGATTATCTAGATTGAGGAGTCATGCAAAGGCATTCTAATTGAACTCATGAAAGCAGGTGACATTAGTGACATTAGAGATGTACATATCCCTCCCCATCCCCCACCAGGTTTAATGGTTTGGGAGATGGAGGATGATCCAGCAAAGGAGCTGAAAAGATGTAGAGAGGCAGAATAGAACCCAGAAAGAACCTAAGAGAGGAGAAAGTGGTTGACATTGTCAGCAGCTACAGAGATGTCAAGGAGCATGAGAAGTCATAAAAGTCTATAGCATTTAACAGTTAAGAGCTTCCTTGGAGAGAGAACCAGGGAAGATAAGGGACTAACTCAAGGTCTCACAGCTAATGCTCTAAGTATCAGTCAGGATTCAAACACAAGACCTTTGATTTCACATTGTCAGTCTTCCCCTATACCATGCTGCCTCTCCAGAGATAGGAGATTTTTTCCATGTTCTGAAGGCTTGGTGAGGGACTTTGTGCATAGTAGGAGTCTGATCAATGTTTATTGAACTGAATTGTGGCTGGGGTATGGCGCCCATCCCTGGCAGCTGCAGGAGTCTGGGCCTGTGAGCCAGCCGGTCTGTGGGCAGCCCACACCACCCCAGCCAGCTCAGAGATTCTCTGTGGGGCCCTGGGCTTTGGGAAAACCTGTTACCACTAAGCCCCATTCCAGCAGACCCTGAAAGCTGGCCAACTTTCCTCTTTCTGCTCTCTCTCTCTCCCTCAGTGGCAGGGCCCAGACCCCGGCCCCCAGCCCAGCCCAGCGCTTTGAAGTCCCAATCTGGCAAATAGAGTCAATCAATTATGAAGGAGACAATCTGCTTAGCGCCTTCGGGCTGTGGGTGCGGAGCAATCGGAGGGATTAGGGGGAGAAAATCAGGCTTAGGCTTCCCTAAGTGACAGGGAGAGAATCGGCCCCGAGACTGGGAGAATCCTAAAGCGATTATGCAAATCAGCCAGCCTAGAAGGGAAGGGAAAGAGGAAAGGAGAGAAGGGGGGGACAGTAAGAGAGAGGGGCGAGGGGGAATGCTCCCTGTTAGACCAGCCAGTGTCTCTACCTTGCCCAGATGGGCCCAGCTTGGGTTCAGGTCCTGGCTACAACTCAGAGTCCTCAGGTCTGACCAGACAGACCACCCGCCTTTCCTCAGAACTTATACAGATGTGAAAGCAAAGCTCAGGAAAACTTGGTACTGAATTTCTCTTTTCTCCTAAAAGTGTGTCAGAGGTTCACACCCAGGGGGAGGAGAGTGGTAAAGGCACAAGCACATTCATTTATTCACAGACCGTCAGAGACAGGAAGGACAGCTGAGAGATCATGGCATTCAATGTCCTCATTTTACAGCTGGGGAAACTGAGGCAGCTCCCCAAAAAGAACGGCATGTAAGCTCCTCACAGACAGGGTCTATTTTCATTTTTGTCCCTGGATCTCAGGACATTTTGTGCCTGGCACACAGTAGGTGCTAAATAGATGCTTGTGGATTGATTGTTGTGGCTCCACTTGCTCCAAAGTCTGGAAAGGAGTAAAGAACCTAAGCAGGACTTTAAGACCAGCTCACCTGATCCCAGTCTAACAACTCTTGCCACTGCCACGAGCTGATGTCTAAAATTCTCTCTTTGCCTCTGTCTCTCTTTGTCACTGTCTCTTTCTCTCCTCTCTCCCTTGCTGTCTTTGTGTGTTTGCCTCTGCCTCTATCTGTTGGTCTGTCTGTCTGTTTGTCTGTCTATCTGTCTCTCTCTCACACATACATACACACACACCTGGAAATGACACATAGGAGAGAGTTGGTCTAAGTGGATTGCTTGAACCTTTTCTAGGCTGAAGGTTCCTTTGTACCTTCACAAATGTTTGCAGAATTAAGGTTTGCTTCCACCAATCGAGAACAGCAAAACACCGGTCAAGGAACAATGCCAGGGTCCTAGGATCTAGGGGCACAAACCTCCCTCCTCTTAAAAAGACCAACCCAGCAGACTCCCTTCTCTTCACCCCACCGCAGGTCACTTCCAGCCACTTGATTGGTATCTACTCATTGGTAAAATCCCAGACTCATCCAGTATCTCTGCAATCCTGGTGGGATCCGGCTTTGATACTAGGTCTTATAGGACCTTCCAGGTTTGGGCATGCTGGGGTTTAGATCGTACGGGCTTGTTTATATATACAAACCTGGAGAGAGAGAGAGGGAAAGAGAGAGGGAGAGAGAGAGAGAGAGAGAGAGAGAGAGAGAGAGAGAGAGAGGGACTGAGAGTGCGTGTATGTGTGCGTTTATGTGTGTGTGCGTGCGTGCGTGCGTGTGTGTGTGTGTGTGTGTGTGTGTGTGTGTGTATGTCCCCTCCTGGGGCTGAAGTGGGAACTCCTTAGCAGTCTTTTATTAGCTGGACTGGCAGCCTGGCTCTCTGAGCCTGTCTCCTCCCAGTCCCCAGCCCCCAGCCCCTAGGCTCCAGAGAGGGAAATCGATAGCAGGCAGCCTCAGTCCCCAGAATAGCATGATGGAACTGCCTGCAAGTCCAGGCAGGCCTGGGTCAAGGGTCAATGAGTCTTTAGCAAAAGAGACTGCTGGAGCCCTGACCCTGCGGCCCCTGATCCATCAGGCCCGGCTGCCTGTCCCTAATGGCTGGGGAACTGTCCAGGCCCAACCAGAACTGGCAGCAGATACCCAGGAGCAAGACCCTACAGACTTCCTGGACTCCCAAGTTCCTTGGTTCCCCAGCCTGACCGGGCAGGCTTGAGAAAAGTGTCTAAGGACATAGATCTCCAAATGTCTTTGCCCCCTAAAAACTCCTCCAATATTTTGTTCCTCCTCTCCCCTCCCCTCACTTCCCTTCCTCCAGGCCCTAGTTAGACAGAGAGGACGCATTCTGCAGAAGGCCAGCCTAGGACAACACTTGAATGTTATTGGTGACTGAGAAGTGCCCTGAGTTTCTCGACAGACTTTCCTATTAGTACAGTTAATGAGTTGTCAGTCTAGTAGGCTCAAGGAGTCAGAGAAGGGCTATAGCCAGGAATGGAAGTATTCTGGTGAAGGAAGGGGTGGGAAGGAGCCTGCCTGGTTGGTATTTCTCAGGAGTGGGGTCCAAGTCCCTAGACCCTCTGCATCACCCACCAAGCCTCTTTGGCTGCCCAGTATTATACTTGTTTCAGTGGGTGGAAGCCAGAAGACACTGTGAGATTGAAGAAGCCTTTACTGGGCCCAGCAGGGGCTCATAGGGACAGAAGCATGTGATTCTGTCTATAGGTTTGCCCTGTGTCCACTCCAGTTTTTCTGTAGGTAGGGCTTGACCCTGACCTGACTCCTCTCTAGGATGCCGTAAAGGGGCTAATGAAATTGTTATGGCTGAGGCAGGGGGAGAGCAAAGAGGTTGGGAGGGTGGATTTATGAGAATAGGAGGGCTTAGGACAGGAGACCAGAGAGATGAAGGGGTGGGTAGGGAAGTCACAGTGATGAAGGGCAGAGGAGGTAAGGACAGACGTTAAAAAGACTAGGCACAGAAATGGGCTGAAGGGCACACTAGACTAGACAAAGGCTAGAGAGAAAGTCAAAAGCTTGGGGTGGGAATATGGGGGAAGCACTTTTGTACCTGGTCCAGGCCCCTGAGTCAGGCTATGTTTCCCTGTAGAAGCCAACAGCAGAGAGGAGCTTCTGACTTCCTGCAAACCTCATGATAAAGTTGCCTTCCAAAGTCCCTGGGAAATGCTCAGGGCCCAGCTGGGGATGTACAGATTCAGAGAGATAGAAGACAGCAAGAGAGAGGAAGACAGAAAAGAATGACAAAGTCAGGGAGAGAAAGATAGCTAGGGATGCCCAGCATCACTTCTCAGACTTGTGCCTAGGAAAGCAGAGATAGACAGATGGGCGGGGAGACACAGGCAAAATGAAACAGAATAGTGACCGAGATAGGGAAAGGAAAACAGGACGATACATAGGGATAAAGAGACAGAAAACACTTTCCCTGTTCGCCGTTTGCAGTTTCTCTGAGGGCGCACTTTCCCTGCCTTGAGTTGTTTTGTTTTGTTTGAATGGGCCTTCAAGGCTTCCAGGAGTTGGGGTGGGGAGGAACAATTACTAGATGATGAATGAGGTCAGTGAGGGACTTCTCAGACAACTCCACCCAAAGCTGGGAAACTCTGGCAGCTGCCTTCACTCTGGCTTTGGAGTCCCCCTAAATGAATCACAGCTAGTAAGTATGGTCTGCCCTTCAGCCTAGGGGCTGCCTGTAGATAGGGCCAGGGATCGAGGTCTTGTGAAGTTTGCTTCTCTGTGCTAACCCTGGGAATTCAAATATGAGTAAAAAAAAAGATGCAGCCTCTGCCCTCAGGGATCTTACATACACACATAAAAGGGTGTGCAATGCCTGCTTGGTGGTGTAGTTCACATCGACGGAGGAGGAGAGAAGGCTGACCCCTTGGGCTGCTCTTCAATATGGAGTTTCTGGGAGTTGATAGCAGGAGGAAGGATGCTTACATGTCACTTGGAGGTTTGCAAAGTCTTTTACAAAGATCTCATTTCATCCTCACAGCAGTCGTGGGAGGGAGGCACTATTATCCCCATTTTCCAGATGAGGAAACCAAGTTTCAGAGAAGTGCAGCTACTTATGCAGTCACACAGCTAAGTAAGTGTCTGAGGCTAGCCTCCAGCACAGGGCTTCATGATTCTAAAGCCAACATTATCCATTGTATCAACTAGCTGTCTCTAGTCTGAACCTATCACCCTGTTCTTAAGAACTTCCTATGGTCCCCTCTTACCTCTATAATGCCATGCTTTTGTCATTCCATGCCCTTCCAAGCCTGGCCCAGATACCTTCCTCCCCTATGATCATGCAACTTGTTCTATTTGTTCTCCCTTGAACTTGCCATCTTTATGTCTCTCTGTCTTGTCACAGGTTGTACCAGATACCTGGATGGCACCCCCTCCTGATCCTGACATAGAAGGCTTCCTCTGCTTGGTCACATAGGGCAGATCTAGGAGGTGAGAGGTCAGAGACAGGGGAAGTTGCCAAGTGATTAGTGGTAAACATTCTACAACTCCATAGTAACAACCAGAAGCTGGCTGACTATTCCTTGGGCATGCTAGGGAAGGTATTCTCCACCCCCATAGGCCCAATTACCTTCTCCAATTACCCAGTTACCCCCTCCAGCTCTGAGGGCACCAGATCCTGGAATTCTAGGGTTCTCCAGTATGGGACCACCCAGACATGGAAGGAAAGACAAGATCTTCTGTAAATCCTATAAGTCTCTGTAGAGGCAGTGGGAAACCATAGAAGAAGGTACTGGATCTGAAGCTAGAACATTTTGAATTTTGCTCATCTATGTAACCTTGGGCTAGTCACTCCAACCCAACAAGGCTCAGATTCCGTTTTTTCCTTTAAATTAAAGGGATGATCTAGATAGATTTGTCAGCTCAAAATCTATGACTCTCTTACAAGTTTCTCTCCCCTCCCCTGACCTTGGAGGGGAATCCAATGAGGAACAGCCTGCACTGGTGGGTGCAGAAAACTCAAACAAATGCTACTCTAGGGGTGCTGGATGGAGGGGAGTGCTTGGTACAGGATTTCCCTTCCTTTTAAAGACAAATTCAGTTGCCTTCTGCCCAGGGAGTCCTGAGCCCCAGAGACCAAGGTTATGACTGGCCAGCTCCAGTCTCTCCCAGAGTAGGGAAAAGATGAGGGCTCCTGCGTCTTCCTCTGCCTGTTATATCTGGGGCTGGGAAAGAAATACTTTAATAGGGATCGGGCTTCATCTATCCTTCCCTGTCAGTCCCATCTCTGGCCCTATTATCAGCCCCTATCATAGGCAGCAAATGACACATTGGAGAGTCTTGGCTCCAATTTGCTTCATGGTCCCTGCGGGGCCACCTGGGAGGCTTGGACTGGGCTAGGAGTGGGTAGGAGGAGATCTCTGATAATAGGATGTGGCCAGAAGCGTCCCAGTGTCTATTAATGCTGCCACTGCTGTTGCCTGACACCCAGGATGAAGCCCCCTCCTCCTGCTAGTTGCTAGGCTCAGGGACCAATCTCTGCCTGCCCCCCACCCCCAGGCTGCTCTCTAGGCTTGTCTCACAGCAGGGATGTCTGACTGGGGTCTGGGGCTGGGCTGGGAGAACTGAAGCATTAGAACTACACTAGAAGCAACTACACTCAAGGAGCAAGGACCAGAAGCTTCCCTACAGGGCTAGGTCTCTCAGGGACATACCTGGAGGACAACCTGTAGGAGAACTCAGGGAGAGCCAGAAATCCTGGAGAACCTGGGCCACTCATTGGTATACCCCTGAGTGTGCAACCAGCTGGGAACTGACTTCCTGGACTGTCAGCCTGGACCAGCTAAGGGAAAGAACACAGATGAGGAGGCAGTGTGGTCCTGCAGCCAGAGCACTGGATTATGAATTAGTGGGTTCATGAGATCCTGGGTTCAAATCCTGATTCTTCCATTTTCTACCTGTGTGACCTTGGAGACTAGATGGCCTGCCCAGATATCTTCTAAGGTGTCTCCTAGCTCGACCACACTGGTGGGGACTGAAAGGGTAACTTATTAAGATTTAGAGCTGGAAGAGAACTTCAGAGACTACCGAATCTAATCCCTTCATTTTACAGATGGGTAAACTGAGGTCCATGGAGGGAGAGGGGTTTGTCCGGACTCACATAACTATAGGTAGTAGTAGATAAAATTAGATTCTCTGATTCCAGAACCATTGTGAGGCTGGAGAGGAGAGAGACTCCTTCCCTTTGCTGGTTTGGGGGTGCATGGTCTGCTGTATTCTTAGAATGAGGAAGACCACAAGCTTGAGCTGGTTGCTAGTGGTTAGGACTGGGGGTGGTTGGTAGGGGGTGCCTGAGTGGAGAAGGGGGAAGAATAGGCATTGCATTTCCTTCACTTGGCAGCAGGGGGCTCCCAACCCTAGGAGACATTTGGCCATTAGGGATTTTTGAAAAGTCATTGGTCTAATTTCCCCTGTTTTCCAGCTGAGATTGCTGAGGCTCCGAGAGACCTGTCCAAGATTGTGCTGCGAGTAAGGAGACAGAGACTCCAGATGGACTTTCCAAGGAGGGAGGGAAGAAACAATTACCCACAAAACAGGACCAGAATTTCTTTTGCCACAACCCAGCAAGGTGCCTGAAATCCCACCATTAGCACTGCATGCCTTGAAGGTTCTTAACCTTCTTTGTGTCATGAACCCCTCTGGGGAACCCTATGGATGGACACCCTCTCAGAACAAAGTTTTAAAATGCATAAATAATGGAAAAAATGCTAAATGACAGTTGGAGGCTAATCCAAATAAAGATGTCTGGTTTATTTCCCACCCAAGTTAACAGACCTTCTGAAATTTTCTCGTGTCTCCCTTGAGGGCTCTCAGAACCCATATTAAGAATACCTGTCTTCAGGAATGGCAGACATCTGGTAAGAAGGTCATACCTGAAGCCCTTATC
The DNA here is from genome assembly GCA_028658325.1 of Potorous gilbertii. Classification (NCBI taxonomy): domain Eukaryota; kingdom Metazoa; phylum Chordata; class Mammalia; order Diprotodontia; family Potoroidae; genus Potorous; species Potorous gilbertii. The sequence goes on along the minus strand of JAQQSK010003521.1, from coordinate 277,888 downwards.
CAACCATTCCTACTTCTGTGGCAATGAATTTGACAGACCCTGGTCCTTTGGGTACTGGGGAACAGAGTGAAAGCTGAATATGGGAAGGAGCTGGGACTGAGGGAGGGGAGAAGAGAGTGCATCAATACATAATCAAAGAGTTTCTGGCAGATAAGAGAGAAAAACATTTTTGGCATTCAGCCTCTGATGGCAGACCAGCAGAGATGCCCCACCTCGGGAGGCTGCCTATGCTGTTTTTACAGCTTCACTGTTGGGAATTTTGTCTTTGACCCCAAGTCTCAGTTTACCTCTTTGTAATTTCTCTTCTTTGCTGCTACTCTACCCTCCACAGCCAAGGAGAAGGAATCTACTCTCTCTTCCATCTGACAGCCTTTCAAATACAGAGTCTCCTTTTCTCCATTTCCTTCAACTGACCCTTCTAAGGTATAGACACATCAGACCCTTAACCATCCTGGTCACTCACCTCTGGATTTCTTCCGACTGATCCATATCCTTTTCATATTGTGGCATCCAGAACTGAATGAAAGACTCTAGAGGTGGTCTAACCAGTACTGAGGATGGGGGGTTGTGACTTCTAGGGTCCCTCTTTGAAGACAGGCTGCATCTCATACTTTGGGAGCCATGTTCCATGTTCCACTCAATTGAGACTGATCTTTCAGACTTCTTTTTTTAACAGATGAACTGCTATCTAGTCATACCCTTGGACAAATGGAGTGCTCTCTCTCTCTCTGTCTCTGTGTCTCTCCTCTCTCTCTCTAATTCAAATATAAGACCACACTTATCCCCATCATATCAGGTCTGGCCTGCCATCTTAGCCTGTTCACATCCTTTTCAGCATTCTAATTGTACTACAATTGAACCATATCTCTTTATCTTTTTCAAAGAAGACTCAGAAATGTTTCAGTCAAGTGCTTTAATAAAACCCTCCCTCATGGGGAAAGTTCTTTAGAAAACATCTTATTGCCTTTGGAGAAATTTTAATTGTTGGGTTAGGGGCTTTCCAGTCTCTAGTAACAGGCAAGGTGGATTTTGCTTCCCACTTTTCCCCAGTGCCAAGCTATGTGTGTTTTCTTCCCTGGAACCTATGTCTGAGGATGTGGGAGAGGGCTATTCTTCACTGATTTTTGTGACCTTCTCCTGTATTACCACCCCCCTTCCCAAAATGTCCAGAGGCCACTTGTCTGATGTTAAGTCATGTTGGGGCCATTGTATGTGTGTGTGTGTGTGGTGTGTATATATGTATTACAGGTTTAAAATTTTCTTTTTGCATATATAATTCATGCTGTATAGGTAGATAACTTTGCAAATGTGTGTTGTTCCCCTCTGTGGCTACTGGTGAAAATAAATCAGATAGAAAGAAAGGAAGGAAGAAAGAAAGAAAGAGAAAAGAAGGAAGGAAGGGAAGGAAGGAGGGAGGGAGAGGAAAAGGAGAGAAGGGAGGGAGGAAGGAAAGAAGTAAAAAGAAAGAAGGAAGGAAGATATTGGATGGTGAGATTGCTGAGGCCCTTATTGATTCCTTGGGTACTCCAAAGGAGGAAACAGCAAACCTGATTTAGAGTCCCTGATCAATTCAGTTCAACATGCTCTTAGTATGTGCCAGGCACTGTGGTAGGCCCCAGGGATGTAAAGACAGAAATGAAACACTGCCTGTCTTCAAGGGTTTTGTGTCCTACTGGGATCCACCATTGACTTGCCATGTAACTTTGGGTAGGAGGTTGAAACTCTATCTTGGTCTTAGCTTTCTTAGTTGTAAAATGGAGTAACACATCCTGCCCTTTCTTTTCCCTGGGGCATTTGTGAGGATCAAAGGAAACTGTGTAGCTTGTAAGGCCTTACCCCTGGAACTGTCAGCATGTTCTCCTGCCTGGCATTCTGGGTAATTCTTCCCCCACTCCCCTGCCCCCAGCACACATGCACACACACCTCTCCACACTTCTTTTTTCTCAGGACCCGAAGTGGACTTTCCTGGTGTCAAGTGCTGGCTGGAGGCCCAGAGGCATCATTGGGTATACCCAGCCCTTTAAATTGGCCCATTGTGCAGAGGAGATAAGGATCAGGGAGGGACGAGCCATCAGCAGCAGGGTCTGATTCCAGAGTTGGCATCAGCCCCATGGCACACGCCATCCCTAGCCCTTCTACCCCTCCCTTTTTCACCTGCCCTGATACCCAAACAGACTTTAGGGTGTTCTCTGAAGTGATTGACTTCATTAGCCCCTGCTTAACACTCTATCGCACTCCATGGATGACTATCTCCACCTTCAGTCCAAGAGTTCTTCAGTGTGCTTGTTGCGGGGATCAACCATTTGGTTTTTGAGGCAGAGGACATGGCTCACTTAATAAATATTGGCTATTACAGGACAAAAGAGAAGATGGGGTAAGGGAAGGGAGGGATGATACAAGAGAGGACAGATTGGTGATATGGGTAATTAGAATGTCCAGTGTATAGGGGAGGGGGGAGGGGACAAATGGGGAGAAAATTTTGGAACCCAAAATCTTGTGAAAATGAATGTAAAAAGTTAAATAAATTTATTTAAAAAATTAAAATAAATAAATAAATATTGGCTAATTGATTAATTGCATCAATTAGCTGTGTGTCCTTGGGTAAGTCTCTGTCCCTCTCTGGGTCTTAGTTTATTTTTCTGTGAAATGACAACATTGGAGTACATATCTTGAAGGTCCCTCCTGGTTCTGTTATTCTAGGAGGCTGTGCTGAAGGGGACTGTCCTTCCCCCCATGCCCCCATTTCCCTCACTTCCACCCCTCCCCCTTGAACCACATACTTGTGTTTCCCTATTTAACTCTCCAACCCCAGAGTGATTTCGCTGTGGGCAATGAATTGAGAAGGGGCTGCTATATGCTATGAGCACATGCTAGTCTCTGGACTGTACTGGGCTCCAAGTCAGGGTCCTAAGTCTGCTAAGGGATCAGGTCAGGGAGGCTTCCTGGAGGAAGAGGTGAGAGACAGGGCATCACAACCACAGAGCTCTATAATCCATGCAACCCAATCCTGGAGTCCAGGTCACCAGGGGGAGGGAGGCTGGCCCGCTACCTGGGGGCCCTTGAAACACCTTTTATCCATCTCCTTTGTGTTGGGAGAACATAAGCTGAATTCCTGGCCTCCTCCGGGTGTCAGCAGCCACCCGCCCACCCGCTCACCCAGAATGGACCAAAGGGAGGATGGTAAATATCGTAATCAGATTAGTGGTCTCCGGCGGTGGGAAAGTGCCCTTGTGTGGGCCCCCACCCTGGCCCTGCCCAGTCCTGCACAGCCCCCACTGCAGCTCCCTAGGGAGGGAGAAGGCTCTCTTCTAGATCCAGGCTTCATCCAGGGTCACAGGCCAAAGGTCCCCCTGAGCCCTTGGGGAAGGGAGAGATAAATGGCAAGATTAATGCTGGTCCTGATGTCGTAGAGTCAGGTTGGGGGTAATCAGAGAGAGGTTCCTGAAGGAGGTGGGAGTGAAGGTGAAGGAAACCTGTGAAAGGGACTGATGTGGCATGAAGGAAGGGGAAGGAGAAAAACTTGTACCTTAGAGCTAGGCTTGAGAGAGGACCCAGTAGGGCAATCTGGATTGGGGTTCAATGGATATGGGCAGAGATAACTCAAACCTCAACCCTGGGAGCCAGGTCCAGCTGGTGTCCAGGAATCTTCCTTGGGCAGTTCTAGTTCTCCCTGGTTTCTATCTATTCCAAGGCCCCACAGAGGCTTCCATCAAATATATGGCCAATCAACTTGGTCATCACTGAACCCAAGATGTGACTTTGAATTCTGAACATTTACTAATTCATATCCAGGACTGACTTCATCTTTCCCCGTAAGCTTTCCGCTCTTCTTAACTTCTGAATTAATGTCAATTAATGCCACTATGTCCATGTTGGACTAGACCATGTCCTCCTCCTCCTCCTCCTTATACCATTTATTCCTCTAGTTCTTTCTCTTTTTTCTCTCCTTCCTTCTCCTAGTGCCTCTCCACCTGCAGAGAATGACCTGTGAATACTTGGGCCAGAGTCTATGTGCCCATTCAGAGACTGCGTCTGGGGCAATGAGGGCTATGGGGACTTGGCAGCAGGAAGCATCTCCTCCAGTTCTCTAGAAGACCCTTTAAGGGCTGAGCTGAACTGGGGAGAGGGTTGACCATTATGTCCTGGCATCCACTCTTAGCGGCGTTCGGTCCATCATATTGTTTGGATGAGCCCCACTGTGCCCAGGGGGTTAGGAGACTGGGAAGTTCCAAGACTGTTCTTCCACATGAGAGGTGGAAGTAGAAGGATGAGAAAGAAGAAAGGATGAGGGAAAAGAATCAGGAGAGAGAGAGAGAGAGAGAGAGAGAGAGAGAGAGAGAGAGAGAGAGAGAAACAGAGACAGTCAAAAATGGAGAGAGACATTATCTCTCTTTAGGCACAGGTTGGGTCAGATACTCTCTCAGCTGGTCTCCTTTTAATTTTGCATGTCTGTAGAGAAGAGAGAGAAAAGCTGAAACAGGAGAGAAAGATGGCGAGAGTGAGGAGTGAGTAAGGAGAGAAAAAAACAGAGAAATGAAAAGAGGATATGGGATAGAGAAGTTAAAATACATAAAAATAAATAGAAAGTAGAGAGAAATATGGAAAGATAGGAGAGAAAAGTGAAGATGTATAAATAAAAAGAAAAATGATCAAGGCAGAGTTTAAGAGAAGAGAGGCAGAAAGATAAGAGAGAATGAAAGGAGAGAGATGGAAAAGTGAAAGAGAAGCAAGAAAAGAATGAAGCAGAGAGACAGACTAAAGAAAACAGAGAGAGAAAGAGAGGTAGAGAGATAATCAGAAAAGAAGAGAGAGAAGGAAAAGGAGGAAAGAGAAGATGGAAGGGCAGAGGGAGGAGCTGAGGGCCTAAAGGAGTTTCCCTCCCTTAAGACAAACTGGAACCCAAGGTAGGGGCTAGGGCAGGGGCAGGGGCCAAGATGGGGGAGGGGATAAGTGAAGGGGAGGGGAGTTTAGGCCTCTCTTTTGGGGGCTGTCAGAGCTGGTTAGACTCTGGGGAGATTGGGCCTTGGGATCATCTTCTTAGGAGCTCCCCCGCCCCCAGCCCGGCCCCTTTGCTGCCCTCGGCTTAGGGCCAGCTTTGTTTAGCTAAAGCGGAGGGATTATCGTCCCTGGTCCCTGAAGTTGTGGTTTGATGGAGCTTTCATCCCTAAAGCCGGGATGCTTTGAGCTTAGGCCCACACAAAGGGGTCCCTTGTGCTCCTGCAGAGCATGGGAGAGTAGAGGAGGGGGGTCCAGGGAACCCGTCTCACCCACATCCAAACTTTAAATCCACTTACACAAACTTCTCTCTGGACATGTCCGGATGGGTGGCTTCCGGGAGTCTGGCCATCCTCCCCTAGCTGCTCCCCAGCCTCTAAGTCTCCAGGAGGGGCAGAGGGGGGTGGGGAGGGGTGCTCTACTAAGAGGCCATACCTAAGTTACCTGAGCTTGGAGGAAAGAGATGTTTATGTCTTCCCAGGGCCTCCCCAGGAGTGCCTTGTGGAGGATGAGGTCAGTAGGTAAAACCAACTGGATCCTGGGGAGAGTCCAGGCAGCCAGGAGGGCCAGGTTCTAGGCCCAGGCTCGTCACTAATTCACTTTGTAGCCTTGAAGCAGTTTTGAAAAGAGCCCTGGACTAGAAGTCAGAGGAGGCAGATCCCAATACCTGTTCTGTGTCTGTGTTACCTACGTGACCTTGGACAAGTCACTTCCTTCTTTTAGATCATTTTCCTCATCTGCAGAGGCAGGATGGTCTGGTATTATCAAAAGAAGAGGGGCTGGGACACAGGGGCAGCAGGGCTCAATGTTTCTATGGCCTCAGTTTCCTTCTCTCTAAAGGAGGGGATTCACCAGATGCCATCCCTCTTCCTTGAGAGTCTTCTAGAATTCCAAGGTAAAAGGGAATAGGACAGGAGTGAGGTTGGTACCCGAAGCAACAGTTCTCCTCTTCAAAGTAGGGGAGGTGAAACAGGGCATTTATGGGACAAGGTCTCTGAGGAAGCTTTGGCAGATACTAAACTGCTTTAGAATCTTGACAAAACCAACAGGGTCATAGAGATGTCAGTGCCACCATTTTACAGACAAAGTAGCTGAGGTTCTGAGAGGAGGAGAAGGAACTTGTCTACCATGGTACAGCAGGAAAAAGTAGCAGACCTGGGATCAGGTCCATGTTTCCAAGCTCTCAACCTGCCTTTCCCCTGTACCAGGCTTCCCCATGAGGGGTAATCTTTTTCTTTTGTCCTGGTAGGTTTGGAGAAGAGAGATTTACAGATCTGGACCTGGGAGCTGGTGATTGGTTGGCTGGAGAGTGGGTATGACACACAGAATATGGGCCCTTGAATGGGTTACTGGGGGGAGAAGGGCCAGGGAGGGCAGCTCCCTGGCTACCCTCAGTCCCATTAGCTTCACCAAGACTTATGAGAGGGGGAGGGTAGGGAAAGAGCCTGGCGGCACTCGGTCGGTCGATAGCTGGAAATTTCTTCCCATCTTCTCGGCTGTAAAATGTTTGTGGCCAACACATTGTGCGACATTCCCAGAGAGACCACAAACATCCAGGATCAAGGCTGGCTTGGCCAGGCCACATGTAACACACTGAGCCCTGGGCTCCTGTGGGTTTTCTCCCTGGTTCTAGGGGGAGGGATTAGGGTGGGGGGGGGGTGAAAGACTCAGAAGGTGAGTGAATTGTTTGGCAGTGATGCTGACCTGATATGTTGGCACAATAGAGCTGTTCTGCCTCAGATGGGTACCAGGGCAATTAGAACCTCTCCACTTCTCACACTGTGGGCTGAGGAGGACAGGGGAATTCCCTTCAGATTGGGGGAGGGCTAGCATCTCCTCTCCTATCCCTCTTGAGGCATATGACCCCAGCTGGTTAGGGGGCTGCCTCTCCTTGAATATCTCTGCTGGCTCGTGTTCAGGAGGGCCCCAGAGAGGTCTCCTGGAGTCCCTGTGGTCTCCTTTATACAAGCTTGACTCTTAGAGAATCTGCAACCTCACCTTGACCTTTGATGCCTATTATTCCCCTTTGCCCTTTAACCCCATAGCTATTAGCAGCTAACTCATGCTCTGGGAAGACACCTATCAATTTGGTCTTTAAGGAAGAGAGGAGGGAGAAAGATAGAGAGACATACAGAGAGACAGAAAGAAACAGGAAAAGATCAAAAGATAGAGGGAGAGAGACAGAAAAAAACCAGACCCAAAGTGGCCTCACACAGGAGGCAGGAATTACTTCTCTGGGTTTGGGGATTGTATTGATGTCTCCATTCCCTTCCTGATGGTAGATATGGCTCCTCTCTCTTTACAGTTGCTTTTTTTCTGGACTGAGGCGCTTTGGGTGAGTGGATAGGAGTGGGAGGCTATTCCTACCAAGAGTCTTGAGTGTCAGGCTGGGAGAAGCTGGCCTTGCCTCCACTTCTGATCAAATGAAATAATATTTTTCAAATGCTTAGTGTAGTACTTGGAACACACTGGGTACTTAATAAATGTTTGTTTCCTTCTTTTTCCTCTAGGACCAAAGATCTGGAGACTTCAATGCCGTGAACCACCTTCCTTTCCTGGGAACCCCCTATGATGGGCAGACCTTCACTTTTCCCAGCTCTAGTCTACCTGCTTCTTCCCCTGTCCTACTCAAGCTAGGGCATGAGGAGAGGGAAGGGACGAAGGAAGGGAGTTGAGGGCTGAGTTAGGGGGTGAGGGCTGGGGACTGGCAGCTCAAGGGCAGGGCAGAGACTCAAGTAGAGATGAGTCAGTGGGAGAGAGATGGAGTGATGGGATAGAGGTTCAGTTAGGGGAGGAGGGCTCAGAGCTTCTATCATATTTCTGGCTCAAGACCTCCTAGCCTCCTGGGAAGAATGGTGGTCCCATGTGTCTGACTCCTCCTGGAGCTCTGGAAAAAAGCCAGAGTCAACTGGAAGATGTTGGTATGTCATGTACTGGCCTCTCAATTTTCATCCTATCTTCCCTTCCCACCCCACCCCCCTTTGCCTGTGGAAAATGGATCATCATCTGAGGAAAGCAGATAGTGCAACAAGACCAAATTCAGATTTTGCATGTGTGTGTGTGTGTGTGTGTGTGTGTGTGTGTGTGTGTGTGTGTCTCGGAGTGAGATGAGGGCAGTTAATTGCTTATGATTTCATGCTGGGTTCTTCAGGATCTGTGCAGTCTCTGGGTATCTCTGAGTGTAAAAATGAATGAACTAGAATGTCTGCCTTTGTGAGTATCTGTTGGTATGAATGGATGTGTCTCTGCCTAGAAGTGTCTGTGTATGTGTTGTTTCATGTGTTTATATATATACATATATATATCTGCATGTATATAAACCCATGCCCACGTGCCCACATATGTGTATCTCTACGTGAAAGTGTCTGTGTAGGGAAAACCCACATTTAAGTCAATCAATGGGTTAAGGGAAGGCAGGCAACTCCATAACTCTTAATCACAGCTTTGCGGGCTTAGCCTGGTCCCCCTGTTGAAAAATGTTTCAAAAAGCAAAATAAATGGACTTTGAGTAACCGAAGTATTGATTTCGCCCACGTCCAGTAATAAAGAGCAAGTCACCTGTAGGTAAAACTCTTGTAAAATATATTTTATATCCTAATAGTCTGCAGACAGAGTCCCTGCCACCGCCCGCCTGGTTCACATGACAAATCGCCCACAGCCCAGCACCCGCCACACTGAAGCCAAGCCCAGCCAGGCATATTTCACAGGCCAAGAGATCTGCTCTCCTGCCTTAAGGGGAGGAGGACAGAAAATCCTGCCTAAGAATGGGGAGGGAAGCATGGAGAAGCAGCCATCTTGCCTTCTCTACTCCAGCCTGGGCAGGCTTGAACACACTTATGCACACAGGTGTATGTGTGTGTGTGTGTGTGTGTGTGTGTGTGTGTGTGCGTGCGTGCGTGCGTGTGTGTGTGTGTGTGAGACTCCTTCCAGACCCAATGGCCTACCGTCTTATAAAGCCTTTGGGTTTTCCATCCCACCCAATGAGGACTGATTGTTCTGTTTCTCTGCATTCCCTCCATGTCTTGTGCCAGGGTTGATGGAGACTCTCTCATTCCACTTTTCTGCTTTTTGGGGTATCTCAGGTGCTCAACTTCAAAGCCCTGTCTCATCCTTGGTTGAGGATCACTGAAGATAGGCAGAGCTGTTTCTCCTTTTAGTTCTGACCAGATCTCCAGGTTGCATCCTCCTCCTAGACCAACCACACAGGTCTGAGCAAGACATTCTAGGAGTGGGGCAGGGCTGTGTATTTCTAAAGTCAAAGTTATGTCCTCTATATTGGGGGCTTTCTCAGGGCAGAAGTACACCCTTCTCAAACAAGAGGTGTTCTGAGGGCAGGGATGTTTCCTTCTCAGTCCAGGGGCTCACTGAGAGAAGGCCTTGTCTCTCCATCAGGAGCCAATTCTTGGCTTTGTTCCGAGATGCCTTCCTTCAATGAAGAAAAAAACAAACCTAAATTCTTCTGCCTGACATTCTGAACCTTCCCAGCCAGGCTTCGCAGTCGTGGCTCACAATACGTTCCCTTTCACAGCCTTTCCACTTGGTCCAGGCCAGATTTCTCATCGATACTAGCCAGGAAAGGCCCTTCTTCCAGCTTTTAGCCTTTGTTCCCCTTCACTTCAGCCAAGAGTCCAATCCTGATTTTTCAAGACCATTCTTAAGTGACCATCCCAACTCTCAAGGACCTGTCTACCCTTCCTCTCCCAATAATTGCACATTTCTTCTCATTAGCACTTTTCTTTTTTTTTGTCAAATCCTGGAAGGTGGAGAGACTATGGGAGATTGTACAAGTTGAGGGTGGGGAGGGAATGTGGATGGACAGGAAGAAGAGAGAACTCTGAGCAACTTTTCTCTAGAGACAGGGGTTGTGTCCCTCACTTCCCAAAGCTGGGGCTCCTTGAGGGCAGAGATTGAGAGGAGGTTGGGGTGGGGACCAGAGAAGATGAAGAGGAAGGTAAGGCACAGGAAGGGATGGGGCAAAGGGACAGAACTGGTTTCTCTGTTGGTGAATTCCTGATGACATTGAGATTACCTTGGGACTTGGGGTAGAAGAAGGAGGATCCCCAATTTCCCAAAGGTAGGGAAGGGAGGCCCTAGCCCAGATCAAGGATAAAGATTTCCAGGGTTAACCTGGTGAATATGTGTGAGTATGTGTATGAAGGAGTGTGCTTGGCGGGCTGTGAGCTCGAGTGAGAGGTGGGGGGGTGCGGCCCATCGGACTCGAGGAAGCTGGAAGGGGGTGGGTGGGAGGGGCGGGTGGGAGCCGCGCTAATGGCCTGTCCCGGGGAGGGCTCCGGGCAAATTGCTTTCTTGGCCTTGTCAAACCCGTCCCCGCGAAGCCGGAGCTGCCGCCGCCGCCTGCGGATCCCAATGATTAATCGCCACTAAATGAGCAGATGCGGGCGCTGCCCTAGGGGCTGATGGGGGGGGAGGAGGTAGGGGATTGGATTATCCGTGGGGCTTGGGGGACTGGCTGGCAGGAACTCCGCTAATTAGCTGGAGGCTGGACCGGACTCTCAGGTCACCCTTGGGGGCTAGAGAAAGGAAGGAGAGGGTAAGGCATTTAGTCTCCAATTTGGGCCGATTCCTGAGTGCACAAATATGGACACCAGAGGAAGATGGGGATGGAAATGGAGTCAGAGAGACAGAGGCAAATTTGGGCTCGATGTCCACAAGAGACATCCTAATAATTGAAGCTATTTATACGTGAAAGGTGCTGTTTCCTCACAATTGGTGAACTCATCGCTGAAAGTCTCTAAACAGAATCTGGTTGGTGACATTTCTGAGTTGTTCTGGTGTAGCTCGGGCTAGATGCCTATGGATTCTCATCAGCGCTGAGCGTGGGATTCAGTGAAGAGAGAGAATGCCAGAAGAGGAAGAGTAACAGAGGGAGGAGGGAGAGGAAGGAGGAAAAAGAGAGGGAGAGAGGAAGGGAGCGAGGCCGGGGAGGGAAGGGTAAAGGAGGGGCAGGAAGAAGGTGGAGGAAAGGAAGGAAAGAGATAGGGAAGAGGGAGGAAAAGAAGACAAGGAGGAAGTAGGATAGGAGAGAGAGGAGGAGGAAAAGGGAAAAAAAGGGGGAGGGGCAGCCCAGCTTCTGAAGGAAACTTTGAAATCCGGCTTCGTTTCCAAAGAAGATTACGGGAGCCGTGTCCGCGCCGCTGCCCGTGGGTCGGTGGACCCAGCTTGGACTGAGGCTGGGCTGCCCGCCTGCCTGCGCCCGGAGCTCAAAGCGGCTTTGCTCTGCCGAGGGGGAGGCTGGGGGATGCAGGGCGGAGATCTCGCTTTAATCGCTGAAGCCTCAGAAGGCCTGGCTACCAAGTTTTCAGCTTTCCAAAGCTCATAAACTAATCCTTCCCAGCTCCCTTCCGCTGCCTCTGGTCCATGCCACGGCTACAGTGGAGTTGAGCCAGAAGGCACACTTGTACGTAAACATGCTTACGGTTCCAGGAGTACACTCAAGGAAGTACACTGGAAAACCCTGGGAGATAGACCAGAGAGGAGAAACAGGGAGAAACAGACACTCTAGGATACATTCACACACCTGAGATTCTCAGCCACCCACTGACAACATTGAACTAATCACAGGCATGCACCCAGACCCACAGAAGCCAAGTTTGTTTTCCCTCAACCCTCCACATTCAAAATTCTTAAGTCCTTTCAACCACACCATCTTAAACCTGAGGAGACCCTGGGCATATACCATGTCCTAGGAGGAAATGCAATCACACATTACTCCCCAGCATTGGGGTAACAAACAAAAGGCTGAAAAGATCCCCTAAATATCATTCCTTTATTGGGAACCAAAGAGTTGCTAGTCTGGAACCTCCCATATGGAGAGTCCTTGGAGATCCCAGAACAGGTGGTACTACCTATCTCCCACCCAAGCCGGCACAAATCCAAATAACTGAAGTCTCTGAAGATGTCTCCTCCCTCTTCCCTCTCAATACTCTCAGGTTAGCAGGCCCTAGAGGTGGAGAAGGGGAACTGAGAGCCTGGATTAGTGTGTGTGTGCGCGCGCGTGTGTGTGCGTGTGTGTGTGTGTGTGTGTGTGTGTGTGTGTGTGTATGAAGGGGCTTAGAGTCATCTGCCCAGCTGCCAAATGTTGAACATCCAGAGTGATAACATACAGACATGGTAGCCAGACTCACTAACACACACTGACACACATGGAGGGCCTTAGGTTTGGCGGGGGATCCCGCTCTGAGACAGATGATCAAAAAGAGCACTGAGAACTAGATTCCCCTAGAACTCTCTTCTTCCACGCAACCCTAAGGCTCCAGGACCTTCCTTTTCTTCACTGGATTCTACCCAAAGGAGAAAACAGAAGTTTGTCCTAGAGCAAGAGGATAGCATGGAGAGACACTTGCCTTGACTCTAGGGGAATCTTATTAAGGGTGAGAGTTCAATACCCAGAATGTCCGACAGAAGGAGGAAGACTTTCATTCTACCTCATCCCACTTTCTTTCCATATCTCCCAAAGATAGGTCTGCACTTCTCCCTACCCTCCACCTTACCACTTTTTTAGCTCCAGCCCTAGGCCTGAGCAGACCTGGGAAAGTCATGCATAGGAGCACATGTACATGGGGTACTATACATCAGAGACCTTCCCTTCTTCCCTCCCCTTCCATAGTCAATCCTCTCTGATCCAGCCCCAGGCCTCAGTGGATCTTCATTCTCTGGAGTTTAGTGCCAGTTTCACACAGAGGATTCCACCCCAACCTTTCTTCCACCATGGTTCCAAGCATCCATCCTGTCCTTCATTGTCAGTTCTGTACAGTTTAGGAATCATAAATTCCCAGAATCTCTCAGGCATCCTACCCACACCAGCACAGTAATCCCCTCAAAACCATCCCCTGAAATGGACCAGGGAAATTATCCACATAGAATTGTACTTCATGTATTAATTAGGATTCTGCATGAAGAGGAAGTTCCCAGTGATGTTGCATTGAGGGGCAAGTCATGGTTCGGTGAGTGAAGCAACCCTTCCAAACCCTTCCAAAGAGGGTGTGGAACTAATTCAATCTGAGCAGGATAAACTCCATAACTGGATCAAGGAAAAATGTTTGAGGGTGGAGGAAGTGTAGAAAGGGTTAGGATTTGGTAAGGGAAAGGGTCTCTAGTGAAGTTCACCAGGAAACTGTACTTGCCTTGGTTCAATATTTTTATCAATGAGTTGGATAAAAGTAGTAGGCTTATCAGATTTGAAGGAGGCACAAAGGTAAGAGGGATAGTTAAAAAAAAAGATCTCCAGGATCAGATGAGCTCAATTAAGACGGAGCAGAACAGATCTCAATGTAAAGTCCTTCAACCAGGTTCAAAAAATCATATCACAAGTACAGAATGGGGAAGGTGTGACTCTTCCTGTGAAACAGATGTAGGAAGTTGGAGGGGGGAAGGAGAAGTTTAGTAGACTACCAAGAAAGTAACATGGACTCAGTCTTCATTAAAAGAGGCACAACGTCCAGGAACAAGTAGATAATAATCTCCCTGGTCAGACCTAAGCTGGAGCATGTTCAGAGGAAGGCATCTAGAAGGGAGAAGATCCTGCCCATTCATGAACCAAAACAGTTTAGCTTAGAGGAGACTTGAGAGAGGACACAAGGGCTTTCTTCAAGTGACTGAAAGGCTGTCATGTCGGGGAGCAAACAAGCTCACTCTTCTTGGCCATAGAGGTTGGAGCCTGGAGCAATGGAGTGGAGGCAGTGGGGGGGAGGGGAGGAGGGAGACGGCAACTGAGGCTGTATGTTAGGGCAAAGTTTCTTCCATTTAGAGTGACTTTCAGGTAGGAGGAGGTGCCTCCTCCCACATCCCACTGGAAGGCTTTAAGCAAAGCCTGGATCTAATAAACATTGGTGCATTAGATTACTGAGGGGTTCTTGCTCAGGTAAGGGTTAGATTAGATTCCTCAGATCGAAGGCTCTTCTAACTCAGTTTCTGGGACTCTTCATGGAAGTGAGATGGAGGACATGAGAATGGGGTTGCTCTGAGGGGCTCCCATTCATTCTCCAGAGCTTGAGATTTGCTTAGGACACATTCCCATGCTCTCATTCTTCATGGCAATCTCTTCACCGTCCACTGTAGTCCTATAGAACCCTGGAGCCGAATCGCCCAGGCCCTTCTCAATGCTTCCTCGGCCAGCTCTGAGGCTGTCTGCTGAGCCCCAATCTTAGCTGGTCACAAATTTCCTCTCCTAATGGTGGGAGTGGGGCATTGTCCCCCAATGGATCCTGGGTCAGTGGTGAGAGGCAGTGTGGAAATGGAGGCCCTCCTCCATGAATCAACATTTCAACACCCACCCCCATTATATTTGTCCCTGCACCTCCCCTCAGTCCCTCTCCTCCCTCCTTCCTCCAGTCTCTTGCCCCCTCCTTTCCTTCCCCCTCAGCCCCCTCCATATAGAAGTTAAATTAAATGGTACTTTAAAAAGTCCCCTCCCTCTCCCCCTCCTTTCTTGTCCCTTTAATTCAGGCCTAAACGGTTTTGCTTTGGGAGAAGAATCTGGGGAGGGGGAAAGAAAGAAAGAAGAAAAATCCTTCGCGAAGAGAAGAGAAGGGGAGAGAAGAGAAGAGAAGGGTATTATTGCCCTAATCCTCTTAGGGCCGTCAACGCAGACAGGCCGGCGGGGCTGAGATGGCCACTGGCTCTGGCCGTTCCCATCATTCGTGGGGCGGGGCTGAGGCAGCGGCTGCAAAATGCCGCCTGGCCCCGTGGCCCCCTCCCTGGCCTTCCTTCCGTCTCCTCTATGGCCCCTCCACTTTCCCCCTTCCTCCCCTGTCTCTGTGTCCCTTTTCCTTGTCCACAGCACACAGATGCACAGTCACATAAGGTCACACACACAGGCACAATCACATACAGAAAGCGCTTTCCTAGGGCTCAGAGAAAATCTGAAAAGCAAATACCATCCCTTGCTCCCTCCCTCACGAGGGGGTGGGGGTCGATACTGTGACCTGCAGGCTTCCCAAGTCTGGGACATCCAGGCATGTTCGAAGACAGGTAGTGAATCTCACTCCTCAGTACACTAAAGAAATAAGCATTCTCCTGCTTCATGCACTGGAATGAGGCCCCAGACACATACCGTTACATAAATTCCCAGACTAGGGTCTCAGTCACACAGGCTTCCTCAGTCATACACAAACATATGAGCACACAAGTCACACATGCCGTCACACACAGAGACCATGCGTTTCCATCCTATCCAGGCCACAAACCGAATGATCCCAAGAGAGTGACCGTGAAAAAGGCCAAGGTTCCGCTGCTGCTCCGGGTTTACGGGTTTGGCCAGTGATCTCTGGTCATTCCTCCAGGCCAGTATCTTTTGATCTGGTCCAGATTGGAGGCTATGGCCCAAGGGTGTAGCTGCTCTTCCGAACCTCCCCCTGCTTTCCCCCCAGACCCGAGTCAGTCTCTCAGCTCCTCTTCCACAAAACTTCCCGGAGTCCTCTAGAAGTAGTGACTTAGTCAATAGGTCCTCCTGGGATGACCAGCCCCATCTGCCTACCCAGGGCTTAGCCAGCCAGACCTATGTGGCTGCAGGCCTTTCAATCTCTCGGTGTGGACACAAGTGCATTTTTGGCCTCTCTGAGCAATAGATGTGTATGCCTTTGTACATGTGAGCTTGTGTGAGCCAACTCCAGGGGCTAGCACCTTAGAGCCTCCATGTGAGCGAATCTATTCATGTGTCAGTGTATGGCCTTGTGTGTCCTCGAGTCATTGTGTGACTCCTACTTAAGGTGTGGCCCTTACACACCTCCAGGCCAGACTAGACCCTTCTTGGCTGGGGCCTCTTGCAGACTCAGGAGAAAGTCCAGAGCTGAGGGGAGGGTTTCACCAGGTCCAAGCTCCTAGCCACAGGCCCCACTTCCTTGCCTCCCTAGCTGACTGAGGGCACTGGGTACTTGGACAAGTCTTGGAAGGTGCACATAGAGGAGCCCTGCATTTTGGCCCCCCTCTCTAGTCTGTGGTCCCCATCTCCCTCCTTGCACTGGTTTCACCGGGAGGAGCAGGAACATCTGAGCCAATCTGACCCTGCCAGTAGAGGTGTAGAAGGTGGGGGTGGGGTAGGGAAGAGGGCTAGCTTTATGTTAGTGGCTCAAAGCCATAAGTGTCCCCACCTGCGTCCCCTCTGACTCCTAAGGACTCCGATGCAGTCCCACAGGCAGGCTCCCAGTAACGAGTTCCCTTCTAGTCCTCATCCCTATGCCCTCCTTCTGTGGCCAACCCCAGAGTCCCCTTGTTACCAAAGCCCCTCCCAAATTCTGCCAGCCTGGGCGCCTCGAACTTCCAGGCCCAGCTCCAGAGTTCTTTTCCTCTGCACCCCCAACACTGCCTTCCTCCCCTCCTCCCCTCAGTCGGACTGGAACCTCCTTAGTTGGGGAGAATTTTTTTTTCACCTGCGAAGGTTTGGGAGGGGTAAAGGGTGGAGGGAAGGATCTGGGCGTGCTGATTGACAGGTGACGGGGCCATTGGGGAGCTGAGGCTTTACTGGGCGTTGGGACAATAGCCTTTTAAACACTCTTCTGGGCTCCCCACCTCTGTCTGTGACAGAGGTTGCGGACCCACGCACAAGTTGAGAGATATTGGGGTCCGGGGAGCGCTGCAAGAGAGAGGAGGAAAAGAAGGAGGAGGAGGTAGACGAAGTGGAGGAGGAGGAGGAGGAGGAGGAGGAGGAGGAGCAGCAGCAGCAGCAGCAGCAGCAGCAGCAACAGCAGCAGCCGCAGAAGCAGCTGTGGTGACGGCAGCAGCTGCAGCAGCAGCCACCGCCGCGGTAAGAGGAGACAGACAAACGGCTGGAGCGCGGGGCATCACTGGCACCGCACCTCGCCCCAGGCTCCCTCAACACCCCCACATGCCCTGCCTGTTTTGAGCAGCAGGCTGCAGCCCTCTGGCCCAGGCTCACGGAAGCCGCGCGCAGTGCTCACCCGCTGAGGTAGGAGGGCACCAGCTTTCTAGGGCTAGGTACCGGAGGAGGGATTGGAGTCCCTTGGGGAGGGAGAGGACCCTGGGACCCCTACCAACAGCTTCAGCAATGGGTCCCTGGCCGAGTGAGCTGGGAGGGAGCCTGGACCGCTGCTGAAAGTTTGTCAGAGCTCTGAATGTCGTAAGTTCAGCTTCGAAGGGTAGACAGACAGCAGGGTGCAGGGGCTCCCTTATGTGCCCCTTCCAAGACTTGTCCAGGTACCCAGTGCCCTCAGTCGGCTAGGGAGGCAAGGAAGTGGGGCCTGTGGCTAGGAGCTTGGACCTGGTGCAACCCTCCCTTCAGAAAAAGAGAAAAACGGGAGGACTCGGAAGCAGAGACAGAAAGAGACATGAGAGTCAGCGACACAGAGAAAGAAATAGAAACGGGAGGTGAGGTGGGAGGCAAATGGGACACACACACACACACACACACACACACTCAAACCCACAGAGCCACTTGGAGTCAGATCGGGAGTCAAAAGGACAGATATCTCCGAGTTCGTCACGGTTTGGTGTCCCTTCCTATCTTCCTCCAACCTTCCGTCCTTCCCTTCTTTCCTCTGTTCCTTCCTTGCCTCACTCTCGTGCCCCTCACTTGGGCCGGAGTTCTGCTCCCTGAACTCCTGCAGAGCGCAACCTGGGGAAGGGCAGTGAGTTCAGCTGAGCCGCGTCTCTCTTTAGGCGAGCTCGGTGGGAGACTGGGAGAAGGGGCAGGGAGTGGCGGCAGATAACTCGAACTGTGAGCCCCAGGAGGAGCGAGAATCTTTCAGATGTCTCGTGGAGAAAAGGGACAGAAGAGAGATGGAGAAGGTCCGAAGCCTGGTTCGGACTCTGCGTGCCTTGCGCCTCTCTAGATCTAGCCTCTAGGGCCCCAGGCGGCCAAGAAATAGAAGCCTCTTCCGGTAGCGTAGACCAAGACAAGTTCGTTTCTGAGAGACCTGCTCCAGCCATCCCTCCTTACCCCAGAGAGCAGCAGCGGGGCTGGGACGGAGTTTGGTTCTTACCTTAGCTCTTTCCCTGTTCGTACGAATAATCCAGTTGGTAAACTCCTCGCATCGCCTAGGGCGACCTGCTTAGACGTGCTCGAAGTTGGGTGTCGCCAGGTTGCTGGTTTCTGGTCAGTTAGCCCGAGCTCCCGAAATTCGTTAGGTTCTTGCCTGCCCTGGACACGGGTCAGACGAGCTGAGTATGCAGCACTATAGCTCCGACCTCTTGCTTCCTTCCTTTCTTTGCTCCCGGCTCTTGGTTTCAGAGTCGAGTTCTCTCGCAGCTTCCCCTCTGTCTTCCCCGGGACAGTTCATAGTAGCCGTAAGCCTTCCCCAGGACAACAGCGTCTGCGGGCCGGGGCAGAGCTGGGAAAAGAGACTGAAGTCCTGGGGAATGCTCACGGCCCATCCTAGGACTGGGAAATGAGGTGGTCTGGGAATACGGGGGTCAAAAGTGGGCGGAGAGGGGGAAAGAGAACAGCCACGTCTGAGGCCGAGGTCATACTGGATGTAAGGGAAAAAGAATGGCCACTTCACACAGGGGAACGAACTGGATCAGGACTTAGGGATGAAGACCGTCTTTGGAGAGGGTTCCCCCAAGTCTGGGTCTGGGGCCCATTTGAATGTGGGAAAAGGAAAGGGAATATGGAAAAGGGGGGGATCCAGGGCTTGGGCTAGGCCTGGACTGACCCTGGAAAAGGGGAAAGTGACTGAGGCTCAGAGGCAGAAATTAAGCCTAGGCTGAGAGACAGGAAGGCAGGCTTGTACGTTATGGTACTAGCACAGGAAAAGTGAGGAGAGTTAGGAGCGATGTCAGGGGACAAGAATATATGGCAGGGATAGGGAAAGCAACCAGACTCTGGGATCAGTCAGCTTCGGTGCAGCTCGGGGAGTTCAGTCACCTGGCCTAGGGCAGGGCTGAGTCTGACCAAAGGACCAAGAGTTTCTGGGAATAGGGGCTGAGCTTGTGCTGAAGAGGAAACTGAGGTGAGGACAAGCCCAGGAAAAAAGCAGGAAAAGAGCAGAGGTTCTAGGGACAAGAGAAGAGTCTCCACCAGACTCAGACTGTGGAAAAGAATGGAAGTCCTTGAGAGAAGCGACACTGGCTTCTCAGGCCTGTGGAAGTTTTCCCAAAACTCACAATCCTAAATGAGGGATCACGAAGGAATCACTCATCCTGAATGGAGATCCAGGATTGAGGGTTTGGGTGGGGTGGGGCCTGGGACCTCCCTGGCAACTGTGGTACACTACAGATTTCTCTAGTGTTTAGATGGACTCTGCAAAAGAAGGGTGGAGTGAGATGCAGGTTGGAACCTAGGAGTTGGGTCAGGCTGCAGTCGGGATGAAGTGGTGAGGGTCCTATTCCATTTTCCCTCAAAAATTCAAGATAGAGGAAGAGGGTGCTGACAGGTCACAATAGAAAGCAATTTCCTGACAATTATAATATGATTAGGAAAGGGAGTTCGCTTAGCTCCGGTGGTCAGAACAGGTCTGCTTTCACTTTAACCAAGTGTATGGTGACACGTGTGTTTGCTTATCCTCAAAGAGGCTCCTCTGCGCCTTCTCTTCTCAGGAACCAAAATTAGATATTAGGCATCAGTGGGATGAGGGAGGCCTTCAGCCCTGATCACTCTCAAGTGTGTGCCTCTGTGAGTTTGTGTGTGTGTGTGTGTGTGTGTGTGTGTGTGTGAGAGAGAGAGAGAGAGAGGGTGGGGGGAATGTTAGTGTGAGTGCGTGTGTGCATAGAGCAGGGCTGCCTCCCTTGACCTGAGAGATCGAAGGCTACTCTGTCTGCTCCAGGGAAGATTGGCGCCTTGAACGTTTAGGAGTCAGAATCCTTCCCGACGAAGGAAGCCAATGAACTGGGGGTCAAGAATCATAGCGAGAGAAGGGCTCAGAATCAATGTGACTGCGGACAGACTCAAGAGGACTTCTCCTCTTTTACACCCTGATTCTTCTACCCGGGACCCTGAGGAGCACCTGAGGAGGAGCCACAGGTCTGAGGGATCCTTCGTTTTTTCCTCCGGAGTTTGTTTCTCTTGAGTCTCCACCGACCCGAGTTCCAGTTCGCCCAGAATTCCCACCCTTGATGCGCTGACCTTGGATGGGTCCCAGACCAAGTTGTGGGGCATAAGAGGGACACTGGTTTTCGGTCGAATGAGGTTCTTATTCTCCCTGCACCCCCACCTCATTGGAATCCCTTTGAACATCGGCGACAGCGGCAAAGACCACACCTGGACGCAATCTTGACCTCCGAAATCAAGCAGAGAATTCAGTGCTTTCTCCCAGATTATCTACTGTGTGGAGATGGTGCAGTGGTTTTCTAGAGGCTGAATTTTCTTGTTCGGAAGTCCGTCTGGATCGAAAAGTCCCGAGAATACGCCCAAATCCTTTTTCCAGCATCGGTGTACTGGCAATGCCTCGGAAGGTCCCACCTGTCTTGAAGGCTAGAGCTAGGAAGGGGGCCTAGGACTGTATAGAGAGCCTGAAAACCAATTCTTTCCCCCTCCTCTCCCCAATTTCCCGTCTGCCATTTCCCATCACCCTCTATCCAAGCCTTCCCCTCCTAATGCATGTCACCGGGTCAGGTTGAGACTAAAGACTCCCCAGGAGACAGAAGAGAAGCAGGTCTCGTGGGCTTCTTTCTCTGCTTCACACCCATATACCTCTTGTGTTTTCTCAGGGAAATTGGTAGAGTTGCCCTCCTCTCCCCAGTGTCTCTCAATCCAAGTGTCTAAAGGTGAGGTGTCCCTTGCCCAGACCCAGTCCTCTTATCTTCCAACACACCTAGCATGTGCTCACTGCACAAACCACAGCAGATTCCCCCTCTCCAACAAAACAATACACAGTCTGAGATACCTATAGCATTCATATGCGTAATACACCCCCACAAACGCCAGTAGCTACATAGACCCATGGAATACAAACCGCTCTACACTCTCAGTACCTCCAGGAACCCACAGACTCACAAGGACTCTCACACATTTTGAAACCCACCTTCCTCCCAACAGACACACCCTCTTGCTCTCTGCCTCGGTTCCTCTTTCCCTCATTCACACAGGGCAGCAGTGAGGGCTCTCTCTCTCTCTCTCTCTCTCACTCTCTCTCTCTCTCTCTCCCCCCTCTCTCTCCCTCTCTTTCTGTCACACACACAAACACACACACACACACACATACACACACACACACGCTGGAAAGTCCAGCTAAAGCCCAAAAGTTTTCCCTGAAACTCAGTTTCTTGAAGTCGTACTAGGTTCCTTTGTGTTCAAGCCATAATGCTGCTTAGTCGGGGTTGCCCTCTAGGCTTAGTCCGCACAGCGGTTAGGAAACTTCAGAACCTGACCAGGGGTGGGGGTGGGAAGAAGGAGCGAGATGGTCGGCAGCGGATTACTCTGAAGCCTCTTACTATTGTTATCTTTATTTTATTACTTCAAACCTTTAGAAGAACTGTGCTTGCTCGCACAGCTTGGGCTAGCGCGGCAGCCGCCCCTGCCCCGCTGGGCTCCGTGCGCAGCGCCGGCTCACAGCCATACCAAGACTGAGGCTGCTTCGGATCGGAAAACCCACGCTCCCTTGCGAACTACTGTCGCAGTTGAGGTTACTTCCAGAGAACACCAAGTAGCTGACCTGGGCTTTCGTCCTCAGGAGGCGAGTACCACTGATGCTGTCGCGGCTGAGTGGGGTTGGCCGTTTGACCTCAGGTGACCGGCGCTGCGGCTGAGCAGGTGCTGAGCAGTGCGGATGGCACCGCTAATCCTCTAGTTGCTAAGTGACCCTGGGCCTTTGACCTCAGGTGGTGGCCCATCTGAGCCTCTCCGGGCTGGGCTGAGCTCGATACAGCAGAGCATGCTGCAAGTCGGGTCAAGGCTCCCACTCCGAGAGAGAGTTGTCGGAGCTGTAGGAGCTTTGGTTAAGGCAATGCAGCCTCCAAGAGAGGACCCAAAATTCCACATGGTCCCACCACCAACGGGAGGACTTCAGCAGAGGTCTCGGCCCCTTGATCCTCAAAATAAGAGATGAAAATGATTCTACTAATTCCAGGAGTCCAGGGTCACCCTCATCCCAGTCCAAGAATCCCGAGAAGTCCCGCGTCTGCCTGTGCGTTCTAATAATCAGCCCCACTGTTCGTTCGATAATCTCTTGCAATGATGATTCCTCTCTCATTCATAGAGTGTGCAGCCTACCCGGGTGGTGGGATTGAGGATGAGAGTGGGCACAGTAGCACCTTTGGAGGTAGAGCATTACGGGGAGCCAGAGCTGCGGGCTACAAATCGGGAGCTGAGGGTAGAGAAAGAGCAGTTAAGGGGAGTGAGAGAGATCGAGGGTCACAAATGGAGAATGAATGGAGAGTGGCGAGAAGTAGTCGGGATTTGAGAGGGAGGTCTAGGACACTTCCTCCGACGGGATAGCCAGCGACCAGAGGGACTGACGGACTGATGGACTGTAGGCCCGCGGACGGCCTCGGATTGAAGGTCTCTGGGGCCCAGCGGTTTGGGATATGCGGCTTCTCAGATCGGCCGAGGGGACTCAGAAGCCTAAACCTGGGAGCTAGACACTTCTCTCCCTGACAACCAAGTTCACACATAAATACATTCGTACACTTGCACATACACGCATACAACACACACAAGCATCCTCACACATCGGCACTCAGATCCGGTCACAAACACATACACTCCCAGATTTCTAGACGGATTCACACAAGTATGATCTGACACACACTCTCACATAAGGGAAACAGACCTCGACATTCTCGTGGACACAGGTTCAAAAGGCACACACACAGATACATACATGCAGACATACATCGATACACCCAGAGAGATACACTTAGAGATAGACCTCCCCGCCCTGCCCTCTTTCCCAGGTCCACAGGTCAGGCCTTCTAGAGACGTCTCTTTTATTGCGGTGGCTGGGCCAGTGGGGCTCGGGATCCTGTTCTTTTCCCTTCTCTTTTCCAATCTCCCCCCCCTCTCGTGGCTAGGCTCCCTGCCCTGGGGGCCCCCATGTAAATGACCGCAATAAATATCTAATCAGGGCCCGGGGCGATGCGGACTAGATCTGGGAGTGTGGGAGCAAACCCATTAATAGAGGCTGTGAAAGCAGTTGGAAAGGGGCGGGGGAGATGCGGGGAGGCTGGACACCTGAGTCCTGGTCCTAGCTCTGTCCCTGACCCGCTGTGAGCTCTTACCCGCCTCCTTCCCTCTCTGGTCCTCAGTTTCCCATTCACGGGGGACTCCTAACCCTCCAGCTCTGAGCTATATGCCGCAGGACTTGCGGGGCTTAGGGTGTGTTGGGCATGAAACGTCCAGTCTTGGATTACAAGGGTCCAGTTTGTACCCACCTCGTGCACTTCCGGAATGGAGGCAGCCTCCGCAGTGCCTCCAATCTATCAATATATCCAACATGTACCCATCTCTGTCTTTTCATCTCAGTCTCATTGTCTCGACCTGTTTCCTGTCTCCTGTCTTTCTCTTGGTTTCTGCATCAAATAATAGGCGCTTAATAAATGCTTAATGTTGTATTGATGATCTCTTTCTGTCTATGATTTTCAGTGTCTTCCCCTCTGGTCTCTGTTTCTAGTCTGAGTCCTTGTATCTGTCTCTATTTCTCTCTGTGAATAATTGCTCCTTTATCTCTGTACCTCTCCAGATGTCCCTATTTCTCTCTGTCTGGCATACTCTCCGAGTCTCCTCCAGTTCTCTCGACTCTGTCTCTGTTTCTGTGCCCACTCTCAAGTGACCGACCCTTATTTGGCACGAAATCTCAGGGTCTGTAGAAATAATCGGCACTCCGGCAGCAACGAGAAGGATGGAATTCGGGTCCCTTGATCCCCACGTAACTGTCCCATCTTACGGGGACTGACTGGGATGGTATCCTTGGAGGGCTCTCCAGACCCCGCCGCCCCTCCCCCCACATTGATCCCAGTGGAACAGAGAGACTCTGCCCTACCCCTATCCACTGTCTCTGTTTCTCATTTTGTCTTGTTGTCCCTACGTTGTCTCCTGCCTTCGAAGTATCTGCCTCTGACTTTTAATTTTTGTCTCCATTTCTCTAAACCTGTGAGCCCGAATCTCTCTGAAGCTATGTTTCTGTGTGCCTCTTCATTTTTATGTCTCTCAGCGCAGTTTCCAGCTTTTCTACGCCCCTTCCCTAACGTCTCCAAGGCATCGTCTTGACAAGTGTACGTTTTTCCTGGATATTTCTCTGGAGCTCTCTCTTAAAGTGCCTCCTTGTCTCTCCCTGTCGTCTGTCTGCCTTTCTCTGCTTCTGCTTCAGTTTCTCTGGGAATGTCTTAGACTGTGTCTCTGACTCCTTCAGTGGGCGTCTCTGCGTCAGGGTGAGTGGTTCTCTCTCCCCGCTCTGCCACTCAACTCCAGTTTTCTTTCTATTGCCCGGTCTCTGTCCACCTCTCGGTTTCTCCCTGAGTCTCTGTCTCTTCCTTAGCTCTTGTCTCTGATTCTCTCTTACTCTCTCTGTCTCGGTCCCTTCCATTACTCTCTGTCTCTTGTCTCTGTCTCCTTCCCTCAAGCTCCGTCTCGGTCTCTCAGTTTCTCTGTCTCTGTCTCCAGCTGCTTCTGTTTCTGCAGTGAAAGAGAGAGTCAGGCAACGACTTCTGTTAATCCGGTGCGTGTAGACAGGGGGTCTGATCAGCCCGCCCCAGGAAGGTTGGGATGGACATTATCTGGATAATTAGTTCAGTTTTACCCTCTACCTCCTGCAATATTTCGTTACTTTTCTAAACTCGCCTCAGGTTTTCCGATTTTCCGATGCCGTGGTCTGGGGCGGTGCATATACCTTCCATATACTTTCCCTTCCATTTCAGTGCGGAAAACTGGGGACGAGATAAACCAGTGGGACGGTGAAAGGGGACTGGACTGGGCTGCTGGGCCCAGTTCGCACCCCGGCATCCACCCCCACTGGCCTGCCCCATTAGCCGCGGGGAGCTAATTACCCCAATTAGGAGGCTGATTTATAATTAATGGCTCGGACCGAGTGATAATTGGATGTTAATGGATAACTGGCCCTGTGGGGGAGGGGAGCTCCAAGGCTCTAGGCCCGGAGCGGGATCGGCCTCAAGCTGGAGCTGCCCACTGCAGCAGTAGCCCCGGGACTGGGCCCGAGCTGCCCGTAGCCGAAAGAAAATTAATCTGTCATTAGTGGGTGCTAAGAGGGGAGGGAGGGCAAGAAAAGGGAATGGCTGTTGCAGCAGGGGATCGTAGCCCGGAGGGCCCCAGTCCAGCTGAGTTCTAGCCAAACCTTTTGCTACAGCCTCTCCTCATCCTGGACGACCAGAGTCCCATACCCTTCCCCACCCATAGCCCCTAGTGCTCATTTGTGGCAGGCCAAGTGGTCACGCGGGAACAGCACAGCCTCTGACCGCAGAAGCCCTGGGTTCCAATCCCACCCCTAACTCTCAGTCCTCATGTGACCTTGGACGAATTACTTAGCTACCTGGGGCCTCCGTTTCCTCTTCTGTAAATGATAGGAAATGTCGAACTAGATGGTTCCTTAAGTTTCTATCAGGTTTGAATCTATCATCGCTCGCTCTCCCTCATAGGGCCCCTAATCATTCACATTCTGAATTCTTACACAGCGCCTTTTCCTTCTTCCCCCCCCCCCCCCCCCCGGGCTGTCCCATTTCCCCTCTTACGAAGTATTTCCTATTGCCTGCCTCCGGGATACAGCTTTGCTGCCTCATCCCCTAGCCCCACCCCCACCTCTTCGGACATAATGCTTGTGTCCTTCCTTCCTTCTTCACCCATCTTGTTTGTACACAATGCTTAAAGTCTCCTGTCCTCTCTGGGCTTTTTCCGGGTGAGCTCAGGGAATGCATATTCCAAGTACATCAGTCAGAATGAGACCTGTTTGTTCTAATTCCATAATAACAGACCTGGGACTGAGATTTCATTGATGATAGGGAACTCCCTGATGAGGTTACACCTTTCACTAATTTAGGAAGGCGTCGTCTGTGCAACACAGTCTTAGAGAGAGCTGACTGGGGCTGTGGAACTTTTAGTGGCCTACCCAGAGTCACACAAGTCAGGATGTCAGAAGTCGGACATCAAGCAAGTCTTTTTGACTTCAAGGCCACGAGGTATTGACACTTATATTATAATTATATATTATAATATTAACCCATTATATTAATATACAATATATTAATATATTATAATATGGATAAATATAATAGTGATAACCAAGATTATTCTTCTTAAGGCCACACTGCAATATGTTGCCCATTTCTTTGTGGCTTAGTTTCAGACTTTCTCCTGTACTTTCCCAAACACAACCCTGTGAGGGAAGCCAGGCAGACAGAATCTTTTCTCTTCCAATAAGGGATTGAAGAGTTATGGAATACCATAGTGCTTTAATGGGGACTTGTCCAGGCTCATAAAACTAATTTGTTTCTGCAACAGGATTTGAATCCTGAGTTCTACTTCCAAACCCACTGCATTAGGTTGTTTCCTCAGTTCCGCCCATAGTAGAACCAACCCAAGAGTCTAATAGACTCCAGGGAGAGGGGAGTGAGTAGAATAAAGTCTCTGGGAACCCTGCTATCCTGTGCTCTGACCAGACCTCTACCGAAGTATTGAGGTTCCCCTGGTTGCTACATTTTAGGAGGAATACTGGCAGATTGTCTCCCCCAAAGTCGTCCAGTGACAATTTTGGCCTGGGCTCTTGCGGGCTGTGACAGCAGCCTATGTACTAGAAGGGTTTCAGGTATGAGTCCAGATTTTGGTCCAACAATCAATCAGTTTTTGGTGAACTTAAGCACTCAAATATTGACATTCTATAAATGTAGATTCTGAATGACTTCCCCACATGTGAATTCCAAGAAAAATGACCTCACATCCAAGGTTCTCTATATTCACTCAAAATTGTAGCTTATGAGATCCTATTTTCACTCAGTCAGAGGTCACAAATAGTTCAAAGAAAAGACATTTAATGATCTAGGGAAGCAACCAACACTGTGCTAGACCTCTGCTCTCCTTTTCCCTGGTCCACAGATCTAAGTCATATTCTCCCATGGATAAACACACCATCAAAAGAAAGAGCAGATATGTATAGGGCTCCAAAATTCAGAACACACATGTAGGAATACCTTTGGTGATTCATGCCTTTGGGTGGCATCATTGTGTCCGCTGCACCAGTGGGTATCCCATTGTGCTATCCCAGGTGGATATAATATTGCTAGTTTCAGCTAGTAGGTTATCATAGAAGTTCTGATGCTGTCACTGATAGATTTTTCCCATAAGAGGCCATTTCTCTTCTTTCTTTCTATTTAAAGAAAAGCTTATAGTGCAGAGGCTAAGCTCAACTCTTTTATTTATTTTTAATATGGTTTACTGAGTACTTTTTTCTTTTTTATAAAAAACATTATTATCACTTTCCAATTACCCCCCCACCCTGACCCTTTCTTGTACAAATAGGTACAGTTGGACAAAAACAGGTCATTACCCTGACCAAGTCATATTTGAAAATGTATGCCTCATTCTGTACCTGTAGTTCCTCACCTCTGTTGAGAGATATTCTTGTTCTGAAGTCATGATTGGTCACTGTGTTGATGAGAGTTCTGAAGACTTTCCTTATTGCTTTCCATTACATTATTCTGTACGTCATGCCTGTTGTTCTAGTGGTTCTGCTTTCTTCATTATGAATCATGTAAACCTGTCTTATGATTTTTTTTGTATTTACCAGTTTTAACAATGTAGTACTATTTCACTATACTACAATTTTTTCAGTCATTTTCATATTGTTGGACATCCCTGTTTCAGTTATGTGTGCCTTTAAGTAGGTTTCTTATAAATATTTTCTATATATGTGGCCTTTTCCTCTGCCCTTGACTCACTTGAGGTATATGCTTAGTTATGGCATTGAGGGGTCAGAGGGTATGAGCAATTTAGTGAATTTTTTTTTTTTAGGATCTCTAGCTCTTTTTGAAAGGCAGAACCTTTCACACTCCATCAATAGACTAGAGAAAGAGAGTTTTCACTCTATAAGGAGCAAAACCTGTCATATCTTGGAAGTTAAGCACTTTTGGAACACAGAACAACCATGTAACTAATTAGACCATTAGATTATTTTTTGAACTTTTTCCTTCTGCTAGTAGTATACATATTCTCATTCCAAGTCTCTCTCTCTGACTTAGGGTGAGAAAGTACTCTTTAGCCTCAATCGATTCATGTTTGTCAACCTGAATTCCCTCTCAAAATATTTAATGGAGACTGCATGCCAATACAAGAGTAAAAGACTGGGTGGGTCTGAAATACTGCAGCTTTGTTTCACCTGCCAAAATAATCTCTGAATTTGCCTTGAAAATGAACAAGAATTAAAATAGGCATTACCCTCTACTTCAAATCCTTCCCCCTCTAAATGCCTAGCTTTCCTATGCCAGAGTGATCACCTACAAGTGTCTGAGGTCTTGAGTCACTCTTCACAACTGAAAGAAAACCTATAGAAGTTGCAGTCAAGTGAAAGGGTGGTTCACAAGTAAAGGACTTGAGGGATCCAGTTTCCTTAGGTATTCAATGGCAACCACAAAACATCTCTTCATGGGTTCCTTAATTATTTCATCTTACAGTGCTTGTGCCAAGCATGGACAAAAAGATAGCTGTGAAGATGACTGCACAAGCCCCAGGAGCTGACATATGATGCAAAGGGTGAAGAGGAGAGAACCGGAAAAAGAAGTTGACTAGAGCCTCCAAAATATAGGAAAGTACCATTTGGAAAGAAGAAATCAGAGTCAAGACTTGTAGGTTACTCAGAAGCCTCAAACCTGTTGTTGATGAGTACTTTCTTAAAGGGGATCAGAGGGTATTGACCCTGGTGAACCCCATTATCAACAGCATTTATCAAGTATACACTCTGTGCCCAGCACTAGAATGAAGCTGGAGATAAAAATCCACAGATTGAAACAATCCCAATTCAGAAGGAGCTTAAAGCCTAATGGAAAAAACTACAAGAGCAGGAATAAGTATAGACAATCCAAACATACCAAATAGCATTACTTCAATATCACAACCAATCTGTGATCTCAATAATTCCCTCTCTCAGTATGGCTCAAGGCATCTATCTATACCTTTTCAGTCTTTGTGATTCTTGTTACTCAGTCAGCACACATTTATCGAATGTCTAGTGTGGATCACTCATTGTGTGAGTTGCTGAGATTAGAAGATCTATATTCTTGTAAATGTCCTTCGCAGAAAGTTCACTGTGCATACTTGGGCCTTCCCTCAAAGTTTTTGTACATTTTTGTGGCTGCCAGTGGTGTATGTAGGTGATTCATCAATGGTCTCACCTTCTCACCTTGTGCCCAGCCCACTTCCTATTCTAGTCATATGTGACCTCAGTATATCACTTATCCCATATTTGACATATAAGTGATTTTTGGCAATACTCTGTGCCATTTCCCCTTAGGGCCACAATAGAAGTGTCCAAGATGAATGAATGAAAAGACATTTATTAAATAGATCTGTGACAAGATTCACAGCAATCCACCGTTACTGGGAGACCATTTGTGCTGTGGGGGCAGCGGAGGGTGGGTAGCTTAGAATCCTGAAAAGTGCTGAACAATTTCCTCAATAATCCACCCTGCTGTGTTGCTCTTAATCAATCCTGGGTCTAGCTCATTCTCTCTCAGTAGTACTTGTCCTAGATATGTGTACTGGTAGACTAACAAATGGACTGGCCATTCAACTGCATTTTATAGTTTGGATGGCTGCCATTTTTCATTCATTTATGGTTCTTGGTGAGTGGTCCCTGTAGGGTCCTGGGTCTTGTTGTCATCAGCATGGTATCATTTGGAGGCCCTCATCATCTGCAGAGAATTCCTCTTCCCTTTATACATTGTAGGAAGAAACCAATATAAAACTGAACATCTTTGTCACACTACATCTTCCTGTTTTGTGTCTTGCCTGACAGAGGACTGCTGAGTCCAGTTATCTCTCATTTTCTTTCATTTTCCAGTGAATTTTGTATGACCCTAACACATACAGAAGGGACTCCTTGTTGGAGGAAAGTTTTAAGGTGGAATTTGGTTCTATAAAATCCAATTATTTTTTGTAATCAATGAACAGAAAGTACAGTTGAATACTATATTCACTAGATATTTTGTCTGTCAGAGTGTGGCCTGCTGCAGAGAATCATTTACAAAAATATTTCTATCATCAAAGATTCCCCTACTTTCATCAAGGAAGCCTTTGATACATATGTAGATCATTTCCATAAAAATTTTATGATGACCTACCTTGGGAGATAGTGGGTAGGTGATTTCTTTCATTGAAGCTTTTCAAATAAGGATTGAATAATCAGTCATTATGTCTTGTGGACATACTCTTTAGGGTATGGGAACAGAAGACTGCTTAAGTTCCTTAGAATTCTAACATTAATTCTTAGATGATAAATAAGTTCACAGGTTGATAGATATCAATAACCTCTCAATTAATCTTTTTGGAAAGCAGCACTACTAGCATTTCTTCTCTTTCTTTTGGCATCTTCTCATCTCTAAGAAAAATTGTAAGGTAATCCCTCCATGTTTAAAGGTCCTATGCCAAGCTTCCTGTAGATCTTCTGGCTTCTGCCCCCTTTGCTTTTTAATGAAGATAGCCTGCCAATAATTTCTTCCACAGTGTTTTGTGATTGAGTTTATACCTTAAATTGGTGTTGCCCTTGGATACTTTGTCTCTCTAGGCAGGTGGATCAATGTCTACTGACAAAAATAATTTTTAGACATTAATTTAACTTTTGCAGAGAATGATAATAAATAAGATAAATATTTTTACCTTTTTTAACGTTTCACAGTTTTTATATCAATGATTCATTTTAATAGATCAGATCAAAACCGTTGGAATTGTTTAACCCATCTCCCAATTTGTTGTTGATTTTGATGTTGTAATTAGCTAAACCTCACTATCATATAATTCCCAGTCATTTTCTGTCTGCTATGATATAATCAACTTGATTTTTTTATAACTTTATGCCTCTTTTCTGTCTGTAGTATCCATGATCTAGAGAATGCTGAATTGTTTACAAGTCTCTGACTTCTTTGGTTTCTCAACTCCTAACTCCGATTTCTCAACTCTTAGTTGTATTTCCTAATGATATATAATATCATTGTCATCCCCTATATCCGCCTTTGAACTGAAGTTATCAAGTAAAAACTTGAGCTGGAGAATCTTCTCAAGTATTTCCACAGGATATTGTTATCTTTTTAATTCCTGCAACAAAAGTTGGTATATGAGCTGTAGTTACCTAGCTGGTGGTCTGTGGGCTTATGCTTATGATCCCTCAATTAGAAGATTTCTAGGTAACTCCATGAATTCGTGTTTAGCTTTTTTCTAGCTTTTGGACATATGATAAAGACATTTTAGACAGCTTCTTCATTTGCTTTAGTTTAATGATCTAATCAATATAAGCATGAGGTTATGCTCGCTAAAGGTGTTTGTCTCTGTCATGGAAGATGTCCAGCCTGGAGCACAAATTGCTGAGGGAATCTCATAGTGAGGTGTTTGGAGACGCTGGTGGTCTGAGCTTCATTTGGTTTTCTGGTCACAGCTGAACTGCTTGATAGTGTCCAAACCCATCTTTTCAACTCCTCACTTCTCCCAGGGATGCCAGTTGTGAAGCATCATGATCTAAAAAGAATTGAAATTGTGAGTAACCCCGAAGGACGAAGGATGGAGAGATGCATAACAGGTGGGAAGCTGGTTTCAGTTGATGAACTAAGTACTAGGAGGAGTGAAAGAGATA
Organism: Potorous gilbertii; assembly: GCA_028658325.1. NCBI lineage: Eukaryota > Metazoa > Chordata > Mammalia > Diprotodontia > Potoroidae > Potorous > Potorous gilbertii. The sequence goes on along the minus strand of JAQQSK010003521.1, from coordinate 246,203 downwards.
GTGCTAAGGACTTGACCAGAAAGGTGAACAGCAGATGGGTAGCCTTCTCTTCACATTCTTAGTGGCAAATATAGTTCCTGGAACATAGTAGGTACCTAACAAATGCTTATTAATTGATTGCACAGGCATGCTTAAAACATCCAAAGCATTAGCTAGGTCTCTGCTACATTAACCTCCATAGAGGAAGGACATGACAAGAGTCATAGGATGAGAAGGCACAGATGAGTTGAAGTCTGTCCTGGTGGAATGAGATCTCCACACTGATGAGGTCATAGGTCCATTTAAGTCTATTGCCAAGATGAAGAATGCTCAGAGTGACCAAGATGAAGCTATACAAAGATAGGTTAAATCAACCAATTAATCAACCAACACTTATTAAGGCAGCTAGGCAGTTTAGTGGATAGAATGATTGTCCTGGAGGCAGGAAGATCTGCATTCCAATCTGGCCTCAGATACTTCTTAGCTGGGTACTCTGGGCATGTCACTATCTATCTCAGATTTTTCAACTGTAAAATAAGGATAAAAGCACCACCTCCAAGGGCTGTTATGAGGATCAAATGAGATAATGATAGTAAAGAACTTAGCCCAGTGTCTAGTACATGAAACATGCTTTATAACTTGTTGCTTCCTTTCCCTTTTCCCTAGGTGCTAGGGGCTAGGGATACAGAGATAAAAAGGAATCAGTCCCTGCCTTCAAGGACCTTACATGCTACTGGGAGAGACAACATATATGTATGTAATGATACAAGAATGAAATACAAGATCATTTGAATGAGGCACTAACAGCGGAGGGATAAGAAAAGACGTCATATAGAAGATGGCACTGGAGTTGAGATTTGAGAAGAGAAGACATCTTTCATTCAGTAATCATTTATTAAGCGCTTACTACATGCAAATCCCTAAGCCAGGCTCCAGGGATACAAAAATAGGATACAATTCCTGCCCTCCAGACGCTTTCTGCTCAGGAGAGGTTGGGATGCACATGATAGGTTCTCAAGGAAGTATATACAAGGTGGCAAATGATGGAGACAAAGGGAAATTGCAGACAAACGGGGGGTGGGGGGTGGGAGAGAGAGAGAGAGAGAGAGAGAGAGAGAGAGAGAGAGAGAGAGAGAGAGAGAGTGCACCAGAGCCTCCTTGATGTGGGGAAATTAGAGAGGACTCCCTTGAGGAGGCCCTGGAGTTGAGGCTTGAAGAAAGGGAAAGATGAGAAACGATTGCATTATAGGCAGGTGGGAACAGCTTGGTAGAATGATACTTTCTCTGCAAAGACTTCCGTGGTCCCTGATGCTGAAAGCACCCTTTCCCTGGGCTAGAAGATTTGGCCTCAGAAGCCATCTACCCCACCCGCTTCCTCCCTATCTTGATTATACGTATCCATGCTCAAGGCACACAATCCACCCCACCCCCCATCTCCCCAGTAGGAAAAAGTAACACATCATATTCAAGGAACATAGTCCAGACTGGATGGGTTATTAAAAGCATAAAATAATGGGAATCATGGAAAATGAACCCAGAGGTATAGATTGGAGCCCAACTGTAACAAATATAAGATGAAGACGTTAGTACTTTTTCCCCAAGGCAATGTTGAGAAACCAAAGGTTTTAATCAAGGGTGCAACATGAGAGTCTTAGGAAGATGGTTTTGGCAGTTGTCTTGTGGAGAATGAGTTTAGATGAGAGGCACCTGGGAGAGAAGGAAGCATCAGGAATTCTCTAGTGTTTTGAACTTGTATGACTGAGAGGATGATGGTGTCCTCAATGGAAAATCAGAAGGAAGAAAAGGTTTAGGGAAAAAGGTCATGAGTTTTGTTTCAGGTTTGCTAGGTTTGAGATAGTTCTACTGTATCCTGATAAAGATATCCAGCAAGCATTCAAAATGTGGTCCTAGCATTCAGAGATGAAGGCTAGAGGTATAGATCTGGGAGGCAAAGAGAAGAAAACTGAACTCATAGAAATGGATAAAATCACTGAGAGAGCAGGATGGAGAAGATATGAGGGGTCAGAACATGTTAATGGTGGTGGTGGGGATAGAGGCATGACCCCAGTCTTCAAGAATCGGAAGAGTTGTAGCAGAGAAGGGGGCTCAGACTTGTTCTGTTTGTCCCTAGAGAGTCAAGAGGAATGAGCAGAATCAGAATGGGGAGTATTTGTAGGGAGTCTGGTTTAGACTGATGTCAGGAAAAAATCCCTCACAATTAAAGCTCATCATAACATGGTGGTCATAGGTACTTCTTCTGTATGTATTTATATATGTATTGTTGACTCCTCCATTGGAATCTAAGATCTTTTAGAATAGGCATTGGTTCAGTCTTCGTGTTTGTATCTTCAGTGTTAGCACTGTGCCTGGCACAAAGTAGGTGATTAATCAATGCTTGTTGCATCAGTACCTGATTGATTCAGGCAAAGACAGCCATTTGTCAGAGATGTTGTAGAATAGTCTCTGTGGGTTGAATTAGGGTACCTTTGAGGTACCTCTAGCTCTGAGATTCTCCGAGCCAAATAGCCCCTTACTTTGGAAAGCGTTTTCCCATCCATTCTCTGTCATTCTTTACAACCCTGGGGAGTCAGGATCTTTACCCCTGTTTTACAGAATAGCGAACTGAGTGCAAGAAAAGGGAATTGAATTTCCTGGGGACATATAGTAAGGTCATTTTTAGCTCTTTCCTCCATGACCCTAGAGGGATGAATAGAGTAGGGCTGGAGAGGGATGAGAATGTACATTGATCAGTGGGATGAGTCAAGAAACAGAGTTCAACCCCAGTAGGAAGGGAAGTAAGGCCACAGTATCCCTTAGAGTTCCCTCCCCAAAAGATTTGGGTCTCATGGGCTCAGGAAGGTGGATACCTGGCCCAACTCTAGGGTAGCTAGGTAATGTAGCAGATAGAGCGCTGGACCTGGAGTCTGAAAGACCTGGGTTCAAATCTGCCCTGTGACCCTGGGCAAGTCACTCAACCTTTGTCTGTCACAAATATAATATTGCCACTATCTCCCAGGATGGATGAGGATCCAATGAGATCACTTTTGTAAAATGCCCTACAAACTTTATAGAAATTCTAGCTATTTTCATTTTTATTATTATAAAATAGTGGTCATATGCTACAATGTGCCCTCCCACCATACTCCCTGCCCTGGAAATATCTCCCCTCCCTCTTCTTGCTTGGAACCTGAACTTTCCCCATCACCTATACACACTCCCAAACTCCCCAGTTCTTCCTATTCCAGCCAAATTGTGGGGTGGGGGTGGGTAGGAGGGGGGGAGAAGGGCAAGGCATCTAGCAGCTGTTTACCTGAGGTGACATGGTGCTAAGGGTTAACCTTATTGTCTATTGTCTCAGGTGGATTATTGGTAGTGTGGAATTTCTGTACTAGGGACTGAGATGTTTATCAGCTCTATGGGGATTACCCCAAAGTATGGTGGATGGGAGGAGGTGGGGGAGAGGGAAGAGAGAGGGAAGGGAGGAAGGTAAAGAGAAAGGAGGAGGAGGAAGAGAGAGAGAGAGAGAGAGAGAGAGAGAGGGAGAGAGAGAGAGGGAGAGATGGGACAGGGAGGGGGAAGAAAGAGAGAAGAGGGAGGAAGGCGTAAAGAGAGAGAGAAAGGGGGAGGAAAAAAGGGAGAAGAGGGAGGAAGGCGTAAAGAGAGAGAGAAAGGGGGAGGAAAAAAGGGAGGGAGACAGAAAGATAAGAGAGAGGGACAGATAGAAAGATGAGGAAAGAAGGGAAGGAGGTTGGGGGAAGGAGAGAGGGAGGGAGAGAAAAAGAGAGGGGGAGGGAGAGAGGGGAAGGGGGGAAAGGGACAGAGAGACAGACATAGCTTTGACATAAGAAAACTTGAGTTTAAGGACCTGCTCTGTCATTTCCTAGCTATGCGACCCTGAACTTCCCTGGGACACAGTTTCCTCCTCTGCAAAATGAGAGGATTGGATTAGAAGATCTCCAAGGTCTCTCCCAACTGACATTCTGTGCCTGTGATTCTGACTATGGTGCTAAGTCCTTGTGATGTCTACAAGGTTAGATGCTTAGTAGCTGAGTGATCCTAAAAAGTAACTTCCCCTATGCAGGACTCAGTTTCCTCTCCTATAAAAAGAGATTGGCTTGTCAGATTGTTGTGTAGGGAGCTAGCTCACAGTGCTACAGAGCCTGGACTTGTCATTCTTGAACCTTGATTCTTGTCAGAGTATCCATGTTGGGGTTATCCCATTTTGGGGCTGCCGGCCGGTGCAGGGCAGCCTGGTTATACCAATACTGGGCAGCTGTGAGACACCATCTGATCCTGCAGGGATTGGAGACTAACAAAGAGCAGGAAGACAGGGTGGCTCATGTGAGGAGTGGTGCCATCCCCAGGACAGGCGCCACCTAGAGCTTGATTCCCCCACACCTGCTCCTCCTTCCTCAACTCTTAATATCCACATACCCCGTCCCTTGCAGGTGGCCTTGCTCATTTCCTCCAGTTCTTTAGTGACGGCCTCTCTGAGTTTACCTTCCATCTATTCTATTTATATCCACTATGGAACTGGAGTTCACGCCATCTTTCCCGTTCAAACGTGAGCTCCTGGAGATGTGGAATTGCTTTCCTTTCTCTAAATGAAAGAACTAATGAATGTATGAGCATGATTAATGTGTATGAAGCACGTAGGAACTGCTCAGAACAGTGTTTTGCATGCAGTAATCACTTAATGAATGTTCATTCATTTATTAGCTTTAAGAAAATTTTGAATGGTCCCCTTTTTCAAGGAGTTCCCCTTCAAGTGGGAGAGATAGTACTTAGAAGGGGACTCAGTGGTGATTTAGATGGAAAGGTGCCAGGTCTTTAGGACGCAGGGGCAAAGTACAAGGATGGCACCTTCTCTGCTATTGTTTCCACAGATGAAGCCATATTGGTTTCTGATGTTGCACCTCAACAATGTCAAGGACATTGGGAGTGACAAATTTATTCTCCAAATCTTCAGTGATTATGTTTGCTAAGGAAGTTCTTGGATACCTCCCAAAGAAACAGGTGGCAGGTCACTTCTCCATGGGGGTAGCTTCCTGAGTTGATGGCTTGGGGGACTGGGGTAAAAGTCAGGCAGGTGATCTGGGGTATGTGGCCATTCCCAATCTTCTTGGGCTTATGTGATTTTTTCTGGTAATTGTCAGCAGCTGGTTTTGGTGATAGCTCAGTGGTAGACACAATGGTTTCTCTCTTCAATAGGGTCTGGGGGTGAGACTGGAAGTATAGTTTATGGTCTGGGGGTTGTGGGAGGGTTGCAGTGAGGAATATGGGATTAGGAAAGCCCCAGACTCCTCAGATATTCTGAGAACCTCCTATGGATGTCTTGGGATCTTGAAAAATCCTAGAGTTGACCTAGGCTTCTCATACTCATGGACTGTGGGTCCTATCAGCACCATACTTCTCAGATATACTTATGTGGAGCAGGACTCTCACAGGACTCCCACAGAAAAACAAGCTTTCCTAGAATTTCTGTTGCTGACCCCAAACCAGTAGAAAATGCAAAATGATCCCATCTTCCCTACCTCTTCAAAAGAAAGTCTTCCTGTAGAACATAGGATTTTATTTGCAGGCAATCAGGAAAGTCAGGAGGCAGAGGTGAGGAGGGAGAGCATTTTAGACATGGGGGAGAGCCAGTGAAAATGCCTTGAGCAAGAGATGGAGTGTCTTGTTAGTGGAAAATCAAGGAGTCAGCCATGCCTGTAGGCTGGAGACTTTGGTTAAGGATCCCTAAGGACTCTTTCTGTAACTTGAGCACCTGAACTGATACTTCCACCCTACACCTGTTCCTCACTTTGTTTGGAGTGATACCAGTCACTGTGTCAATCAATCAGCAAAATTTATGAGGTACCTGCTGTGTGTGAGGTAGGTAGGCACTAGGGAGATGATGACAAGGGTGAAGAATTTTTTGAGCAATTTTAGAATGCTGGGAGTATCTTTGGCTCTTCCTTCTCCCTCATCCCCTGAATCAGTTTGTTTACTTGATAGTCCCAGAAGTGGAAGGGATCTGAGAGGCATCTAGTCTAACCCATATGCAAATGGTGACTTAGGAAGCCCTGAGACACTAATTGTATGATCCTTGGTAATGACAAACTCTCAGCCTCAGATTCCTTATCTCTAAAATGGGATAACAATAGTGGTGGAATTTCTCTGAGGCCCAGATGACGATATATGCAAAACATTTTGCAAATTGTAAAGTGATTTATAAATATGCCATGTGAACTAGAATCCTCTCTATAACAACCCAACACATAGTCACCCAGTCTTTTGGTGAAGACTGTGAGCTTCCCCTTCAGTGAGGGGGAGCCCACCATCTCCCCCCAAAGTAGCCGTTCCTGCCCTGTGAATCCTGGACTGGTTTCTTTATAACTTCCCTCATTACTCTCTGAGTACTTTCTCCTTCTTCAATGACCTCCTGACTGCTGGGCCCAGAACTGAGCATGTCTGAGCCTGGCAGAGGACGACAGAACTATCACACTCCCCCTCCTCTTTCAATCTGTCCTCTCTCTGTCTCTCTCCCTCCTTTTACCACCCCTTTCTCCCTCCCTCATTCCAGTTCTCTTCTCTCCTCTCCTCTCCTCCCTCCTTTCTTCTCCCCTTCCCTTCCCTCCCCCCTCCTCTCTTCTCCTCTTCTCTCCTCTGATCTCCTCTCCTGTCTTCTCTCTCCCCCTTCTCCTTTTCCCTCTCCTCCCTCCCTCATACCCCACAACATTTGTTGACCCCATACTACATTCCCCTAGTACATATGACTTTCTAATAAAAGGAGATGACACATGTATAGGGAAGTGGTGACCAAGGAAGAGTGAAGTCAAAGGGATGGTGAGTAGAGCCATAGGATAATGCAGTGATGAGCCCCTTCAAGGCATGTGCACTTTGGCTTAGAGAGTAGGGTATCAATACCATCTGCTGATGATTGATGAGTTTTGACACCATTTAGTGTTGTCTTTATTTGTATTATTATCCTTGCACACTTTGGGGGGGGTGGACTGTACAAGGAGGAGGAAAGGCAAAGATCGATTCCTTCTCAAGGGTCTATGTTCTCTCTGAGCTGGCTCTCTTCTCTGCTGCCATGGGTCACAATCCACAGGTATTTCCTGCCTCCACTGGATTGACTCAATCTTGCCTCTGCTGTTTTCTTAGAAAAAGAATACTTCCTTTTTAAAAAGGCCAGCCTATAGTTAACTATTCTCTAATTCCATTAGGGAGACCTTCCTTATAAAGGAAATAATAGAATGACAGGCAGCTCTTTGCTCTGTTGAACATATGACCAATTCCCTTCTCTTCCTTGCACCTTGACTCTAATCATTAAGACAAATATGTCAGTACAGAGCCAAGCACAACTCCTTGGGACACTCTACTGGAGGCTTTCCAAGGTGGTTCTCAGATTTATTGGTCCAACTCTAATCTTTGTTCTGACCTCTAGTCTCTAATCCCCAACTACCACTGGATAATTTGAACTAGAGGCCTCATAAGCATCTTAAGTTCAACATGTCCAAAACTGAATTCTTCCCCTCCCCTAAAACTGTTCACTCTTCTTAACTCTCCTATCATTGTGGAGGGTATCACCATTCTTCTAGTCATCCAGGTTCCAAACCTACTGCCATTCCATCTCTTCATTCTCCCTTCTTGTATCCCTGTCCTCTACCTTTGTAACATCTCCCCAATATCTCTCCTTTTCCTCTGACACCACCACCACTCTGGTGCTGACCATCATCAACTCATGCCTGGGCTATTTTAATAATAGCCCGTTAGTGGATCTTCCTGCCTCAAGTCTTTTCCCACTCCAATCCATCCTCCACTCAGCTGCTAAAGTGTTTTTCCTAAAGCTCATGTTTGACCATGTCACCACCCATACTTCCCACTTAATAAATTCTAGTGGCTCTCATTTCCAGAATAAAATAAGAAATCCTCTGGCATTCTAAGCCCTTCACAACCTGAACCATCCTTATCTTTCCAGTTTCTTTACATTTTCCATACCCTTCTACATATGCAGTGAAGTGTAGAGTGACACCAGACTCCTTGACATTCTTCTAACATAACACTATATCTTCCAGTACCAAACATTTCTTCTGTTCTCTCATGCCTAGCTCTGAGACCTTGATGCCCTAGGAAATGGCAGTAATCCTATCCCTCAGTTCATATAGCAACAGAAATTGAGAGCCAGAAGGGACCTTAGAGGCATTGACTCCACTCCCATTCCTCATTTTACAGATGAGAAACTGAGGCATAGAAGTCAAGTGACTTATCCAGGGTCCTCAGAGCAGATATGTGTCTCATGCAGGATGCATATTCAGATTTTCCTCTCTCCAGGTTCAGGAGTCTATTCACTCTATAATCCTGTGGGGCCAGGAGACTTAAATTTTTCAAAGGCACCTTGGTGATGTCTTACTGCCTGGTTACTTATCTTGGGCATCAACTCCCTGTTACCATTTTTTTTTAGTATTGAAATAGCTTAATTAATGCTCTATTCCTTCCTTTAGGAGTCTGGATCCAAAAAAAAATTTTTTTAAAGGCAATTTAATCAGATTCTCTTGTCCATATCCCTGCCTATCCTTATTGTCAGCTGCTCCATAAATAAGTGACTCTCTGGACAAACTGGCCACCACATCCAGAGGAGAAAGGACTAAGTCATAGACACTTATGTGGCTGAGGGAGGCTTTTTGAGGGCTATTTTTTTGTAACCAGTAGAGGTCTTAGGAAGGTTAGAGATGAAATGGGATTCTTCTCAGGTCTATATCTTGAAATAGATCTCCACTAGAAAGGCATGTGCATGTGCGTGTGTGTGTGTGTGTGTGTGTGTGTGTGTGTGTGTGTGTTCATGTGGTGTTGTATACATATTGTGTTGTAAGGAGGTCCATATGATTGTATTGGGTGAATTGTGTTGTGAGTGTGTATGTGTGGTCATTTCCCCCAAGATTCTCATCTTTCTACTTCAGCAAATGACTGTTGGTCTTGATTGAGCAGAATGAAGTTTCATTGTTTTATGTTTTGAAGAAGAAACAATTATTAGGGGAAGTTAAGAATTTTACTAAGACCTTGAAGGCCATATCGTATTTAAAGTTTTATCTCTTCTAGTTCCCAGCCTGTAGGGGAAGGAGGAGTCTGAAGGAAATAGGGACCTAAGAAATGAATTTGGCTGGGTCTTTATTGATCCAGAAGGCTAGACTTGGGAATCATGAGTCTTGAATGAATGCGCTGACCTTGATAACTGTGTCAATTCTTTGATTTTCAAGTTTAAGCCTTAAGATATATTGAAGTATCAATATGTGATGGGGTGGGGAGGGAACCGTATGTTCAGTTTAGGACATGCAGAGGTTGAAATGTTTAAAGGATTTAGGGATAGGGGGATGTCCTGTCAAGGCTGGAACCAGAAGGCTAGCTGGCTTGCAGCAGGGGGTCTAGTCACTTTCAGGATACTGATTAGTCTTCACTTCCCTGCTAAGCTCACCAATGACCCCAGGGAGATACAGGGAGAAGCCAGGATTCAAACTCAGGTCTGCTAACACCAAATCCAACTGCTTTTTTGGTCACTGGAACTTTTTTCCCTTCATTTCTCTCTTAAACATTATCTTCTCTCCTTTCAGATTTTCCCTCTGCCTCCCAAATGCTCTCTCAGATTATTTCCCATTCTCTCTCATTTCTATTATGTCAGATTCTGAAAAGAACTAGATTTCTTAGCTTAGTGTCCTTTCCTACACTGCTGCCTCTACTAGATCTCTTCCCCCCCCCCCCCGGTCTTTCCATCTCTCTCTGACTTTCTCAGTCTCTGTCTTTGTACCTGCTCAAGTTAGAGAGTCAATCTACAGATCTGGAAGCTGTGATGGAGATGCCTCTTGTAAGCCTAGGGACTACAGTCTTATTCTTTGTGCCTTACCTGAGGCTCAAGAGATGTGTGCAGTGTTAGGTTTTGTTATGTGTTTTTGCAGGGAGGAGGGAGAAGTGGGACTTAATCTAACTTCCATCCCTCTTGATGCTATGTATGTCCCCCCTATGGAACTATTTTCTGGCCTTGCTCTGGTGATGGGGGTGGGGCAGCATGCTGAGATTTTATTCTTGATACCATTTTCTAACAGTGAGCTAGGCTAGTTGATTATGTCATACATGAAAAATATGCCAGTCTGGGCAGCAAAAGTCAAATCCTACTTTAGCCTTTCAATTACCTATGTGACTTTAGTCTCCTATTCCCCTGTTCCATCATCCAAGCATAACTGGTTGAGGTTTGATGAGAAATAATGTGCTTTTGAATTACTTTCTAAAGGCTAACAAAGCACTTTCCTCAAAACAACCCAGTGAGGTAGGTTCTATAAATATAGTGTTTGTTGTTCTTCAGCTGTGTCTGATTCTTTGTTACCCCATTTGGAGTTTTCTTGGCAAAGATATTGGAGTGGTTTGCCAGTTCTTTCTCTACTAATCTTACACATGAGGAAACTGAGGCAAACAGGGTTAAGTGACTTGCCCAGGGTCGCACAAATCTGAGGCCAGATTTGAACAGGAAGAGGAGTCTGCCTGATTCCAGGACTGCCACTCTTTGCCACCTAGCTATGCCTCCATTTTACAGATGAGAAGAACTTTATCTTGGACAGGTCAATGAAATTGCCCAAGATCAGGCAGCTAAAATTCTAGGGATGGTACTGATAAGTTCAAAATCCTTTCTGAAATGGGCCTGAGGTGCCAGCCTGGGTGAGTTACAGTCAGCCCTGGATCCTCTGGGCCCTTTTCTGCGGGGGAGCAGAAGCTGTGATCAGAGTGCCTTCAGCCCCAGCTACCCATTGTATGCATTGATGCTTCACACCTCCCCCTTCCCGAGTCACTTGGCCCATTTTTAAATACTTTCCCCTTATTACTCCCTTCTCATTCCTCATTTTCTACCCCAGTCTGTGTCCTTAGACACATGTACTCAGACACAGAGATACTTACAAAGAAAGGACAAGCCAGAGAAAGAACAATATAGGATCACAGATCTAGAGATGAAAGGACCTTCCGAGTCCCCCTCATCTTAAAGATGAGGAAACTGAGGGCTAGGGGAGTTAAGTGACTGGTTCATAGTCACACAGAGTAAAAGACAGAGATGGAATCAGAGCCTCTGACTCCAAATACAGGGTTCTTTCCTATATATTATGAAAGATGGCAGAGATGGGGAGGGAGGGAAGAGAAGGGGAGAGAGAGAGAGAGAGAGAGAGAGAGAGAGAGAGAGAGAGAGAGAGAGAGAGAGAGAATGAATGAGGGAGAGAAGGCAGGGAAGCCAAATGGGAGCGGAGGTGGGCTCAGCCCGGCAGGCCAGGCGGGCGCCCTGGGAGCGGCGGCGGGGTGAGGGTTCACTGCCCATTTAATCAAAGACAAGTTAAGCCGTGCTCCTTGGCCGGCTGCTGTTAATTTATAAAAAATACCCCCTAATAAAATTCGACTTGATTCTTCGATTGGTTGGGCATTAGGCCTCCTCCGCCTGGGGCGACGCGGGGACATAACGGATGCATTTGCAGATTTGGAAAACGAAAGCCATCCGCCCGGCGCCGGTGGCGGGAGATCCGCCGCTTTGCTTGCTTAATGAAATATAAAGATTCTTTTAACCAATGTAAGCACAATTCGACAGCTCGTGAAACGCCGCGGCGCGGTGATGAATGGCCTGCCCGGCTCCCCAGGAATTGCTACGCGGCACCTTTTAAATATTTAATTGATTTTATTTGGAGTGCGCAGTGGGCTGAACCCGGCCCAGGCCAGGGCCTCCAGGGGCCTCTCGATGCCTCTTGCCCTGCCCTGTCCGCCCCTTCTCCTTACCCCAGCTCCCAGTGGATGGGCGAACCCACAGACAGATCGACAGAGGGCCGAGGGATAGTGACAGGGAGAGACACACATAAAAGGGAGAGACAGAGATAAATACGGAGAGATAGAGGCAGAGAGAGAGTCTAACAGAACAGAGACAAAACAGGCAGAAAGATGGAGCAGGGAGAGGAGAGACAGAAAAAGAAGAGATGTCGGAATACAGAGACAATGAGAGGCAGGAGAGAGACAGGAGAAAAGAGAGGAAAGAGCAGAGGAGAGGGAGAGAGGGGGCGAGAAAGAGATGGTGGAAAAGAGAGAGGAGAGGGGAGAGACAGAGAGAGACTGAATGATAGTATGAGAAACACTTTCAGGGCAGGAAGGGGCCCTGAATAGTTGGGCCAGACTCCTACCTGGTCCAGGCACAGAAAAAATTTTCTGTGAGTAGTCTGGAAAGTAAATTCCTCAAAGTATAGTGTAGACAAGAAGTAGGCAACTGAGTTCAGATTTTGGTTTAAGTTCAGACTGGCCTGGTCCTCTGTACACTCAAGATTTCCCCTTCCCCTTCTGTTGCTGGTCTTCTAGCAAAATTAAAATTAAAAAAAAGAAAAAGACTTTTGAGGAAGATTCCAGGGCTGGGAGGTGTAACCCTGGCAATCTCAGAGCCAGGTGAGCCCTCAGAGATACCTCTTAGGTCTTATCTCCTTGAAGATGTCCAGAGCTGCCTACTGAGGTAGCAGCTGTCAATCGGGGGACAGCTCTTGTGGTTAGAAGTTTTTTTATTGAGCTGAAACCTGCCTCCCTCTCACGTGGTTTCAAATTCTCCCCTCTGGGACCAAGCGGAACAAGGCTAATTCCTCTTCCCTGAGAGTGTCTCTCAGAGATTTGAAGACAAGGAACACCTCTCCTTCCCCTCACCACTGCCCCCTGCAATCCTCTTTCTGCTGGTTTCCTTGGGACAGTGACGGACAGCAGCAGCCCCAGCTGAAGAGTGTGGAGTGTGGGCAGAGGGTCAGAGGTGGAATCCCAAAGCTGGAGTTTGCCTGAGTTCTGCCATTTATTGCCTCATTAGGTCACTTTAATGTATCACTTCCTCTCTTCTTGTTCTTGTTGTAAGATTCTTTGCTCTCAGTTCCTTCCTGATGTTGACAGGACAGGTGCTCTGTGCCATGTTAAGGACCATTTCAGCTCCTGCTTTCTCTGTTCTATGCTCCTAAGGTCCCTCACATCCCTTTTTGTTCTCAGATTCCTTCGTCAGTCTGTACCTGTCCTTGTCTCTGTCTCTCTTTGTGTCTTTCTCTCTCTCTGCTTGTCTGTCTTTCTTATTTCTGTGTCTCTCTGTCTCTGTCTATAGTTCTGTCTCTGACTGTCTCTCCCTTTACATCTTCTGTTGTCTATTCTAAAGGCCCTTCCCCGCTCTGGCATTCTATAAGCCTGTGAGACTAAGGGGGTACAGAACAGATGATTAAGCCTGAGTAATTTAGCACAAAATGAGGATATTGTGGTAATGAACATCATAGGGCTCCAGACTTAGGCTATTTCCCCATGGGCAGGAGCTGGAGTTCTGCATGCCTGGCTTCCTTGGTTTTGCGTATGTAAGCTTTGTACAAAACCTCTGGCTGAGGAGGCAGGATTCCAGAATTTGTATCCTAGCTCCATCACTGCCTCCCTGTAAGACTTGGAGCAAATCAATTCTCTGGATCTCAGTTTGCCCTTCCTTGAATGGGAATAGTAACATCCATACTGCCTCTGCTATGGGTCTTTTGTGAAGATAGAGTAAGATTATAAGAAAGACTTTTGGAAAGTTCAGACCACTGGTGTCATTACAATGACTGAGTTACCCCAGATAGGACCATTGGGGTTGGGGCCCTCCCTGTGACCAAGGATAAATAAGTCCAAGGACTCCTTGTCTTCCCCTTCCACTCTCTCCTCTCCTTCACCTGGAATTGAGGCTAGTCTCTTTTCTCTTCAGTTTGGTAGGAGGGTGTAACAGATGGCCATGTTCAGGGAAGGAGCTACCCTGGGTCTCACTGCTCCCTTTTTCCTGCCAGGATTTCCTGTATTCCTTTGAGCTCTTTATGTGCCCATCATACCCCCTTCCTAGACTATGAGTCAGGCAGGGGTTGACTTATCTAAGGTACTAAGGTATCTTATCTAAGGTACTGGACTCTTTGTCCACTGGGCACTTAGGCATTGACTGTGAAAGGATGGAGGTGAGAGAGGAAGTGAGGAGGGAGAAGAGGGCAGGAGGTTCTCTGGGGGTCTCCTCACAAGTTCTGCTTCCCTATTCCTCCAGGTGGTTGCCGGAATGCAGCACTACGGCGTTAATGGCTACTCACTGCATGCCATGAACTCCCTCAGCGCTATGTACAACCTCCACCAGCAGGCAGCCCAACAGGCCCAGCATGGGCCTGACTACCGGCCCTCTGTGCATGCCCTCACCCTGGCAGAGAGGCTGGCTGGTAAGATCAACTTGGGTGTGGTGGGGGAGGGAGAGAGGGTATATTGCCTCATCAATCTCTTCCTCCCATTCTCCACCTGAGAAATTCCTTTTTATGCTTTAACATCATCATGATAGCTAGTGTTGAACTTGCAGTCTGGACTTGGACCTCAGATACTTCCTGGCTGGGTGAACTTAGGCAAGTTCCTTCACCTCCGTGAGCCTCAGTTTCAACTTCAGAAAGGGGTTGGATGCCATGACTCAGCTTTCTACCTTGGATCCTAGGATCCTTAGCCCACCACAAATGTTCCTTGTCCCTGCCTTCCTGCTAGGAAGAATATCCTAGAGCTTCCAGATCACTCTGATTGTATCTCTCTGGCACATTCATCATGTGATATTATCTATTCAAGTTACCCAAAGTGAGTTCCCCCTCTTAGACTGGAGCACCACGAGATTAGGGACCTGCATTTTTGTTGAGTTAGTTCCCTCCTAGCACAGGGTCCAGGGTTCTGACCCCAGCAGGTACTCAGTCAATGTTTATTGGGTTGAATGGCACCCTGTTTCTGGGTATGAGACTCCTCTGGGGTGTTTCCTTCTATTGCATGACACCCAGGTATTCTCTAAGAGTAGACCTCCTAAAAATGGAGTGCACCTCAGCAAACAGAGGGGTCTAAGGGGCCTGTCATTCCTGGCTCATTACATCCATAGACTCCACCATGACCTACTTGCTAATAATGGCTGAATGTGGTGCCACTATCTCCCACCCTCATGCCTTTGAACAGGCTGTTGTTGACCTCCATACCTAGAATGCCTTCCCTCCTTACTTGACCTCTTCAGAACTTCTCCAAGGCTGAGTTCCTGGGCCACCTCTTCTATGACAGCACTTTCCTGAGTTCTCTCTGTCCTCAAATGATTATTTACATGTCATAACCTTATCCTCTTCCAGAAGACAGTAATTACTTAAAGTTAATAACTATCTCACTTTTGTCTTTATGGCCCTAGTGCCTGGCACAGCAGGCACTTCATCCTGTTGAATTGGCTTGAATTAGTAAAGGCTATTTTCTGACTGTCTCCCAGGACTCAAAGCCTAACAAACATGAATTAAGTACCTACTGTGTACAGAGCTCAAGGAGATCCACAAAGTAGAATTGACCCAGTCCCTGGCCTCATGGAAGACTCTCCATCATGATGCATGGGGAGGATTAAGGTAGCCCTATGAACTCCATAGAGAAAGGTCATTAGAGATGGGGCAATCAAGAAAGGCTTCATGGAAGAGGATGTCCTTGGGGCTATTGTATAACATAGCTGATGAGGAGGCAATGGAAGGAAGTTAAGTGACTTGCCCAGGGCCACATATCAAATATGTGTCTTCAGTCACATTTGAACTCAGATCCTCCTGACTCCAGGGTCAGTGTTCTATCTTTTTAAAATTCCCTTTGATTATTATGAACTTGGTTCATACATCCCATAAAGAAGAATTCGAGATGAGTAACACCCAGGAAACAGGAAACAGCTCTAAGTACAACTTTTTTCAAAAATACATTTCAAATTGAATATGGAACTCCCCAATACTATCCAGTTTGTCTATGTCTCCTTTTGACCTTTGGAGGCAGTAATTTGAAGATGAACTTTAAAGGATGGGCACAGATTCACCAGGTGAAGAAGGAAGAGGGAGAAAGCATTTATTAACTGCCTATTATATGATAGGCACTGTGCTACAAATATGTCATTTGATCCTCACAAAAACCCTGGGAGGTAGTATCATTAGTCCCATTTTACAGTTGAGGAAACTGAGGCAGACAGACTTGCTGGATGTGACAAGATCACATAACTAGGAAGTATCTGAGGTGGGATAGACCCAGTGCTCTCTTCACTGCACCACCAACTACCCTATGTAGATAGATCAAAGGGGAGGAAAGTTATCCCTGGTAGAGAGAACTTTGGTGAACAGAAACTCTGAAATAGGAGAGCACAGGGTCTGTTTCAGGGCACAGAGAGGAATTCAGTTGTATTCAAACAAAGCTTTCATGGAAGATGCAGCTGGAAAGTTCAGGTGATATTAGACCTTGAAGGTCAGGCAAATGAGTTTAAACTGGATGGGAGGTGATAAGGTCTCCTATAGGGCTTTGAAGGAAGGAGTGGCCCCTGACCAATTCTGTGTCTAAGGAAGATGGGTCTGGCTACAAGCCAAATTGGATTGGAGGAGGAGAGAGTCAACCCAGGGGGATCTGTTATGAGCCTATCACAACAGATCAGGTGGGTGAAATTGAAGGTCTGCACAAAATAAGTAGTTGTGGGAATGGGAAGGAGGGGCAGGGAGAAGAGAAATGGCAGCAATGGAATCCACAGAACTTGGTCACTGATTGGATATGACAAGAGAAAGAAGAGTCCTAGATCCCCCAAGATTACAACCTGGGAGATGGAGCCAATGATGGGGCCATAAGCAGAGGGAGGGAAATCTCCAGGTGAAAACCTCAAGATCTTGAACTATCCCATCTTTTCTAGCCTATATAGGAAGTAGGCCTCAGGGAAAGGAGGAGGATAGAAGTGAAGGTATCTGGGATATGTGCAGAGACCCAGGACTCCAGCTGAGCCCCCATCCGGCTCTCCAGTTCCCTCATCCTTGCACATCTACCTTGAGTTTTCCTGCTCCACAAACCAGCTGTTCTTCTTGTAGGAATCAGAGAATCTCAGTTCAAGAGGAATTCTGGCAATTGCCTCTGCTCTGTGGGGAACACGATGTAGCTCCTACAGTTAAGGACTGTTGCATAGAGCCATCTACTCTTTCATCCTGTTCCCCCTTAGGACCAAATACAATTTTATGAGATACCTTGCCCAAGTCAGAGCTGAATCTTGGATAAGGGTCAGGGCTAAGTCTATGACCAGGGTCAGGGCTCAAATTGTAACTAGGATCAGGGTTTAGTATATACTGTCAGGGCTCAGTCTTTGGACATTTAGACTCAGGCTGTGTTAAGATTCAGGGCAAGAAATTACTTTTCTGGGAAGTTTTTTGGGTGACTATTGATGGAATCATGGGCATGAATTCATGGCTCCCTATGCCCTATGCCCTTCAGCCAGAGGAGATTTTCATTACCCTGGACACATTTTCTTCTAGACAGTAGTGTTCTTCTCATCAGAACTGCTGACACTACTTGGAATTTGAGTAGTAATCAGATTCAGAGATGATTTGCTAAGGCTAAGGAGAGCAGTGGCCTCTCCTCTGCCTGGCCATATGCTCTCTGGAAAACATTCTAAGAACAGTAACAAGAAATATTCTAGCAGAAGGATATTGATGAGCTATCACACACCCATAAGAGAGTAAACAGAATAGTAAGAAGACAGGAGGCAAGGCCCATATGAAAAGTTGAAGGAACTTGAGCCCAGAGAAGAGATTTGGCAGGGACAAGTCACTTAACTTCTGCTTGCCTCAGTTTTCTCATTTGTAAAATGGGAATAACAAATATTTTCTACTTCCCAGGGTTGTTGTGAAGATAAAAAGAGATAATGTTTGTGAAGAACTTTGTAAACCTTAGAGCAATAAGTAACCATGATCACCCCCACCACCATTATCATGACTTCTTCTCCAAGGCAAGAAGAATGTCCCAGTAAGCAGCAAGCGAGGCCCGTCAGGATCATACTCTCCATCATTTGGAGATCATACTTTGGTAGGATTTAAACTAGGAGGGCAGTTAGAGGTAATTGATTTGAACCCTCTTATGACAGAGGAAATTGAAAAGAGAAGTAATTTCCTTAATGATATACAAATAGTACATAGTCAAACACAAAAGGGTTCTTTCAAGTGGTAGTGAGCTCCCTATCACTACCCTGGGTCTTCCATTAGAATCCAGAAGCCCATTCGGTGGGAAAGGCTGTGGAGAGGATTTCTATTCTGAAATGGGTTAGCCTGGGTGACATCTGGCATTTCTTCCACTTTCAAGACTCCTAGATTTTAAGTTCCTGGAGGGCTGAGTCTTGGCACTAGGAAGCAGGCTGTCTTGTAGTGTGCTGTGCGTGTGTGAACTCCTCCCTAATTCCCATAATTAAATGGGCCCCCTTTGCTTGCCCTCCAACGGCTGTACATTTCAAGACATCATCTTGGAGGCCCGCTATGGCTCTCAGCACCGAAAGCAGCGCCGAAGCCGTACTGCCTTCACTGCCCAGCAGCTCGAGGCCCTGGAGAAGACCTTTCAGAAGACCCACTACCCGGACGTCGTGATGCGGGAGCGGCTGGCGATGTGCACCAATCTGCCAGAGGCCCGAGTGCAGGCAAGACTCGCTGACCCCACCCACGGCCCATCTCCTTCCTCCCCTTTGCCAGCTCCCTGGTTTTGCAACCAAGCGCCAACCTGGTCTCCCATCTTCAGGGGTGAAATAACCTTTTGCCCCCTTTCACCAAGACCGAACTTCCAACTTTATTAAGATGGAGAGAGAGGGGGGTAAAGGCCGACTGTGTGAGTGGGATGTGGGTAGGGAGCAGAGCAGGGGGAGGAGGGGTCGAACCTGGGAAAGGACTGTTAGTGATGCTCTCCTTCTCTGCCCAGGTCCCCCCCTCCCCTGCCCTCTTTCCTGCTTACTAGACTCCACGCTGTCTCTCTGGCGTCTCTGCTTCCACTTTCATTCTTCTCCCCGACAGCCCGCTCATCTCTCCTCTCTCTTCTCTCCCTCCCTCTTCTCTTCAAGGTATGGTTCAAGAACCGAAGGGCCAAGTTCCGTAAGAAGCAAAGGAGCCTGCAGAAGGAGCAGCTTCAGAAGCAGAAGGAGGCTGAGGGAGGGCACGGGGAGGGCAAAGCTGAAGTCCCCAACCCAGACGGCCAGGCTCCTGTCCTGCCCGAGTCTGAGCAGTCTTGTACACTGCCTGGCGAGCCTTCCTCTGAGCTACACCTGACCCTGTCTGAGCAATCTGCTGGTGAGTCAGCCCCTGAGGACCAGGCTGACCGCGAGGAGGAGGAGGAGGCGGCCCGGGGAGGCATTGAGCAAGGCAAGATTGAGAAGAGTCCGGGCCTGGAGGGCAAGGGCTTCACCTGCAAGAGGAGCAGCCCCAAAGCAGGTGAGGCCCGGGAGGCAGGAGGTGCTTCAGGGAATAGGTCCCCATGCTGCCCAGGGCCTCTGTAGGAGAGCTCTCAGTGCTGAGACTTAGAATGTGTGAGGCCACTGCTGGGGGGGAGAGGGTAAATCAGGGGTTACGTTGTGGAGGGTACAGGGGCATTGGGAGAATTATCTTCGTACCAGGAGAAACTGTATATGAGAGCATATGGAATATCGGAGAACACAGGGTGTCAGAGGAAACTAGGAGAGGGGAAAATGAGTGAGAGGACCTGATGAGCAGGGAAAGGTTGGTGGAGGAGACGACCTACGATAGCCCACTATGTATCAGGGGAGACAAGCTATCAAAGCAGACGGTGCATCGGGAGAAGACTATTTATCAAGGTAGACAGTGTATTTCTTCAGAGAGTGGGGTGGAGGAATACACTTTCTCAGGGGAGAAAGTATCAGAGGAGGCACTGTGTTTGAAAAGACAGTTAGTCTGTCAGAGGAAACGGGCTATTGGCAAAGACAATGTATCAGAGAAGACAGGCAGGCTATTCGAGGAAACAGTGTATTGAAGGAAAGAAGATATCGCTATTAGATGAGACGGTGGATCGGCCGAGACATAGTATCTTGCAGTGGAAAAATGTAACAGAGGGTATCATTGTTCAGAGGAAACGTTACTTAGAAGAAACAATGTATCAGGGAGACAATCTGGGAGGCACGGTACCCGATAATATATTAAGGGCGATTATATAGGGAGATTGTATCTTGGAAACAATGTAGCAGAGACGTTTGGCAAAGGGGTCAGAAGAAAAGTGATTAGTGTATCCCTCCCCCTCTCCCCACTCCCCACACCCCACTCAGTCCAGGATCCTGCCTCTGCAGCTCCTGGACTGACCAGGAAGTTAGCGATCTGCCTGTGACTTTGAGAGGCTCGGGGGAGCAGGGTTGAGGGAAGGGGAAAGTTTTTAGGTGGTCAGCCGTGGGAGCTGCTGCGTGGTGGTTAACGGGCCTCCCCCACGGCTGTCCTTGCAGACTCACCTGGCAGTACGGCCTCAGGCCCCCTGCCGCAGCAGACCTCGGGAGCGGGGGCCGGCGGGGGCAGCAGCGGCATCCTGGGGCCCTCACATTCCTACTCGTCCTCGCCGCTCAGCCTATTCCGCCTGCAGGAGCAGTTCCGCCAGCACATGGCGGCCACCAACAACCTGGTGCATTACTCGTCCTTCGAGGTAGGCGGCCCGCCACCCCCAGCTGCGGCCGCTGCAGCCGCCGCCGCTGCCGCCGCCGCTGCCGTGCCCTACCTGGGAGTCAACATGGCACCGTTGGGCTCCCTCCACTGCCAGTCCTACTACCAGTCGCTGTCGGCCGCGGCTGCCGCGGCCCACCCAGGCGTGTGGGGCTCCCCGCTGCTTCCTGCGGCTCCGGGCGGCCTTGGCCCCCCGCCGCCTCCCCCCCCAGCTGCCGCGGCCGCAGCAGCAGCCGCAGCCTCGGCCGCGCTGAACAGTAAGACCAGCAGCATCGAGAGTTTGCGGCTCCGGGCCAAGCAGCACGCAGCCTCCCTGGGACTGGACACGCTGCCCAACTGAGCGGCGGGTCCCCAGGGAAGCAGACCTCCTGCCCTGACCCATTCCTTCCCCCTCCCCCTCCCACCCCAGCCCGCCCACAGTCCCTCTCCTCGGCCCAGGGCCTGGCCCAGACCCATCCCAGATCCAGCCGGGGAAAGCAGATCAGCCTTTCCAGGTCCGTCTCTTCACAGGTGGTCCCGCAGACCTCATCCTGGTCTGGAAGAGACGGATCCACAGGGCCAGGGCGTCCCGCAGCCCTGTCCAGGCCCCCTTCCGGGGTCCAGGGCCAGGTCCCCTTCTCGCCTCCTAGACGCGACCGGGGGAGGCGGTATCCCTCCCCCGACTCAATTTCTTCCTAGCGCTGCCACCACCCGTGCCAGGATGATCCCTGCCTCCTCACCAAGAGAGGCAGGGGGGTGAAATCTACACCTGCTGCACCCCTGCATGGCCCTGGGAGGGAGCTGGTGTGGGGCTGGAGGAAAGGAAATCTCTCTTTCCCCTTTGAACTGAACTTCTCCCACTCCCTATCCCGACAGTCCTAGGAGAGGAGCAACAGCCCTCCTTGACCTTGATCCCAACTCCCTCCCTTCGTAACGTGTGGAATGTGATATAAATATAAATATATAAAGCTATATTTTCAGTTTCCCCACCCCTCCCGCCATTCCTCCCCCCTTTCCCCACTTCCCCATCATTCCCCAGCGATGACTCCCGGTCCCTCTGGCTTTTTCTGTCCACCCTCTCGGTTGTGTCACAGTGTGGTCTCTGTCCTACTCTTGGTCCTCACTCTCCTCTCTTAGGGTCCTTTCTGTCCTCTACTAAGGTCTCACAGTCATGTCCACCTGGCATCAGGCAACTCGGTCCCACCCTCACCTCCTTTCTCTGCCTCTACTCCTTTCCTTTTGTCTTTCTGCCCATGTCTATTTCTTTCTCCCCTACCTTTCTGTCTCTATCTCCCCATTTCTCTCCCTCTATCTCTGCCTCGACCTCCCTATATTTTTCTCAGTCGTAGACTCTCAGAGCTGGAAGGGACTGAAGGAGTCACACAGTACCATATGGACAAGAGGAGGATTCTTTGGCTCCAGAGCTGCTTTGGTCATGCCACCTTTGCTTGAAGACTTATAGGAACAGGGAGATCACTACCTCCAGGGGTAGCTCACTCCACTACAGGACAGCTCATTCTTCCCTGTTTCCCAAAGTTCTATCTTTCCCTCGGTTTTTCTCAGCCTGTTTCCCTCTTGGTTCCTCTCTTTCATTCTCTTCTCTCACTAAT
Source organism: Potorous gilbertii (assembly GCA_028658325.1). Taxonomy (NCBI): domain Eukaryota; kingdom Metazoa; phylum Chordata; class Mammalia; order Diprotodontia; family Potoroidae; genus Potorous; species Potorous gilbertii. The sequence continues at coordinate 224,155 of JAQQSK010003521.1, read as the reverse complement.
CCATCTCACTACTCATTTCTTCAGTTTCCCCATTTGGCAAATATGGTCCTACCTGTCTATGTTGCTTCCTGTTAAGTTTCATTTTGTTTATGCTTGTTTTATTTTTTGTATTCTCCCCTCCCTCCCACCTACTTCTATTCCCCCCAGCCAGGGTCACTAGCCCTGCCCACCCCATCCTACCCCCTGAAAACCTAGCCTCTGGTGTGACTGTGCATCAGGAAAAGAGACCTGAGCAAGAGAAAAAACAAAAACAAAAAAACAGAGCCAGTCCTGAGAAAGCTGTGCTCTTGGTTAATTTTCCAGAGCAGGAAGCAGTGGTAAAGTCACGCCTTGTGCCTCAAACATAATTCTGGAGTCAGAGTTGGAAGGGACCTTAGAGATTATTTCTTCTAACCCTTCCATCTTACAGATAGAAAAATTGAGACCCAGGGAAAATAAGGAGCTTGTCTAAGGTCATACAGTGTCAAAACTGAAAACCACCTTAGAGATCATTAGCTTCATTTCACAGATGGGTAGAATGGGGCATGAAACTCAACCATGCAGGACTTCTTCCCCAGAGCTGGTTGAGCTCTTATTCTCAGCTTATTTGGGAAATCATGGAAGGAAGTATGGCAGACACTGAGAGATTTTGTTTGAAATGGGGTTGGGTGGTCTGGGACTGGATACCAGCCTGACATGACCAAATTTGTCCCAGTTCTGTCAGAGACCCAGATAACTTCCTGTTCTTCTCCAAGGACAGAGAAGCACACATGCTCAGAAGGCCTGGGTGACCATGGGTAGAAATGCTTTTCTGGACTGAAGAGCAGGTAATTTACAGGTATAAGATCCAGTATCTCCCTGAAAATGAGGAGGGGTCTAGAATTGGAGGATAAAGGGGGTTTCTCGTCAGAATTAAAAAACTGATATTCCCACTTACTGGGAGAAAGGATCAAAAATCAAGAAAGCAAATTGATCCCATTTCTAAAACAAGATGGCAACAGTTCCCCATACCTTATGGGTGGGGATTGTAGATGTTTGCTTGGACATCTTATATAGACAGCTATTATTCCTAGAAAGGGAACTTAGGCATCTCCTGCAGTGAGAGAAAAAGTCGATCAGATCCTGTGTTTGTTTAGGTTTGGGTTCTCAAAGCTAATTTCTTTAGTAAGAGCTTTATGTCCTACTTACTAGAGGGCAAGGAAGAGGGAAAACAGAGGCTTGACTTCTAGCTCCTTGTTCAGGAAATGTCTGTTGTCCTGCTGAGAGCAGCTAAAGCAACCTGTACACAGCTCCAGTGATGCTAAGTTGGATCTGGGAGTCCAGAATTTGTTCTGGTTTTGACACTTAATCTTTTGTGTGATCTTGACAACTTTCTCCTCAGAGCTCTTGGCCATCTGTAGAATAAAGGGGGGAACTTCCATCTTAATGATCCCATGTTTTCATTTGTCCCTATACTTCTGCAGAAGTCTTTAGTTGGAGAGTTGCCATAGGAACAGAAAGTTAAGTAGAAGCACAATCTATTGGTTTGAAGATAGATGGAGCTAGGTTTTGGGGCATGAGCCATATGTATCGCACATATACCCATCCCACCCTGATAGGATGCTGAAGGGGGCTGGACTCTCTCAGATCAAGGTGTGAGTGTTTCCCTGCAGAAGAGGACTTCTAAACTAGGTCCCTAACTCCTTAAATGCTCCTTGGCCATCAGGGACCCTACTCAGTCCCATTCTTTCCCACACTTTGGGGATCTGGCTCTGGCTTACTTGGGAGCACCTCTATCCTGTCTGCCCATAGACTTTGCGGCAGGTAGTCAGTCACCATGGCATCATGCAAAAGTCACTGAATTTAGAGTCAGAGGTCTAGGTGGAAATCCCACCTGTGAGTTATCTTAAATACTTACCAGGGCCCAAAGGGAATTGACCAAATGTCTCTCAAGTTCCTTCCATCTCTAGAGCTGATAATTCTCTGCTAATATCCTGCTGATCCATGAAACTTGCTAGGAGCCCTAGATTCAGGTCTCAAAGGCCTCTCACCTTTGCCCCTTTGCCCATCTTAACTTCCCTTGAATTGAAATCTCCCTCCTGGGCCCAGAACTTTGTAAGCCTTGAGGAAGCTTTACTTGAATTTTACCTCCCTAACCATTCTATCAAAGGCCAGGAGAGAGCCTGGTTCTGGGGAAATGTTTCTCAACTACTTTGCTCTCCCTTGCCCAGGAAGACTGAATTGGCCCCTCCTCCCTTGGTATAATGACTGTGTATAAGAGTGACTGGGCATAGTGGTTTGGGATATAGGGTTGTTGACTTCCCTTTAACCAGAGCCGGTCTTGTTAAATGTGTATTATCAAGGATTCCTTAATTTCTTTCCCTTTTCTCTTCCCACCTAAATTTTTCTAGCTCCTAAAGCCTTTTTCCTGATCCAAATGCTTCAACTCCCTTAGGAGAGGGAAGTTTGGGAAGGGAAAGACACTGAGTTCGGGCCCCTGGGAGTAGGGAGGGAAATCTGTGCCAGTGAGGAAGCTAATTTATGAGGAAGATGGAGAGATAAAGAGACAGAAAGGTGGGGTTGCTGCTCCATCATGCCCCTTGATTGGTCAAGAATGGGGTTACCCATAGGATTCATAGGAAGAGAACTTAGATCGGTGATCCTTAACCTCTGACTCTCAAGGAGTCCGTGGATAAATTTTCAGAAGGTCTGGGAACTTGGATAGGAAAAAAATTCCATTTTTATTTTGATCTAGCATTTCCTTAAATTATTTAAAAATATTTTTCTGAGTAGTCTACGGACTTCATCAGAGTGTCCAAGGAATCCATGACAAAAATAAAAAATGACTGCGAATTGCTGACTTGAAGATCATCCAGCCCAATTTACAAAGGAGCAAACTGAGGCTCAGTGAGGGGGCAAAAACTTGCCCAAAGTTCTACACAGATTAGATAACAGAACAAAGCTGCTTTTGTAGGTCCATGTACTCCAGATCTGGTGTCTGGTAACAGAGGGAGCTAAACTTGCCAGGGACTTCCCACCTGACATAGGTAGGGTACAAGAAGCCTTCTGGGAAAGTTAGGGAATCAGTTTGGGAGCAGGTATTCTGCTAACCCCTCACTCTATCCCTGCCCCTTCCACCCACCACCTTTTCTGAACTTCTTCCGTATCCATGCTCATGACTTGATCCTTTGAAGATGAGTTAATGGGGAAGGGGAGGGACCAGAGGCTTGACCTTTAGGAGTATCAAGAATGATGGGGGAGATTAGGAGAAACTTCAAAGAGTGGAAGCTAAGAAAAGAAAGGCTCTGGACTAGAGGAAGGCTTTGGGAACTCTGAGGAGAGTTCTCTCTCTGGTCAGAGGAGGCTGACAGGGAGGTAGAACTGCAGATATACTTGGAAGGAGGGTTGGAGAAGCAAAGAGGAAGGAGACAGATATTCAGGGAACAAGGAGCAGCCTGAGCAAAGATCTAGAGGTGGAACTGAGTTTAGAAGGCATGGGGAGTGAAGGAAATTAAAGCTGGGAAGGGGCCTTGGAGGCCAGGATGGTGAGTATGCCCTCTATTCCATGGGTAATGAAGAGCTCTGAGAGAGGTCTGAGGGATGGAGTTCTGATATATTTGCACATGGCCAGAACTAGACTTTAGGAAGATAATTTGGGCAGCATGAGGAAGAGGGGAAGGGCAGGGAAAGTTTCATCTTTGCATTTGGATTCTCAGTGCCCATAACAAAGTCTTGCACACAGGAAATGCTCAATAAATGTCTTTTCAATCAGATTTAGTTTAACTGAATTCAGAAAGTAGGTAGAGAAATCAGACAATAGGTTTCCATCCTCTGTACTTTCCTCACCTAGTGGAGAAGTATGAGTGGAGACAGTAGTCCAGAGATGGGGAGACTCAGGGGCTAGGCTAGAGATTTGGCAGAAGAGGGAGGGCCTAGCTCACAGGCAGTATGAGTCAGCACATGGAGTCCTGAGGACCCCAGATTCTGCACTTGAGAGTGCAAGTAACCAGTAGTCCTTGATCCCCCAGACTCCTGTCTCTCACCTCTGTGAACTCAAGAAAGCTCTGTAAGATTAGGAGCCCTAGGACAAGGAGGGAGAGCCCATACAAGGTCCTGGCTCTGGTGTAGATAATGGTCACAGTCCCTCACCTCACCCCAGGGATGGCCTCCCAGGGACAGTATGAGCATAGAGACCATTAAGGCAGTGACTTACTGGGAGGTGACAGTCAATGCTCCGATAAGGCCTGGCCTGACCTAGCCTGATCCAGTCTATAGCTAACTCAGGCTGGACTCAAGTTTATAGGCCTGTGGGCCCTTCCCCACCTCCCAAATCAATTCAATCATCTTTCCTGAGTTCCTGTAGACCTGTTCTTGCTTGGGCTTAGCTCCTTTGTGAGGAGGAAGGGAGGCCCCAGGCCCTGATCTAGCACAGTCATGACCTGCCCATAGCAACAGGAGATTTTGTGTGTGTGTGTGTGTGTGTGTGTGTGTGTGTGTGTCTGTGAGTTAGGCTGGGAATTCATGACCTGCCCATAGCAACAGGAGATGTGTATGTGTGTGTGTGTGTGTGTGTGTGTGTGTGTGTGTGTATGTGAGACAGAGAAAGAGAGAGAGAGAGAGAGAGGGAGAGAGAGACACTGAGGATTTGGCAACCCTAACCCCCAAAAGACCTACATTGTCAAGGGCCAAGACCAGAACTGCCCAGCTGTCCTGAGTATACAGGGGTTGCTACCTTTGGCCCCAAGAAAATCAGCCCAGTCCAGGGTAGGCCCAGATTCCCTGCACGGCTTAGTCACCATCCCAGTCTCCTGATATAGCCTTCTTGGATCTCTGTTCTTAGTCCTACCTTTACCTTTGCCTTCCACTTTGATCCAAAGTTTGGAGTAAAATCTGTCCCCAGGTGATACCCAAGAGACCATCTGACCCTAGATATCTGTGAACCTCCAGACTTTCCTATCCCCACCCTCAAGCCCCTTGCCTGGTGGGCTGTACAAACTGCTGTAAAAACTGCTGTTGTGTGACAATGTGTGCTTAGAGATCATGGCCTTCCCATGGCCAAGACATTGTAAGGTACAATATTTATTTATTCTGTTAGTTGGAAAACCAGACCCCAGGCACGTGCCCTTGCCACAGGCCCTACTGCTGGGCTCCCATGTGCCGCATGCCGCTCGCTCTGTGCTGTGTCTTATCTGTTCTGTCCAGCTTTCTGTGACCTCGTGGCTGTTTTTCATACTCCATAAATAAAAGGCACAAGGCCCAAAGAGGAAGGTCTCAGGTGCTGTTGATTGGGGGTTGGGGAATGGGAATGGAGAGGGAGATGGGATTTCCGTTTTAAAAGTTGCTGTAGTGAGCCAGGACTGTCTGGGAGCCAGTGTGGGTTGTGCTCCAGGAGGCCCTAGTGGTGGTTATGGGAGGATCAGAGACACATCACACACACACACACACACACACACACACACACACACACACACACACACAGAACAGAGATATAGAAACAGCTGAGAAAAGTTGAGAAAAGAGTTGGGCAGTGATCTGATGGGAAGATTGGAGAGACTCTTGGATGAAAGGGGAAGTAGAGGGAGGAAGGAAAAGGGGACAGGGCTGGAGACTGTGTTCCATGAGGAGCAAATGAAGGAACTTGTTTTGCTGATCATCATACTTCTCAATCACATTTGTTTTTTAATTAATTAATTTTTTGTTTTCAACATTCCTTTTTATAAGATTTTTGAGCTCTAAATTTTCTCCTTCCCTCCCCTCCCCCAGATGGCATGCAGTATTATATAGGCTACATGTATAATCATATTAAACATATTTCCACATTAGTCATATTATGAAAGAAGAATCAGAACAAAAGGGAAAAACCATGAGAAAGAAAAAAACGAAAATAGTTTGCTTCCATCTGCATTTAGACTCCTTAGTTCTTTTTCTGGATGTGGATGCATTTTCCATCATGAGTCTTTTGGAATTGTCTTAGATCCTTGCATTCCTGAGAAGAGTTAAGTCTATCAAAGTCAGTCATCAAACAATGTTACTGTTACTATGTACATTGTTCTCCTGGTTCTGCTCAATTCACTCAGCATCAGTTCATGTAAGTCATTCAGGGTTTTTCTGAAGTCCACCTGCTCATCATTTCTTATAGCACAATAGCATTCCCTTAAAATCATGTGCCACAACTTGTTCAGCCATTCCCCAATTGATGGACATTCCCTCGATTTTCAGTTCTTTGCCACCACAAAAAGAGCTGCTATAAATACTTTTGTGTATGTGGGTCCTTTCCCCTTTCTAATGATTTCTTTGGGTTACAAGATACACATTTCTAGAGCCTGGAAGAGAGAAATGGCAGAGACAGAGATTAGGACAGAGATTAGGGCAAGGGTAGAGACAGAAACAAAAACAAAGATAATCTAGGATTATTAAACCCATTTTAAAGATCCCAGGAGGCCAGAGCTTGAAGAACCATAGAGCCATCTGAGGTCAACATGCCTCTGCTTACAGATTCCTTTGGTGACATTCCCAACAAAGGGTTATCCAGACTCTACTCCAGTGAAGGAGAGCTCCTTCCACCCTATGACAGTTCCCTCTCTTTGGGGACTGTTCCTCACTATTAAGGAGCCTCAGTCTCCTTCTCTGAAACATTATCCACTGGCCAAGCAGAACAAGTCAAATCCCTTTTCATAGATGATGGTTTCTCCTCCCCTATTTCTGTTGACTGATTCTCATCTGACATTTGCTTACGTGGTCATCTTCTTCTAGACCCTCTCTAGCTTCTCAATGTGTCCTACTTAAAACATAGGGTCCAGAAGTGACCACAATATTCTTTATAGTATCTGACCAAGGCAAGTGGTATCATTACTTCCTTAGGCCTGGATACTGGGCCTTTTCCAAGGCAGCTTCAGATGAAATTAGCTTTCTTGGTTGCCATAGCACATGGCTGACTCATACTGAGACGGAATCCACCAAAATCCCCAGGTCTATTTGAACAAGAAACCTGTTGTTCAGTTACATAGAACAAATCCCCCATCCTGTTTTTGTGAAATTGATTTTTTAACCCAATGTAGAATGGTGTGTTTTCCCCCTATCTTTTAAGGTTGACTCTACTGTTCTAGCCTACGGTGATCTCTGTGTCACCTACATTTTTGACAAGAATGTTTTGATGCAGATCAGAGGGGATGGAACTGGAATAAGCATTGATTAAGCACCTACTATGTACCATGCAATAGCACTAAGTGGGTTTTTATTTTGTTTTAACAAACATCTCACAACAATGCTGGGAGGGAGGTACTATTTTTATCCCCATTTTACAGCTGAGGAAACTAAGGTAGACATCTCATGACTTGATCAGGGTCACACAGCTAGGAAGTGTCTAAGGCCAGATTGACTCTGTCTCCAGGTCTTCCTGATGCCAGACCCAGCTGCATCACTAACTAGAGAGGTGACCCCACAGCTGTGGTGAAGAGCTCATTGCCACCTCTCCCACCTCATCCTGCCTCACCACAATGCTTGGCTCCAGGTTCAATCAGAATTCAGCTCAATTGACTGAAAGACTCCCAAAGATCAGCGTGGACCGCTTGGAGAGCTAGCAAGTTCCTCCTCATTGGAAGTGTTGGAATGGCTGCTGCACATGGGCTTCCTGGGCATGTTGCCATGGGGATATTGGCCTTGATGTCCTGAGATTTTCCTTTGTACCCTGATATTATGTGACTCTAGGATTTTACAGCTAACAAAACTGAGGTGCAGAGAAATTAAATCACTCCATGAAGGTTCTAAAGCTGGAGAGTAATCAGTGAAGCTAGAAAGGCTAGGGACTTTTGCCTCCGCTCCCCCCACTCCCTCCCCACCCCCACCCCCACCCCAGGCTCTTTCCATTGAATCACAAGCCTGAGGAAAGAGGGAGGTGTAAGGAGGCTGTAAGCACACCTCACTCCTGTTACTCCAGATGTGGAATAGAAAATCTAAAATAAGGCAAAACCCAGATTCCGTTGGAGGGGATTTCTCCATGGGCAGGGGGCTTGTGTGCAGAAGGAGGGACCTGCAGGAAGAACCTGAGGCTTGGGGAGGCTACTGGAGAAGGCAGCTGGGGAGAGAGAACCACCCTGTTTTACAGTCACTCTGGTGCTGTTCCTGGGAAGGAGTGGGGGTGGAATGTGGGAAGGAGGGGGCAGTTCTGGGTGGATAGGGACAAGTCCCTTCTCAGGGCCCCTTTCCCAGGGAGCTCCCACTCCCACCCCCAATTGCTTTTGGCTTCTGGGCAAACAGATGAGGAGGCTGCACTCCCTGCCCCGCCCCTCCCCGCCCCCCTGCCAGGTCTGTCTGAGCTCCCAACAAAGACCACTCTAAAGGGCTGAGGGGGTGAATGTTGGGGGGGGAACCTGACACCTGAGGTTTCACCCACCTCTACCCTTAGGCCCAGACCGATGGTCTGCCCCACCCGCAGGCAGGAATGTGTCTGAGGGGCCCAACCTGACCCGCCTTCAGCCCCATTTGAGGACCCTGCAAAGACCCTAGCCAATGCAGACAAATCCTACATATTGACCAGTGGTGGGTTGGAAGGAATGAAGGTGGGGAACAGACACTTCAATGTCGACTATGTGCCTGGCATTGTGCTAAATTCTTTAGAAATATCAACCCTGAGAGGTAGGTACTGTTATTATCTTCATTTTACAGTTGAGGAAACTGAGGCAGACAGTCCCTGATTCTGTCATACATGAAGGAGGCCAGAAACAGCTTCACCACTGCCTTGTCTATATTCTTTCCTCTTACCACCTGGAGGAGAAGCAGCTGGGGAAGGGAGCACCACCTTATTTCCCAGTCACTCTGGTGCTGTTCTTACAAAGGAGTGGAGGTGGAATGTGGCTGAATTTTTGAGTCTTTGAGTCTGGATTTGAATTCAGGTCAAGTCAGGTTCTGTAAGGTTCCCAAAAAATGGATAACCTACTCACCAGCTATGCATCTCTCTGGGTGGTAAAATTGCTCTTATTTATTTTATTAGTTTAAAATCACCCTTTCCAAAAGAAGAATGAGCTACCTTGGTGAACTCCCCATCACTAGATGTGTTGCAACAGAGGAGGAGTGACCAGTGTGGATTTATACACATTCTAATAACTCTGACCCCAACTTCTCCTTGAAGGAAATTTCATTTCCTCCCTGAACCTCCAATATTTCATGCAACTCATGTCCCATGACCTTGGAGACAGTCACCTACACAAATGGGGAAGTATTATATAGAAGTAGTCAATGCTTTAATTCTTTGCATAGAAGAAACAAAAATACCTACTAGCATATCTACCACATGGCTGCATGCCAATGCTTTCTCCCAACCAATATACAGGCATGTTCCCCAGGAACTTGTGGATGTAGTTCAAGGTAGCTAGGCTCAGCCAGGCATTCTGGATCAAGAGACTCCCAATATGGGAGGCAGGCAATATTCCTCCTGAGGCAGGAATTCTGTCTTCAAGTATTTTATCCCTGGAAGAGAGGTCACACTTGTTCTTCTTGGTTCAAAAACAATGAATGGGAGTTGCAAAAATGCAGATTAATGCTCATTATTAGGAAAAGCCCTCCTCACAGCACCAGGGCTTTTTGGACCTGCCTAGTTAGCGGTGCCTAATTGGAGCTATGTTGTATTGAGGTGTCATTCAGCTCCCTTACACACTAGAAAGCTTTTTTGTTCTAGATACTTTGTGTGTGTTCGTCCTTCATTGCTGAAGAAGACCTTGCCATCAGAGATATAATGACATGACTTGCACTTGACTTTGTTTGTGAGAGAGGGTTGTGCAGGTCACCAGCCTCACTTCTCCTCCAGAGCCATCTGAATCCAGGGACCAGATAATCATCAGGATGACTGGAGATGACCCAGAATGAGGCAATTAGGCTTAAGTGACTTGCCCAAGGTCACACAACTAGTGAGTGTCAGTGTCTGAGGTGAAATTTGAACTCAGGTCCTCCTGACTCCTGCATTGGTGTTTCTAGGATACTTTGTGGGTCAACATGAAGCCCCTACTGATATGTTTCTATTCCCATAAAACTAGAAGACATATTAGTTCCAAGCAAAAGATATTTCATTAAACAGCAGAGCTAAATAACTGACAATAACATTTGCAGTTCCTCTCCTCCCCTCAGACACCCAAAGGTGCCCTTTCCCACCAGTTACCACAAAATCTGAGGAGAGTACAAGTCTGAAATTGCACATGGTTCCTACCCTTGATGTTCCTCACAGAGTTCATAATATAAGTGAGGAAAGAAGATATAGACATGACTAATATAGTACAAAATAGTCTGGGTTAATGGTCATGGGAGGAGTCTTCCCAATGGAAGAAGATGGAGAGTTCCTTGGGGTTTTGGGGGTCCAGGAGGATTTACTGTTGGATTTGAGGTTTGAATAGATCTGTCAAGGTAGGCAGGATTTTGATAGTCTCAGCAGGGGTGGGGTGATGGGGTGGTAGTAGGACATTCAAGACTGAGAAGCAGATCCAGGCCCATGGTGTCTTTTAGCTTAGAGGAAGTTCTTTGAGTTCATCCTTGGCTCATGATGACTAATGTGGCCAGAGCAGACCTCCTCTGCCTACCCTTAACTCCTCCCAGCCTCTGAACTACAATCCTTCAGCCACTCCCTAGGACATTCAGCTTCAAACCTCTCAGAAATCTCCCATCATCTCACACTGCAGACCCCTTGGGTTGGTCATCCCTTGTTAGGGAGACTGTGGAGGTGATTCCAGTGTTGACTTGAGTCTGGCCTCCAAACTTCTGAGATGCCTTCCTGAAATTCTGCAGCTCAGTCCATTAAGGAGAAACAAAGTGTGGAGTAAGAATGCCTTAAGTGCTGACCTAGCTTTTCTTTGAACACTTCTTTGACAGGGAGCGCACTATCTAACAAGGCAGTTCATTCTCTTTTTTGTAAAGGACCAAATGATAGGAGGTTCTTTCCTATGTCAAACTGAAATGTATATCCATATAGCTGTCCCTCTTTCCTTGGTCCTAGTTTTCCAAATTTCTATTTCTAAATGCTCATTATTTCCCTCATTGTTCTCTTAGGAAGGCAACAATCACATAGGGCAGGGCTAGAGAGGAATGGAGCAGAGATAGAGACAGAGAGAGAAGGTGAGTCAGACAGCCATGAAGACTGGGGCATAGGCAAGGATTGATGGAGGGCAGACTAGGGCATTCATCAGGTCTGGGGTAGAGTCAGAGATAGAAGCAAAAACAAAGACAGGGCCAAGCACTGGTCCACAGAGACAGAGGCAGACACTAGGGCAAGTATGGGTGAGGCAAGTAGGGATGCAAGAACAAGTTCCCTTCTTGCCTCTGTTGCTCCAGAGTTGGTTTCATAAAACCTTTTACAAAGAACAAAACAATGCACAACATTTCCTGCTTGTGTTTAAGACTAATGGTCCCCTTTATGTCTAAAAAGCTGGGAGAGGATTCCCTTGCCCCTCCCACCCCCACCTCAACACACATACTTCCTTCCCCCTCCCCCTGACCGAAGACTATTCTTGGAAAGGGCTTGTGTTTCACTCTAGGCTCTTGTATAGGTGTGGGTGTGAGAATATATGTATGTAGGGGGGAGGGGGAAGGTGTGGGTTTGGTCCTCTAGCACAAAGTCCCTCATTGTTACCTCTACTGCATCAGGAAGGCCCTACCTACTGCCCACAATCCCACAGGCTAAATTGCCACCTTGGGGTGTCTCTGACAGATCTGAAGTCTTGAAAGACCAAATCTGTTCTCCTTCTTCCCAGAACTTTAGGGAGCAGGGAGAGGAAGTAGCCTATTTTTGCCCCCCTTCTCTTTCAATGCAAAACCTATGGGGAAGAAAGAAGAGGAACTGTCTCACTGTATCAGGAGACTCAGAAATGTCAATTTTGATGTGAAACAGGTCTTGAAAGTCATCTGCAGAGACAGACACTGAAGCTCAGAGAGGAGAAGGCAGAGAGTCGCTTAAGGTCACACAGGTGAGAGATCTGGGATTGCATTCCAGGGTTCTGGACCCTTCCATCCAACAGGTTGCCTTTTTGGTGTTGTTCAGTCAATTTTTTCAGTTGTGTCCAACTCTTGGCAAAGACGCTGGAGCAGTCTTTCAGTTCCTTTTCCAGCTCATTTTACAGCCGAGGAAACAGACAAACAGGGTGAACTGACTGGCCCAGGATCACATAGCTAGTAAGTCTCTGAGACTGGATTTGAACTCGGATCTTCCTGACTCCAGGCCCCATTTTCTGTGCACTATGATATTCCCTAGATGTTCCCACTGCCTTGGTTAGTCATAAACAAGGACTTTTCTAAAGGAAAGTGATTCTTCAATCCAAAGGGTGATGTGGTGGAGTCACTAGTCCTTTGAGAAAAAGATGGGACAGATCAATCAGAGAACTTGGGTTCAAGTGATTCCTGGAAAAAGAGGGGACTGAATCAGATGTTTACTTTCAAGCTGTAACTAAGCTCTAAGCTGTGACTATGATCTAGGACCATCTCCACTCTTGCCTACCTCTGTCTTTGCCCCATTTCCTCTTCCTCCATCTTCTGTAACCCCAAACCCCAGATACTTCTCAAGATCCTGCTCACACTTCCCAAATGGCTCTCCCCTCCCAAACCATGGCTCTTGTCTCTTGGGGACCTACCCACATTCCCAACTCGAATCTCAATCTCCTCCAGTCTGCCCCAACCTGATCTCAAGGGGTCCAGAATCTCAGACTGGACTTTTCAGGTTTTGGGAGGAAGTAGACCCTGAGATCCCTTCTTGCACACTAGGAAGACTTCAGCACAGAAACTCATCCACAATAGAGATGCCAAACCCTTTTGCCTGACATATTTGGGACTGTGATATCCCTCAGAGGACATTACCTCCAGGGTCCCTGGCAGCACATGCCTCCCCTCAGCAGGACCCCTACCTGGTGCCTTCCCAGGGAGGCTTAGTCCTATTGGGAGGCCCATTCCTTGACTCTTATGGGTCAGCCCACTGTTACAGAGAGATACATAAGTGGGCAGGCACATACTTCTGGTGAAGGCATACCTGAGACACTCACATATGATCTACATACACATACATGGGACATTCATGATCAGCACACATGTGACAGGCACACATGTAAGAGAAGGCATAATAATTAGACCAACAGTGACTGGGTAGTTTCTGATTCTGAGGGGGCGAGGCTGGGCTAGGCCTATTAAGCTGATGGCTGCTGGCCCTAATCCCTTGTGCCAGGCTGGGTGTGTGTGTGTGTGTGTGTGTGTGTGTGTGTGTGTGTGTGTGTGTGTTGGGGGGGGAATGGGGCCCCGCTGGGCTGTAATTTCACGCTGAAGGGCCTGATGGGGCTTCCCGGGGACTGATCCTTTCTGGATCAGAAAACGCACTTCCCTTTGTTACAGGCGAAGGGGGGGAGGGGTGTTATTATCTTTTAACTCTTTATGTGCCATCCAAAGGCAACCTCCTTTCTTCAATCCCTGGTATCTCTCCTCAGCCAAATTTCCACCTTGGTCTCCCTCCAAGCTCTCTGTTGCAGACAGGTGCAGACCTCACCAGGAATTTCCTGGCCCTGGCAGCACCGACCCTCTCCCCTCCCCTCTCCCCCTCTCTGGTAGACTACTCTGACTCCCAATGGGGAAACTCTAGGAAGGCACAGAAGAGTGTGTGAGTGAGTGAGTGAGTATATGAATGTAAGTGTGAGTGTGTGTGCGTGTGTAAATGTGTGTGTGTGCATGTATATGATTTTGTGTGTGTGTGTTGAGTGTGTGTCATCTCAGTCAATCAGCCAGTCTATCTCTCTATTTTAGTGTGGCCCCTAGCATCAGGTTCCCATCCCTCTTGCTGCAGTTTGAGCCTGTGAGCTACCCCTTCCCCATTTCGCTCCCCCTCCTCACCTCAAGCCTTATCAAGGCCTCAGCTCTTCTGGCCCAATGATTCCAATTCCTGTTCAGCAGGTTCCTGCCAACCTGCAAGAGAAGACCCATGGTGTGTGTGTGTGTGTGTGTGTGTGTGTGTGTGTGCTCGTGTGTGCTGCTTCTACTGTGCTCTTAGTGCTCCTCCCCACCATCTTCCTTGACTCCACGTCCTCAGGTCTCAGCCCCCATCCTCCAGCCAAACATTCCTATCCTGGCCCAGTAGAAAATGTGTCTGACTTGGACAGAGGAAACAGGTTCAAATCCTTTCTCTCATACTGACTAGTTATTTGACTGGAAAGTTTCTTCCCAGCTCTGAGATTCAGTTTGCCATTCTGTAAAACGAAGGGGTTCAATGTGATGGACTTTGAAGAGACTCTTTTCTTTTCCTATATTTCCCTAGGAGCTTGTATAGTCCATACACAGGATAAGTAGCTGGACAGCTTCTCCTTCAGGTATTTACTACTCCCCACCCCCAGGCCACCAGGCCGGGATGCAGGAGTTCAGCCAGTGGCTGCTTCCACTGCTCCACTACCCAAGAGCCCCACAGGGCAGGTTACATCTCTCTTTTTCATGAGGACCCCCATCTCAGCAGGGCACTGGGAAGGGACTGAAGCTTTGCTCTCCAGACAGGTAGGGTTCTTACTCTTTGATATCTGTTTCTGTTTCTGTCCATTCCTTTCCAACCCTTCTTCCAGTTTCACAAACTTTCCCTTATGGAACACAATGTCCCCCCTTCCCCCTTCTCAGTTTTAACATCACTTCCCTCAGACTGTCAGACAGGAGAGTGCCAGAATTGAGAGATATCAGAGTTGGTGAAGGGCTCAGAGCTCATGAAACTCAGGACAAGTTGAAGGCACTGGGTATGTTTAGCCTTAAGAGGACTCTGAGGGGCCATGACAGCTGTCTTCAAGTATCTGAAAGGCTGTCATGGAGAGAAGGGATTAGTCTTCTACTGGACCCCAAAAGACTGAAACAGGAGCAAAGTGGAGAGAGTCATGGGGGCAGGGACACGAGGAAACCCTGCCTCACATTCAGAGGTGACTCCCGGCGGAAGGTGCTGTATGGAAAGGTCAGGGGTTCCCTCTGGATGGAGGTCTTCAAGCAGGGGCTGATGACTCTAGGGCATAGTGTAGAGGGATGCCTGCAGGTAGGAGTGGGACCAGGTGCCCTAGAAGGGCTTTCCAGCTTTGAGCTTTGGGGACCTGAAAATGTAGAAGGTTAGAGATGAGAAGCGATCGAGATAGCATCGAAACCAACACACTCATGTACTTATATGGAAACCGAGGCCCAGAAAAAGGAGGATGGATGGCTGTCCCAGAGAGTCTTTGGAGATGGAGGCTGAGCCAGGACACTCGGACCCTCGTCTTCCGACTCTATCCAAGGCTTTTCTCCCGCCTGGCCCTTGGCAGCCTCCTCCTCTCCCGTTCTCTCTTCAGCTCTCTGGGAGCTGAGCTGCCTCTCCCTAAAAAACCCAGGCCCCATTAGGAAAAAGCCCCTAACTTTTATTTACACTTCCGAGTCTTAAACACCATTAACAAAAGCCACTTAATTCAATTATATTCCCCTAACCGGTTGTGGCGGCGGCTGACACTGCGGCTGTGGCGGTGGCGGCTCAGCTGCCTTGGTCCCCTCCCTCCTCCTCCCTCTGTCTCCCTCTTCCCCCTTCTCCCTCTCCACCCCCTCCTCCCGCATTGTCATTGTGTTGAGCTAATGAGGTAAACTCAAGCGCTGGCTGTCCCCCTCGACAGGTTTATGAGAATTTAATAAAGCGTGGCCGGCCCCAAATGAGCTGCCCCCGCGTGCGAGCGAGAGCCAGAGCGAGCGAGAGCGAGAGCGAGAGCGGGGAGCGCCGAGAGCCAGCGAGCCCACAAAGCGCCGCCCGCCCGCCTGCCCGTCCGTCCTCTCCGCTCCAGGCCGGCCCGTCTGCGTCAGCGTTTTTTGGCTGCCCGGAGCAAGCTACACCCTGCCCACCGGGGAGGGGAAAAGGAGAGAAAGGAGGAGGGGAAAGCAGGCTGGAGCAGACGGGATGTCGGCAGAGTCCCAGGGACTGCCAGCTCCCCAGGCTCTGGCCACCATCCTCCCACAGTCTGTCAGCCCGTAAGTATTGTGGCAAGGTGTCAGGCACCGCGCTAAAGCACGGGGGAATGCCACGAAAGGCAAAAAACGTGGTCCCTACTTCCCCCACACCCAGCAACTCGCATTCTAATTGAGAGATGTAGTGTAAATATCTAGATACATTCCAGATATGTACAGCGTAAAAACGGACATTATTAGTAAATGATGAGGTGGGGAAAACCTCCTACCAAGATGAGAAGTCGAGATTTGGGTCCTGAAGACAACCAGGGAAGTCAAGAGGGGAAGGTGAGATGAGAGAGCATTCCAGGCATGGGGCACAAGCCAAGGCAAAGGCCCGGAGATAGGCTTGTCTCAGGTGCAACTGCCCCATAGAATGTGTGGAGAAAGGAGGCAAACAAAAAAATACTCAAGTACCTACTGCGTTTCTGACACTGTGCTAAACCCTTTACAAATAGTATTCATTTAATCCTTCCAACAACCCTGGGAGGAAGGTGCTATTATTAGCCCCATTTTACAGAGGAGGAAACTGAGGAGGGCAGAAGTTAAGTGTCAGAGTCTGGAGTCATATTTGAACTCAGGTCTCAACTCCAAGTCCAAAATTCTTATCTATTGTGTCACCTAGATGCCTAGGAGAGTAGAGGAGAATCAAATATAAGAAGATGGGAGGTAGGTAGGAGCCAGGTCATGGTGAGCTTTAAATGTCAAATAGAGGACCTTATATTTGATCCTGGAGGTAATGAGGATCAACTTAAGGTTACTGATCAGGGACAGTGACTTTGGCAGCCAAAGAATGGGTTGAGCTGGGGAGACAGCTGAAGCACGTTACTGCCTATTAGTCTAAGGTGATGAGGGCCTGACCTGGGTGATGTTGGTGTGAGGGGAGAAAAGGGGAGGAGATACGTGGAAGATGTTGTGGAGGAATAATGAGAAGATTTAGTCACAAATTGGGTGTGTTGGGTGCGTGGGAGAGAGGAGGTTCCAATGACATGAAGATGGGAAGTCTGGGGAACTAGGAGGGCAGTGATGCCTTGGACAGAAATAGGAAAAGGGGAGGGTCTGGGGGAAAAGATAAGAACATTGAATTGGAGATGCCAAGTGGACATCCAAAGGCAAATGTTGACTAGATAGTTGGAGATGTAGGTCTATAGCTCTGGAGAGAGATTAGGTCTGCATACACAGATCTAGGAATCACCTGTTCTCTGTTGATAACTGAACCCTTGGGAGCTAAAGAGATCACCAAGTTGAGAGGATAGGAGGAAAAAAGGAAAGGGCCCAGGACTGAAGCCTGGGTCTATGTTCATCATTAATGGGCATGAGATGGATGAAGAACCAGCAAAGGAGACTGAGAAAGGGCAGTCAGACAAACAGAGAAGAACCAGGAATGAATAGAAGAACCAGTTATTATCTCTCCTCTCTTCCTCTCCTCTCCTCCTCACCCCCCCATATCCTCCAACACCTTCAACTCACTACCTACTGAGTAAGTACTGCCACCATTGAGTTAGATGGAGCTCTGGGTTTCATTATGTTGACCTGAACTCCTGGGAACCTCCACACTTGACTCCGGAAGAAGTGCCCTTCTCCAGATGAATCTGGTGAAAAACTCTCATGGTCTTCCAAACCTTCTCCTCTTCAGGCTAGATGCCTCAGCTCCTTCCCTAGATCCTCCCATAACTATGGTTTGTAGGTTTGTCCTATTCTAGTAATTTCAGTTCCTCAATGAGCTCTCTAAAATCCAGTGTGGGGAGAACTGGATGCACTTATCTCAGCCTAGGCTGGGGAAGAAGAGAGAAGCCTTGTCATGGTAGTAGGAGTGGGTTCTCCCATCTTGGACCTCCTGGGGTGCCAGGACTTCCCAACCCTAGCTGATGGTGCACCCAGAACTTGGGGGCCAGGACTCTGCTGAACTGGAAGCTCCCTTCTCTCCCCTGGAGGCATTTGTTTTTAGTTTTCAGGTTGCCTCCCCCCTCTACCCAGATTCAAGTCACCAACAGAATGTGTCACCTTCAAGGAATTCCAGAGCAAATTTAGTCCAATGCCTCCCTTTTACAAAGGGAGAAATAGTCCTTGAGAAGCAAAAGTTTATACAATGTGCTAGTGGCAGAATCAGGACCAGAACTGGAACTTAGGTCTCCTGCCCACAGGCATGATCCCCAGCATTTGGAACTCTGTCTCTTTCCCTCCCTGTTCCTTTCTTTCTTTCCTTCCTTCCTTGCTTCCTTCTCTCTCTCTCTCTCTCTCTCTCTCTCTCTCTCTCTCTCTCTCTCTCTCTCTCCCTCCTCTTTATCCTTCCTGTCTTTCTGTGTATCTTTCTCCCTTCCTGCTCTTTCACCTTCCTTCCTTCCTTCTCTCCTTCCATCCCCCTCTCTCTCTTTCTCCTTCTTCTCCCTCTTCTCTCTCCTCTTTCTCCTTCTCTCTCTCCCTCCCTCCCTCTCTTTTTCTCTCTCTCCTCTCTTCCCATCATCCCTGCCCTGCTCTCCTTCCTCCTCTTTCTCTCCTCTCTCTCCCCTCCTCTTGTCTTCTCTCCTCTTTCTCCCTCTTCCCTCTTTTCCCCTTTTCTCTGTCTCCCTCTTCTCTCTTCTTCTCTCCTCTTTCTCCTCTTCTCTCTCTCCTCTGTCCCCCACACCCATCTCTCATCCCAACATTGTAAAGCTTAGACCTAGAAGACACCTCAGAGACCTCCTACTTCAAATCATTCCTTTTACAAAGGAGGAAACTGAGCCCCAGGGAGGGGAAGGGTCAGGACTCAAAGTTACACAGTAGATAAGCTGGAATTCAGAAACAGGTCTTCAGATGCCAGATCTTTTCCCTTCCCCCAGAATGCGGTATTCTCAGAGGACGCAGCGCTTTACCCCTCCACTCCCTGTGTATCATGTTATGTGTCATATCCTAGGCTTCCTGCAAAGCCTGGCCCAAGGTTTTCTTCCTGGCCTTTCTGACTCCCTCCAGCTTTGACTTTCCTTTCTCTCAGACACCACCAGACAGCCTATGTAGCCTGGGCCTCACTTACTTACAGGCATTTATTTCACTTTTCTACAAGGATCCCCAGGCTGTTTGTTTTGTTCATTCTACCCCAAGTTGGGGATCCCTTCCTCCTGTCCTCGGGAGCTTGGAGCCGAGCCCAGCCAAGCTGAACCAAGAACTAAGCCCTAGGGTTCTCTAGCCTTGAAAGATTCATCACCTCTCCCACTGACATCTCCTTTCCCACTAAACTGTGCTCTCTCAAGAACAATGTAGATTCTACAAGATTGTGCACTGGGCAGTGTGTTTTGTGTACAGTGTCCTTGCCCTGGAATCAAAGGCCCTGCGTTTGAGTTCCACCTCTGATCTTTCCTCTCTGGGTGCCCTTGGGCAAGTCACCTCTCTGATCCTCAGTTTCCTCTTATGTAAAATTAGAGGCTTCTGAGGGTCCTTACCATGATCTGATGGTTGTGTGACCTGGAGCAGGTGCTTTCTCTTTTCTTATCTTCATTTTCTTTATCTGTAAAATGAGGAGGGATTGGTTTCTAAGATCACATCCAACATTTCCTCCAGCCCTTCGTATTTTCTATTGGCTTTCTGAAAGGTACAACATGATGGAACTGAACACTGTCCTTGATAATACACAATGCTAGATAATTTGCAATGAGATTTGGCAGTGAATGTCTTTTCAATTAAAAAAAAATCAGAGAATTCTCCCTCTCAAGTAAAAGTGACAACTTAGTGCCTGCCTTCTCTGAGCAGACTTGGACCAGAACCAGGCTTATGGTTGAACTGTGACCAGAATCAGGGCTCAGTATTTGATCAGTTTGATTCAGTCTGTCTGGGGCCAGGGTTAGGGTTCAGTTTCAGTGTGGAATTTGGGGAGATTTCCTAATTATTTTTTTCAGAATTGGAATAGGGGGTCTTCTGGTCCAATTTATATCTGAACAAGAATTTCCCGCTCCCCACACAGTTCCCACAAATGGTCCTCCCATCAACAACTCCAGGGAGAGGTGCACCCCCACCCCACCCCCAATGGCTACCCCTTCCATTCTGGGCCAGCTCTCATTGTTAGGAATTTTTCCTGACACCCAGCCAAAATCTGCCTCTTAGTAACACCCTCCTTCTTGCCCTCCCCTCCTAATGAACAAGGCTAATCCCTCCCCCACTTGACAAGCCGTCAAATACCTGAAGACAGCTCTCAGGCCCTACCCCCCTGCTCCCAAGCTTGGAACCTGCCCGAATGGAGCCGCAGCTCCTCATCTAGACCTTTCTCAATCTGCTGGCTCTCCTCTGGACTCTCTCCTTCTCACCTGTGTACTTTCTAAATAATGGCGGTCAGGGCAGAGCTCACGGAGATCTGAGCCCTCATTCTGACCCAACCAATACTCAGGGTGAGAAAAGTCCCGGGAGTTTCTTCAGTTCTCAGTTAGGGTAAGGCTGTGTCCAGGTGTGGACCTCAAGCGCCATCTGGTGGGAAATCTCAGGTACCACAACCTGGTGGGCAAGCATTGGGGAATGCCATGCTTTATCTAGGTGGAGACCAGTTTCAGTCCCACAACCCTGCAAGGGAAGATGGGAGGGCCTGAGAAAGAATCTAGTCAATCTCTCACTCTCATGAAAGTGAAGCTCAGAACCTTGACATTTTCCCAATCCCTCCTATTTACATTTCCTGGGACCCCTCTAAGCTACATCTAAGGACAAAGACTCGGGAGGGAGCTAGGCCTTTGGTCTCTCCCCCCCCCCCCCCCCAATTAATGCTTGTCTCCTGATGCTCTCAGTGGTCTAGTTTCTACTTCCCTTTGTCTCATCTGCCCCCTTCCAATATTCTCCCACGGGACCAGAAAGAGCACTTTGGGGTCTTAGTCACAAATTTCAGAAAAAAGCACTCCAGGAACTGGGCAGAGAGATTGGTATGCCATAATGGGTAGATAGATGGGCCAGGACAACCTGGCTTTGAAATCCCACCTGACTTGCTGCCTCAGTTTCTTTTGTAAAATAGGGGTAATGATGACTGGTAGTACCTGCCTCGTAGAGCTCTCATGGGGCCCAAATAAGATAATACACATGGAGAACTTTATAAACTTTAAAGTGACATGGAAGTATTCTTATTGTGAAAGGGCGCTGATCCTGGTATTCAAGGTCCTCTTCTGCCTTGATTCAACCTTCTTGTCGAGGTATTGCTCAAACTATTCTCCTCCATGTATTCTGTTTGGGTAAGTGTTCTGGGACCATGTCTTTTGTCTCTGTGATTAAGTCACCCTCCAAAAGGCTCTCCCATGTCAGAGTCAGGCTCAGGTACTACCTTTTTCATGAAGTCTTCCCTCAGTCCCCTACTCCCATTTTGGTGAAAGGTCTTTCTCTCTCCAGGTTTCTCACCACCCAAGGCAGGGACTCTTCTTTGCCTTGATCTCACTCCCCCAGGGGAAGTTATGTGTGTCTCACCTTTGTGGTTCCTTGAGGGCAAAACAGGCCTTGTGTCCCAACACTTTTTGGCTTCCTAGAGTAAACACAAGCCTTTGTACACACGAGGTGTGATAAATGCTTGTCACCTTAAATTGGACAGCACCTAAACACCTCAAGCTATTTGATGGGGTTACTTTGGAATTCAAGCTAACTCTCCGAGTCCAAGTCTGCCTATGACCCTCTTGAGGCAGGAGGCCCAAGTCAACTGCTCACTCAAATTTCCATGTCCTTCTGGACTCTCCTGGATCGAGAAAAGGTCAGGAAATGCAAACAGGTAAGGACAGGGCTTCTGTTTCCTCCAAGGTAATTAACAAGCATTTATTAAGACTTACCATATATCAGGCCCACAGTCCTCCTGAACAGATAGTGAGCCAAGCCAGAGTTAGGAAAACCTGAATTAAAATCTGACCTCAGATATGAGCTGTGTGACCCTGGGCAATTAATTTTACCTTGTTTACCTCAGTTTCCTCATCTGTAAAATGAGCTGGAAAAGGAAATGGCAACTCATTCCAGCTTCTTTGTCCAAAAAAAAGCCCAAATGGGGGTCACAAAGAGTCAGACATAATTGAAACAATCCAAGAACAACACACTATAGGAAGGGATTGGGAACTAAATTGGGGTTGGTAGGTGATCCAGTGGATAGAGCACTGAACTTGGAATCAAGAGTCTGAAAGAACTGAACAACAAGGATATATCAGACACTATGCTAAGGAGAGGGAGGGAGGGAGAGAGAAAGGGAAAGAGAGAGGGAGAGGGAACAAGAGAAACAGAGAGATAGGGAGAGAGAGGGAAGGAGGAAGAGAGGAAGGGAGGGAGAGAGGGAGACAGAAAGAGGGAGAAAGAGAGAGAGATAGAGAGAGGGAGGGAGGAAGGGAGAGAGGGAGAAAAAGGGAAGGAGGGAGATAGAGAAAGAGAAACAGAGAGAGACAGAGAGAAGGAGAAAGAGAGAGAGAGAGAGAGACAAAGGGGGCAGAGAGAGGGAGGGAGAGAGAGATGGAGAGAGAGAGAGAGAGAGAGAGAGATCTAATCCCCTAAATGTCAAAATCAGGATTCAAACCAATCTCAACCCATTTTCACTCTGTTCCAAATCTAAGATACATTTTAAAATGAAAGAAGATGAAATTTAAAAAATGGTATTTAATAATGATGCATACAAGACCTTGCACTTGGGTTCAAACAATTCACCTCCCAAGGACAAGATGAAGGTGTCATGATCTGGCAGAAACTGGTTCAAAAAAAGTTCTGGAGGTTTGATTGGACTACAAGCTCAATCTAAGTCATCAATGATGATGAGGCAGCTCCAAAAGCCAATTGGATCTTGCATTGTTTTCATAGGAGCAGAGCTTCGAGGAAGGAGCAAGTGAGAGTACCTGTGTCATCTGCCCTGGGCAGACCATATCTATGGTGTTATGTCCAGTTCTGGGCCTCACATTGGTGAGGACATTCTTGAACCAAGTGTCCAAATGAAAATGGCAAGGGCCCCAAGTCCATACCATATCAGAGTCAGTCAGAGGATGTTTAGCCTGGAGCAAATTCAAGGGGAACATGATCATTTTCTTCAAGAGTTTGAAAAAAAAATTGATGAAAAATTAGACTTGGTCTGCCTAGTCTCAGAGGGCAGAACCAGAAGCTATGGGTAGAAGTCCCAACCCCCCCCCCCCCACATACTCCCCCGCCAACAAAAAGCTAATTTAGGCTTGAGATCAGGAAAAAATTTCTTAACAAGTAGAGCTAGCTTAGATATTTAAAGCCCCCATATATGTGGCAAATCCACCTGCTCAGTCAATCTCATTGTGCCCTTCTTGATTCAGAGAGGTGTCCATACCTCAAGAATGGGATGGATTACCTCTGGATGCATGGTGTGCTCTCTTCTCCACTAGAGGTCTTCAAGCTGGATTCTGAGGCAAATGGGATTCTTTCCAACCGTGAAATTCTCCAGTTCTGTGTGTAGCAAGTCCTCTGGGTTGCTCCCCAATTTGCATTTGAATTCATGGGTCCTGTCTCCAGAGGGTGGCTATTAACTCCTGTTCTAGGAGCAACCCAACAGTATAACTTATGAACCCCACCAGTGTACTTCCCATGAACAATTATAAAATGGCTCTCTGAAAGAAGGAAGGGACCCAGGGGGAAATGTAGGAGATGTAAAACAAGATAACAGTCAGTAGACACATTTGGGTCATAGAAAAGTCATTTACTACTACAGTATAGTAAAAACGGAAGGATGAAAACATTCCCCCTATAAATCAGGAGCACATTCTTCCGCAAGTACACACAATTTCTATTAAAAGAATTTAGTACAATGATAATGAGGCACAGATGTAGGATGCATATGTGACAACGGCATCTCACAATTCCTGATACTACAGGAAGAAAATCCTTTCTTCATAAAGTTCTCAGGTATTTCCCTTTTGAGTTGTTGCTCAGTTGACTTTCCAGAGTCTGCTCCATAATCAGCTCTCTTCTTTGCTGCCAGAAGTCCTATTCCTTAAAGCTGCTTCCTCCCTCTCTAATCATTTCAGGGAACTGAGGATGCAAGGCACTGAATCCTCTTCTGGACTGTTTTTCCTCACTCATTACTCTGTTTCCGGCTGAGATCTCAGCTTCACCTTGCATCTACTCCCCGAAAGGGCTGACTCATCAACTGGGCTGAACAGAGCTCTTGAGTCAAATTTTGAGACTTATTCATCTCTCCTCCCCCTGGAATGCAAATATCTGCTACTTGCTGGATTCTGTGTCTCCTACTGGTCAAGTAGCTCCCCTTCAAAGCAACTTGGTGGGAGAAAAATTCCCCCCTCACCCCCGAAGGAATCTCATTTCTAAGCAGCTCCCTACTATCTCCAACTCTCCAACTTACTGATTTAAAACTCCCAGAATTGCAGTCACTTCGTTTGCTTAGATAGCTTCATTGTCCTTTTCTTAACTGAGTCTGAGATGTATTCACATCTTGTAAAAGGGTCACAGGGTGTAATACTTTGTTAACACATAACCCTCATCAGGCACGTGACTGAATTCTATACATTATATCAGTTACTCTCTGAGTTGGGGTGGGAGTCACATTCCTTCCTGATGCATGAAGAGAAATATTCCTACCTTCTCAACTAGTAGAGAAGCCAGCTCGTACTCCTTCAGCATGTTGAGTGTTGCCCTTGGCCTCCATATTTGCTGAAATCTCTGGTTCTAACAAACCTGTTAACCCTTGTTGCAACTGTCTAGCCATTTCTGTCATACAGGGGGCTCTTGAGGAAACCCTTTTATAGAGTTTTATAGGAAGTTTCCCTCTTTATCTCAAGCTACATGACACACTTGTTTAGATTCTTTTGGTTTATGCTAAGTATATTCCTTAAATCTTGACCCCTTAATATGGGTTTTTCTCAGGATTTTAATCTAGCTATTTCCCCTCATGCAACTTTCTTCACTTCTACAGCTTCAACTCTCACATCTAACCCTTATCTCTTTTAGGAATATCAGCCCCAATCCCCATCTCCACCTGCTCAATGGACATCAGGGCCACCTCAAATCCAACATGGCCTCAGTTGAGTTCATTATCCTTGCCCTAAACTGGTTCCTCCTCATGTCAGAACTTTTGTCTGTGGCACCAACATCAATCCAGCCTCCTACATTAAGAATCAAACCCAAACCTTAGGCTTACCTTTGGCTCTTTCTTTTCCCTATATCTCATATACACTTTTAACCACTAGAGCCTTGTGCTTACAACACATGAATATATTCATGGTGAGTAACAGGGGAGATAAATCCCATTATGTTGCTTATGTAATCCATCCAATATCTGCTTAATGGAAATGCCAAGCTCTTTTGGTTCTCTGATCTCCACCTCCACTCACCATCACACCCTGTGTGCCAGTGACTGTCTATGTTGAAGTGGTCTCTTGACACATCCTCCACCTACTTACTGGAAGACACTGCTTCTTTTCTTGCTTAATTTTAATAGGCCCCCATCACATGAGCTTGGTATAATGGAAAAGGGATGCATGCATGGATTCAATAGATATAGTTCTTTACTCATAACTGAAGGGCAAAGGGAATAAAATCAAAGATATTGAAAACAACGACCCGATGAGCCACATACCTGTTACTCTTCTCAAATGGACTAAATGACACAAGTTACACAGAAATAGTTAAAGAGACAATTAATTGCCCTATCAGAATTTCCTCCTGGATGCTGTGAAGCATTCCAGATAATGTCCCATCTGCCATCTCTCAAGAGAGTCGTTGTCTAATCCTTTGAGGGAATGGAGGATCCAAGGCACTGATTCCACTTCTGGACTGCTTTCCTCACTCATTACTCTGTTTCTGGCTGAAATTTCAGCTCCAACTTTGCACTTGCTCCCACGAAGGGCTGACTCACCATATGGACTGAATAGAACTCTTGGAACTTGACCATCACTGCTCAAGGACAAACCAAAGTCATTCAGCCCTTTTGTCCTTGAACTCTCCTCAGTCATGCTGATTATGTTCTATATCATTTCTATGCCAGACCCATTCATTCTTTTCATATCTTTCTCAACAGCAGAAGTTTGATGGGCATGTCCATCTTCTTTGGATTTAGGGCATATTCCACTTTCTCCTCTTTCTTTGACCCCACAGAGGAGAGCAAGGAACGTCCCTCACAGTTAGCTACTAAGTCTTAGAGCCATCATCTCTGTGACATCTCTCCAACTAACTGATTTAAAACTTCTAGAAAAGCAGTGACTTTATGACTCAGAGCTTCCCCTCACTCTTCCCCCACCACTCCCATTGCTTTCACCCTAGTGGGGAAGCTCAGAAGCAGGCACTTAGACTATAGCTATAATCTCCTAACTGGGCTGCTTTAATGCCCCCTATCACTCCATCTTCCATGCCTGACCAGATTCATCTTAATGTGTAGATCAAGACTGACATCAGAGTTCTTTCCTCAAAACTCACTATTGCCCAAGTTCAAACTCCTTTGTTTAACTTTCAAAGCCTTTCTCAGTTGAATACTTCACTTTGGTCAGCCTTACCCTGGAGTATCCTTGCTACCCTCTGAACCTTCTGAACAAACTAGACTCTTCCTGGCCCTGGGACCCACTTTGGGCTCCTCTACATTTTTATCTTTGATCATGATCTATCTCCTCTGTCTGGAATGCCCTCCCCTCCTCTTCTTCATCAGTTGAATTTATAACTCTTCTTTAAAGCCCATCTCAAATGTGCCTACTTTCAGGAAGTCTGCCATAGATCTTCCTGGGTGGCAACCATTCTCAGATCTCATCTAGTATTTTGTTTTGTAACTTTAATGCATTTGTTATTGGATATTACATATTCTCACCTCTGGGCATTTGACCAGGTCATTCCCTAGGGCAGAAATTACTCACTCTTCATCTCTGCCTTTCAAAATCCTTCTCTTCTTTTCAGGCTCAGTTCAGGGACTACTTCCTCTCTAGAGCCTTCCCTGATCTTCCCCACTGAAAGCATTTGTTTCTTCCCCAGGTGTCTCTACACCCCTTTCTCTTCTTGGTCCTCAGACTACTCTGTCTATAATTTATCACCAGTATGTATAGATAGCCTTTGTCATGACTGACAGCTAACAATGGGTTATCTCTATCCCCAGCTCCAGTCTCCCAGGATACACTTCTGCAAGGGTGATCAATACAGTCTTAAAATATCTGAGTATATGCACTTTAAAAAATTTGTCACATAATAGAGAAAAAAGAGATTTGGGTATTGTGTTCATCCCAGGGAAAGAACACTGAGATTGGCAGGTGAGAGATGATAGCAAGAAGTTGACCTCCAAGACCAAGAAAGGAATGGGAAGCAGATAGAGGTTTGCTTTAGCCAATCAGAAGCCCAGAATCTAAGAGGTGGAGGGGCTCTCAGAGGCATCGAGTTCAACCTTGATCTGAACAAAAAACCCCTCTAGAACATACCCAAATAATAGCCTCCCCAGCTTCAGCTGAAAGACATTCAAGGAGAGGGAAGTCACTGTGATCTATGGAGAAAAGGCATCTGGATTTGGACAGCTCCCGTTGTTACCAAATTACTTTCAGACTCAGGTGGTCTCTGTAGCTTTCCTTGATAGCCCTCTGAGGCTAAGCAGAACAAAGCTGATCCCTTCTCCTTAGGACAGCCCTTCCTGACACTTGAAGACAAGTCTCTTTTCCCTCCTCAAGTCTCCTCTTCCAGCTAACCATTCCATTAGACATTTCAATGCTTTCTGCAGGGTATGGTGTCTCATATTGAGAACCCTCTGGTTCCTTCTCCCCTTTTTGTTGCCCTTCTCCCTCCTCCTTGCATCCTCCTGATTTCTCTCCCCTACTTCCTGCCCCACTTGAGAGAAGGTAGTATGAGAAGGACTTGAATCTGAGATGTGTGTGTGTGTGTGTGTGTGTGTGTGTGTGTGTGTGAGGCAGGGAGGGTTGCACTGTTTCAGGGATCAGAGTCTTAAGTCTACGGGGTCAAGCCAGGGAGGACCTATAATGATGGATATTCATGGCCCAGACAACATTGGGAGAAGGAAGAAAGGTAGATGCCCCTTTGGGAAGGGGTAGGTACTCTCTAGGCTCCAGAAAATACAACTTCCTTGAAGGCAGGGCCCTCAGCTCTCTCTGGACCCCAAGGCCTAATGGATCATGAAGAAGTAGCAGGTTGACAACCAAGCCCATAGACTCACTGTGATCCACTGACCAGCTGGAGAGACACATAGATCAATTCAGGTATCATCAGAGAAGCTGAGAGACCCTGGAACTGGTAGGTAAGATCAGCCATGGACCACATAGACCTGTCAGGAAAATCTACTGTTTGACATGGCAGATCAGTAGGCTGGCAGTTAATTGCGCTTTCTCCCACACAAAGCAACCTGTAGGAGTCACAAAACAGTCGATGGGATCCATGGATCTGTTTGAAAGATGGAGGGAAAACTCAAAGCTCTGACCTGTAGGTCACTCATTCATAGACTAAGAGACCCTCCTAATCGATGGGTGGTGGGGTTTATTAGACAAAGATGAAAAGCTAAATACAAATCAATGGCCACAGAGTAATTGAAAGGTGCATACTCATGGACTCTGATAGAAATGGATCTCTGCAGTAATTAGCAGACAAGCAGAGAGGCAGAAGGGCCCCAGACTTTGGGTGAGGCCAAAGTGGATGATAGTAGTCAGAGGCCTGAAAACAGCGTTTGCATATAGACAGGATTATAGGTGCCACATTTCCCTATAGACTTGTTTCATTGGAACTGATGAAGATAGCAATGGATGGTGGTGAATATACAGATGTGATGGTGAGTTAGTACCTCTAAGAACACTTCTATGTAGACAGAAGGGTTGGATTGTATCTGTGTGGCTTTAGCCCAGCCTCTGCAGGCCCCCACCTCTGGGAAGCTTCCCAGGATCTTTACCTGTTGGTAACTATCCTCCCCTTGGAATCTCAAGCAGTCCTCACTGCATGTCCTCCACTCTGATATATGTATCCTATAACAGCAGTTAGTCTAATTGTCTCTACTGGTGTCATAAAATAAGAAGATCTGGGGCTGGCAACTCGTCTAACTCTCAATTTCTAGAGGAGAAAACAGATTGAAAGAGAAGAGACTTGCCCAAGATCTCCTGACCCTCAAGCCTTGGATCTTCCTCCCACATCAGGCTGCCTCAGAGTGATGGGAAATACTTGAAGTTTGTGTGCCCATTCTCCATATTCCTCTTCCTTCATTCTCTCTGCCTTTAAGCACAGGAAAGAGGAAGATCAAGTGAGAGGGCTCCCTTTACAGAGACTCAGAGAGGGACAGGTAATAAATAGCAAAGTCAATATTCAAGTCTGATCTTCTGGTTTCCAACTGGTCCTAAGCCATGAAACCACATGATCCCTTTTTTTTCTTTCTGGGATTTCCAGGATACTTCACCTATCAGCCCTAAGACCCTTGCAGGGTCCTAAAGTGAACTCTGTATATGACTTTCTGGAATGTACCACAGGGTGACCCTTAGGAGGTAGAAAGCTCCTGAGGCAGGTTCAGCTGGACTCCCTCTGTCCCAGATGCATAGCTGGCCCCCACTGGGCCCTCAGACTCCATGATGAAGAGGTGGCAACTCCGAGGACCCCCTTCAGGGCCAGGGCTGGAGTGGCGGGAGGAGGCAGGGGATGGAATAGGGCTCAGCTGCACAGCTGTTGTATCTTGGACCGTGTGTTCACTGGTCTCCATCTCAAACATGGCCCGGCCTGCCCGGCCTGGGCCTGGCCTATTGCCAGCCTTGGCATGGCGAGTGCTGGGAGCAGGGGGCCGACGGCTACAGATGCAGCAGGCACTGAAGAAACCTAGAGCCAGGACGAGCAGGACTGGCCCGATGATGATGGGTGGGTTGTGTCCTGGCAGGAAAGTAGCAAAGGCCCCAACCAGGGTGATGTTGATACCCGCAAGCATGATGCAGAGGCCACAGGCACAACACAGTGCAGGGGAGGGGAGGCCAGATGGACGAACTTTCCTCAGGGTGCTTGGGGCCTGGCTTCCCAAGCTCTTCTCCCCAGCCATTGTCCCAGGGCCACCACTCAGACATCAAGGCTCTTCCTGCCCTTCCAAGGCCAGGGCTGCTCCTGCAGAGAGACAGGGGAAATGACAAGATCACACAATTTAAAGCTGGCAGGAACCTCAGAGACCATCTGGATGAGTTCCCTAACCTCTTTTACACCATGGATTCCTTTCATGGCAAAATCTGTTCTCAGCCTAACATTTTTAAATACATAAGATTAGGGAGAAAACCAATTATATTGAAATAAAGTTGTCAAATACATACTTTTTAAAAACAAGTTTGTGAACCATTGGTTTTAAAACTCCTCATCTTAACCAAACTCCTCACTTTATATAGGAGGAAACTGAGGCTCAGAGAGGAGGAAAAGACTTGCCCAGGGTCACACAGCTAATAAGTCTAATGAGGAGAATGACTGATGAGAACCTCGGCATAGGAGTGTGTATATTTGGTGGAAGTGAGGTCAAATGGAGGGTCCTGGCCCTCCACTTCAGAGCCTGTTCAGGTATTTGGTGACTGTCTTTTTTGTCTGGTTATTGGGTGGGCTACCTTCTATTTGGGTGGGCTGATGAGCTAGAACTGAGAACTTATACCAAAAGCTCTGCTGGAACCCCATCTGCCCACTGTGTCCCAGAGAGCCATCCTTATGCCTTGTGGTAGATACAAAGGAAGAGAATGTGAGTTGGTGTTGGCAATAGCCACCAACCCTCTTCACCATGTACTGAGCGGACAAGACACCTTCGCTGAATAGCTGCTCATGCTTTGTGGTGGAAGGCTGGGCTGTTCCATTTGTCACCGCACACTACCGAAAGTCGGGTCACCAAATACCTTATTTTTCACCTCCCCTGTTACATAAGTAAAGCATAAAAATAATGACGACAACAGTAAGTTAAAAAACCATAAAAATGTTTTTGGAATAAACGGATTTTATCACTTTATCAAGCAAGGACAGAGATTGCTAACAGCACATACCATCAGATTTCTTGAAGGCGTATAAAGCTGTTAACTCAGAATAAAGCCTAGGAAATAATTAAGATAAGAAAATAGCATCAAAAATCTCTTCATGGCCACATGAACTTAGCAAACAATAAATATACCAACAAAATAGGGTTAAGAAATGCCTGAATGGCATAGATTTGTTGGTGGAGATGGAAATTTATGATAAATATTCAGAATCAGATCTACCTTAATTATCTGGGACGTCAGAAGGATTAGCTTTATGAAACTCCAACGTAATTAATAAGTAATTAATATAGATGCTAGGAGGAGATGGGAGAGACTGTGGAACATGACACTGAAGACCATTAAAATTAAGCACCTCCTGAATACCTAGAAATACATGACCTGATGGCTAGAATTCTATCTCTATCTCTTAAGCTTGTTATCTTTCATGGACTTTCGTGGATAGATGACAAATCCCCACCTTATAAATAGAGAGTGCCAAATGTCCTGCAGAGGACCAGACCATTAACACAGACTCAACTGGTTTGCTCACTATCACCTAGATATAACATTTATTCATAAAATTTTAGCACCAATTTTCTTAGTAGATGTCATTAACTTAAATTCTCACTATCTTTAAGTTACATAGGAAGGGGAAACTTTGAAAGAATGAGACGTGATCAAGGAAATCAAAGTCTTGTGGGAGCAGGATAAGGTTTACATCTTCTCCGTTGATCTGTCTGCTACTAAATTGTCCTGAGGATGCTCTCCCTGAGCATCCCCTAGATGGGATTCTAATACTTTTATTAAACTATAAAAAGTCATTTTATCCTTTTCTGCAAGTCATTAGAAAATTGAATACAAACAAATAATAACAAGATATCAACTTGTTTCCTGGTTGAATCCACCTCAATTCTACTGAAAAAGATGAGGAAAAGATGATTATAATTGATGATGATGATGATGATGATGAGCCTTGATCTCCCTCCCCATCCCCACAGCCAACCTGCTATCAAAGCTTATCAGTTTTAACTTTGTAACATCTCTTGAATACATCCTCTTCTCTCACCTGACACTGCTGCCATCTTGGGTTCTCATCACTTCCCTCCTGGATTATTCAGATTCCTGTTGGGTGGTCAACTTGCCACAAATTTCTTTCCCACTCTAGTCCATCATCTACCTAGTCATCAAAGTGATTTCCCTAACATGCAAGTCTAACTTCGCTGCCACTTCATTACTCAATAAAATCCACTGGTCTCCGATAACCTTCCAGATCAAATATAAAATCCTCTATTTGGCATTCAAAGCCCTTCCTAACCTAGCCCCTTATTCTCTTTCCAGTCTTTTTATACCTTGCCACCACCTTCCTCAGCTCTTTTGTACACTGCCATCCAGTGACCGTGGTCTCCTTGTTAATCCTTGAACAAGAGACTCTATCTCTTGGCTCCAGGCATTTTCTCTGATTGTCCCCCATGCCTGGAATGCTCTCCTTCCTCATCTCTAGCTCCTGGTTTCCTTCAAGTCTCAGCTAAAACTCAGTTAAAACCTTCTACAGGAAGACTTTCCCAATCTCTTTTAATTCTAGTGCCCTCTCTTTGGTGGTTACTTCTTATTTTTCCTGTACAGAATTGTATATAGTGGTTTGCCCCATTAGACTGAGTTTCTCAAGGTTAAGGTCAATTTTTTTTTTGCAATCAGGGCTAAGTGACTTGCCCAGGGTCATACAGCCAATAAGTGTCTGAGGCCAGATTTGAACTGAGGTTCTCCTGACTCCAAGGCTGGTGCTTTATCCGTTGTGCCACCTAGCTGACCCCAGGGTCAGTCTTTTGCCTTTCTTTGTATTACTAACTCTTAGCATAGAGCTTGGCACACAGTAGGTGCTTAATAAATGTTGATTTACTGAATGATGATAGTTGATATTTAATTTTGAAACCCCTCATAACCAGACTATAACCTTCCTTTCCCTTTCATGCAGTCTGTAGTTCAACCACATTGGCCTTTTTTCTCTTCCTTACACACAACATTCAATTTCCCATGTCGACAATGCTCTTCCTCCTCACTTTGCCTTATAGAATCCTTATTTTCCTTCAAACTTCAGCTCAAGAGCCATCTCTCCTATAGGAGGCTCTTTCAAGATTCCTACAGATGCTAGGGTCTCCTGCCACCTGTCACCTGCCTAGGTATTGTGGAGGACATTTTTCCCTCTGAGATAGGAGCCAGTGTAGGCAGCAACTATGGTTGGACCAGCTGAAGTTCTGGGTGGCTTTCACTTGACATCCTAAGACATCAGAGGCAGTGTGGTGTAGTGGATAGAGAAATGGTCTTCTGAGCAAGTCCTGGGTTCAAATACTGCCTCTAATGTAGGCTGCCTAAAATCCCACTTTCTACCTAAAACACTTCCAAAGAACTCATGATGGTAAATGCCATCCACATCCAGAGGAAGAACTATGGAGTTGGAATGAAGAGCGAAGTAGACTCTTTTCTCTTTTTGTTTCTTTTTTATTTTTCATGTTCTCTTCCATTCGTTAAAATTTAGCAATGCAACATGAGTGTTATGAAAATGTATTTAATAGGAACGTGTGTGTAGAGTCATATTATATTGTATGCCATCTTGGGAGGGAGGGCAGAGGGGGAGTAAATCTAAAACTGGTGGAAGTAAATGTTGAAAACTAAAAAGAAATAATTTTTTTTAAAAAAAGATTATGGCCAAAAAAAAAAAATCCCACCTTCTACAGGAAGTTTTTCCCAATCCCCCTTAATGTGAGTACCTTCTCTAGCTGGGGCTAGATAATTATCTCTAGTTTATCCTGTCTATATCTTGGTTGTCCATAGTTGTTTGCATGTCATCTCCCCCATTAGGCTGTGAACACCTTGGGGTAGGGACCCTTTCTTACCTTTCTTTGTATCTTCAGTTCTTAGCCCAGTTTTTCTGTCATTTTTCTGTTGCACAAACTTCAAGACTCCATTTGAGGTTTTCTTGGAAAAGCTCATTTTACAGATGAGGAAACTGAGGCAAATAGAATTAAGTGACTTGCCCAGGGTCATGCAGCTAGTAAGTATCTGAGGTCATATTTGAATTCAGTCTTCTTGACTCCAGGCTTGGCATTCTATCTGGAATCACTTAGCTGCCCCTTACCCCAGTTAGGCACTTAATAAATGTTTGTTGACTGACTGGCTATGTGACTTTAGGCACATCACTTAATGGTTCAGTAGCCCAGGCAAATTTCTAAGCCAATAAATTACAAAAAAGGGTGCTGAGATCAATTGCATTGACAGGAAATTCCTTACCATGTGTTCCCTATATTGATGGCCATCCTCCCAGGTGTGTATATATTTTTATATCTGTGTATAGTTTTTTTTTCAGTCTCATAACTCCTTGAGCACAGGGATAATGTCACTTGTGTCTCTGAATTCTTCCTGCTTTAGTGCCTGGAACATCAGAGGTGGTATTTGAATTCAGATTTTTCTGACTACAAATCGCGTGCTATGGGTAGCTAGAGAAATGGGTAGGTTTTTCTTATGCTTTTTCTAAGTTTTTCCCTTCTGAAACCTGCTCTCTCTTTTTTTTATCTTATGACCACCTATCTCCACACACTTCAGAACATAAGAGCATTTTCTGAGATTTATTAATGCAATGATGTGCCCTGGTGAGACTTCAAAAAAAACGTCAAAGGTCAAAAGGAAGACAAAAAGTCAGAGGAATTGAAATGTAAAGGTGAAGAATTCAGAAGCAAAAGAAAGAACCCGAACTTTAGAAAGAATCTGAGGCTTGAATAGCTCAATCGTCTATAAAGAAGTCAGGGAAAACAAAAAAGTTGCCTCTGAGTCACAGACAGCTTTCATACTTTCCCCCCTGGACACTCACTGGCATCACATTCCTTAGGCAGGCTGGAAAGTGTAACTGGCTGAATCAGAACTGCTCATCATAAGTCTAGGAAGAGTCCCTGGCTAATAATGGCCCCAAACCAAGAAGGATTGTCAAGGAGGGGAAGCTGGCTCTCTCTCACCTCCTGTTTGGAGGTGACAAAGTCAAGACCTAACATTTTAAGGATTCTCTTAAAAAGAAGAGAGGCTTCTGTTGATCTTAGACCGAGTCATTGCCCTGTCTGGAAGAGCACTGTAGCACTCCACCTGAAAAGAGTACTCTAGAGTTGAAGAGAGCACAGTAGCACCCAGCCAAAAGAGAGGCTGTAAGTGGGTGAATACTGCGACTGCACAGTAGCTATTTAGCAGCTGTCCAGGGAAGCTAGCAGATCATCTAAGTGGTCAGAGCACTGGACTAGGTTTCAGCAAAAGCTGAGTTCAAATGCAGCCTCAGATACTGCTAGTATTACATGAATTATTAATTATTGTAATTAGTATTGCAACTAGTCATAGCTGTGTGAACCTAAGCAAGTCTCTCAACATCTGCTTGCCTCAGTTTCCTTAACTGAAAAATGGAAATAAAAATAGTACCTGTCTCTCAGGGTCGTTGTGAAGACAGAATGAAATAATATTTATAAAACCCTTTGCAAGCCTTGTGGCACGATTAAGTGTTGGCTATAATTATTAATATTGTCACTATCATTTTCAGCACTTTCAGTGGAGATGCCATGTCCTTGAAAAGGGCCCTGTAGCTAATGACCTTCCTGGTCCAGGCCCAGAAGCAACTTTTTTGCCAAGCATCCTGTTCTGTCTGATGCAAAAGCACTGCTCAATGGCAAATGTCCTTCTTGGCCCCACCTAGCAGCTGAGCAACGCCCACCCCCCCTCAACTTTAGCTCAGTAGTAGACTGACCCATCCAGAGGAGATACTATGCCCTGGAATGAGCAAGTCCAGTTGAGTGATGGGATGATTTCTCTTCCACTAATACTATGCCCCATAGCAAATTTCATGAGGACTCTCTAGAGAAAGATAGGACATAAAAATTGATGTTTTAAAGGTAGAACTTATGATTCCCTATATAGGTCCTTCACTAAAATTATACTTTATTAAATTTTAAAAACATAAATTTTATTGATGTTTTCTGTTTCATACATCACCCTAGTATCTCACGTATTCCTCTCCCTCTCCTTCCCTGAGAGCCATCCCCTATGATAAATAGTATTTCTTAAGACAGGGGGGAAAAGTCAGCACAACTGATCAATATATTGAGAAAGTCTGAACTGATCAATATATTGAGAAAATCTGAAAACATGTCCAATGTATAAACAACTGTTGGGTGTGTCTTCTCATATCTCTTCAGTCAAGTCCTGTTTGAATAAACAAATGTATACTATTTTCTTACATCCACTTTGGATTTTTTGATGTCATTGTTCTTTCAATTTTCATTGTTGTAGTTACTTTGTATATTGTTTCCTTGGCTCTACTTACTTCACTCTGCTTCCATTCACATAGATCCTTCCATGCTTCTCTGTATCCATTGTAATATTCCATTACATTCATGTACCACAATTTGTTTAGCCATTCCGCAATGGATGGGCATCTATTTTGCTTCCAATTCTTAGTTATCACAAAAAGTACTCATGTAAATATTTTGGAATATGTGTGGAATATATTTTGCATATACATACATACATACACATATACATACATACATACACACACACATCAGTGGCTTCCTTGGGATGTAGTATTCTTCTAGCTCCTGCAGTCTCACTTCCAACTTCATTATTTTACCAAAAACTGCTCTCTCCAAAGACCCAATGATCTCTTAATTGACAAATCTAATGCACTTTTCTCAATACCTTAAGGTTTGTAAAGTACTTTACGCACATTTTTTCAATCAATACTCACAGAAACTCTGGGAGGGAAATACCCAGGTCTTTTATCTCAATTTTGAAGATAAGGAAGCTAACCCCCCCCCCCCCATACAGTGACTTATGCAGTTTCACATACCTAGTGAGACCCTTGCCCTAATTCGTGGACCCAGGAGCCTCCAGGAAGCTGATCCAGAGAGGCAAAACAGCTGCCTACCAGTTTATTTTAAGCTTTGGTTGGGCATGGGGGTGGGTTGCCATTATTGAAATAAAGACTGAGACCTGTCCCCCTAGAATCTGAAGAGACGATCTTATCGATCCTCAACCTCTAGAAAAGACCCTTTCTGTCTCATTTTTAAAGTATACTCTCTCCCATCATTCCCCCTATTTATCATGACCTGATTGCAGAATTTCCCTCATATACTTCTTGCCAAACAGACTACCCCCAATTGAGAAAAGTTCTTCTTTGGGTCCTGGATTGAATGGAAAGAAAGTAGCAAATATCTCCAACACAACCCTTGGGATTTCCTTGGTCACTGCCCAATCCAAATGTTATTTTGCCCTAGACACATATCTGTGAGTCTGGCTGGGTTCTTTATTCCATTGCCTTCCTGACCATGGACATGTCTGCTTCACACCTGAGGCTTCATGAGGACAGGGACTTTCAGGGAGCTCCTCCCTCACCGAGGGGCTACTACTTTTCTTCTCTCTTTCCTTTCGACATCCATCTTCCCTTCTATCTTCCCCTCCTTATATGCCTCCTTTGCCAATCTCCCAGAGGAGAAAACCAATCATGTCAGTCCTAGGAGAGGGTTGTGGCTTGTGACTTAGATTGTGTGCTCCTTAAGAATGTGACCTGTTTCTTAATATTCTTCTGGCTTAGCAGTGCCTAGCATACATACGAAGCACTTAAAAAATTCTTTTTGACTGACAGGTTAGCTGACGGTAGTTACCAATTTGCTGTGTAACCTCGGTCAAGTCAAGACTCTCTGAGTCTCAGTTTACCCACCTGTAAAATAAGAGATTCGAAGTAATTATCTTTAGGGTCCCTTTCAGCTCTGAGTCTCTCACAATGAATGGATGCTTACTCAGCTGGCCTTGGCCAGTGATCCTGCCAATCATCTGGAGCAAGAAAATGCCTCATTGCCCTGGCCAGGCCCTCCAGCGTGACTAGAGTGATTCATTAATGGGATGCTGGAGGTGTCTTGGATTCTAGGAATGGTCTCTTCTAGAATATTAAGGATTTCTGCTTGGAAATTAAATAACAAGAGTGGCAAAGTCCAGAAAACTTGCAAGTCAAGGAGAAGGTAGAGGAGGCCTTGGTAGTTGGAAACTGATTTGGCTGCCTAGAATTCAAGGCCGTCCCTTTCATAGCCCCACCTGGAAGCAGTAAATGGCATGCAGGCATTCTGGAGAATATGGGTACTTTTGGGCCATCAGTTACAGTGGGGAACATTTACTTACATGGTGATGGTGATGTCCCAGGTACTTTCCCACCCCTCTCTGGGTCAAGAACAAGGAGAAAGCAGGAGCAGAGTGGTTACCAAGTACCCAAGATGCCCACAGATCACCCACATAGGTACTCTACAGTGGTGAAGCTGGATTTGAATTGAGCTTCTTAGACTTCAAAGAAAACTCTTTGCCCTGAACCCTTCTGGCTTATTCCAGTGTTCAGGTTTATCTAGCTTCTCTTCACCATCTCTGTGCCAGGCCTTTGGATCTCTCCTGGTGCATTTTTCAAATTCTACCTTGTATTCTAGGCCTGTGTGTCTTCATTATGCCCCTAGCAGACTATGGGCACAGTGAAGACAAGGCTTGAGCTTAATAGCTCCCTGTGTCCTCCCTTTTTTGCCCTGAACACAGATCCCTGAACACAGTAGATTTTGGGCACTATGAGAGCAGAGTTTGGGACTGATTCCCTTCTGCTTCTTCCCCCTCTATACCTAACTCAGGTGCCCGAATTCAACAGGTGATGGGAATTTCAGAACCTTAAATTTGGGAAGAATCTTAGCTATGACCTCATCAAAGCTACAGGGCTAATCTATGGATACAGCCCTGGAAAGTATCAGAGGTTTTTTCTGACCCGAACAACTGAGTGACTTTGGACAAGTCACTAAACTTTTGGGGGCCTCAGTTTCTCAATCTGTAAAATGAGAAAGTAGGACTGGTTGTCTCTAATGTCCTTTCCAGCTCTAAATCTATGATGCCATGATAGTTGGAGAGCATCTGGGTTATTGACCCTTGTACAGTTGTCAGAGGGTAGGACTGGGCTGGATTCTTGGGTCCTTTCATGGACTCTACCGTTTCTGTGGTTTTCTGTAAACCTGTGGGGAACCTAGTTCTCTTTTTGCATATCTCAGGGGATGAAATGAGGTCAGCGTCCACTTCTGCCTCATCTCTCCTCAGTATCCCAGGGTCAGGGGAGGGCAAAGGGAGAGCTGGACTAGGAGC
Source organism: Potorous gilbertii (assembly GCA_028658325.1). NCBI lineage: Eukaryota > Metazoa > Chordata > Mammalia > Diprotodontia > Potoroidae > Potorous > Potorous gilbertii. Next base: position 185,213 of record JAQQSK010003521.1, on the reverse strand, counting down.
TGGGAAGCCTAGACTTAGATCTTTTCTTGGCTGTGGAGTTCTGGGTGATTTTCCCTTCTTTGAACCTCAATTTTCTGTTCTGTAATCAAAGGCCTTTCCAGCTCACTCATTCAGTGACTCCATCTCACTTCAGTTCTATCAAGATGGGTGCATTATGAGTCATTCTAATTTAATCAGTTACAGTGGCACTGAGTTTATATCATTCTCTCCTCAGGGAGTCTTGGAGCTGCTTTTTCCAGACTAGATCCTTGCTCCCTGGGGCCTGAGAAGCTGTGGGTACCTCCCTTGGACCCAATGATGTGGTCCCTAGGGATGATTGTCTGGCACTGGGGGAGAAGGCAGAGACCAGTGTGAGCCCTTCTCTGTCCTCATCCTGAGAGCAGATTTCAAATTTGAAGACTGACTCCTAGTTATAATTTTAACTCAAATCATGGCATTTTAGAGATTGAGAGCTGAAAGGAACCTTCGACCTGTACCTAGGCAAGAATCCTCCTCTGTAACTCCTGCTTTCTCTGCGCGTCACACAGAGGTCCACAGGCAGACCAAAAGAAGACACAACTTCCGTCTCTCCCAGATTGTCTATCTGTCACACACCACACACACACACACACATACACACACACACACACACATCTCCAAAGGATCTCTACTCTCTCCAGTTTACTAATGAGTTTTGTTTGGTTTTATTTTATTTATTTATTCTTTCATTTGAGTCTGTTTCTCCATCTGTACAATGAAAGGGTTGAATAGTTTAATTCTATAGTCTCTAAGGTTCTTCCTAATGTAACACTTTATTTACTATGGGAAGAAAAAAGACTGGTGAGAGAAACACAAGAAAAATAACTTGAGGAGAAACATGGAGAGTTCTGAAAACCTGAGAGAAAGCAGCCAAAGTCAGTGATGACTGAGAGCTGTAGTGCAGTGATTCCCTGATCAGCTTCTTTGAATATGATCATTTTTAGGACTTTGGGATTTATTGCAAAGAAATTGTGAATCAAAGAACTGTTTGGGGACCATGGAACTATTGTATAATAGCTATTTGTGTTGTATCTAACAGAAATAGGAATTAAGGGTTACTCCACCTGTGTGAGAAATGAGTCACTCCTCAAAAGGAAGCCCTGATTTGCGGCAGTAGAAGCCAGTGATCAGAAGTTTGTGAATCCTGTTTGAGAAATCACAGAGAAGTCAACAAGAAAACCTGCTCATAGAGGAATAAAAAAAAACCAAAAACCAATGATCCTGGGCACAGTTGATAGCTGACATTGCATATAATGTGGTGAGTTGATCTGATTGGAGGAAAGCTATGATATCGGGAGCTGATTTTCAAAAGCCATATTCCATGGTTCATAAAGAGCTGATTGATAGGGGAAGGAGGAGAAACTGGGGGGTGGGGTTCTTTTGAGCACCATCTATATCTTGAGAAAGGTGAAACGACTCTGAGGCCTGCCTACTTTATTCTTAATTCCCTTCTATGGCTCCAGAAGGTAAAACCACCCAGGGTCTAGAAAGGGTCAACTTGACTAGTTTTGTACACAGGATGAAAGGAAATTGCTTTTTACTGGAAACCCATCATACTGCCTTTGCACCAAGGGAGTAGACCTGGGAAGTCTTACAGATTCCAGGCTTTAAGGCTTCTATTAGCTAAAAGAATATCATGCTAATTTAGGAGTAGAGAAGCAGACTTATTAAATAAGAGAGTGGAGAGGCAGAAATAAAAGTCCAACCATAAATCTGCCTTTATCATTTATTTAGTAAATATTGTTATAATTTTTTCCTTTGCCATTTTGTTATTCAATATGTTGTGTTAAAAGTTAATGGTGTGGTTTTCCCTCTGTTAAAAGATGAGATCCTTGAGGATGGGGACAGTTTTCACCCTTGTATCCCTTACACTTGGTACAACGTCTGACAATCGTAAGTTCTTAATAAAAGTTTGTTAACTGCCTGACTTAGTGTTCAGAATCAACAATCAACTTTGGATAATGTGATGCATCCCCTATGTAGTAAATTGCTGAAAATTGATTTTTTCTGCAATTAAGATAAGATAAGAGAAGTTGGGTACAAACTTCTACCTTTTAGCAGCTCCCCTTGTTTCCTTTTGCTTTCCTAGTACATTATTATTTCCATAGTCCCCCCAACCTACGTAGGTTTAATATGGAAATTTCTCCCTTAAAATGAAATAGTCTTGCATCAGGGATAGTGTTGTGAAGGTTGGCACTAAAGCCTAATATTTCCTGAAGAATGTCTAACATGTTGAAACTGGGATTATAGAAAGCTGTTGGAGAATCAAGGGTCTTAACTATCCCTATTCCAGATCAAATTCTATTTACTACCTTCCAAAGGCTTGTTCAAATTCTTAGAATTTGGTTGGAATGATTACTACTCAAAATAATTGGACCCTTGACTACTAAGCTTCTTGGATTCTTTTTATAAGATAGAAATCTTTGTTGTAATTATGTTTGTAGTAATAGGATTTCACTTGTAGGCTACCTAACAAATCTTAATTACGTAATTTTTCCCATAATCTTTTGTCATTGTTGATTCTGTGCTTTTGTAGAACTCTCTAATTTAGTCAAAAGATATGTTACTCCTTTGCAGCTTAAAAAAAGAGTTTATGTTGTCATTGAATTGATATGTTCCTTTAAAAAAAGAGTTGATGGTATCATTATGAATGATTTGTGGGAAATGGCAGAGACTTGGAAGCTACAGTCATGAATATAGATGTGGACTGATACCAGATTTACCCATAGGACTTTGAGAGTGAGTTGCCATCATATGGCCATGCAGAGTGGGGATGATCAAACCAGCCCCAACCCATATCTTGGCGAGAGTTGAGGGGTAAGCACCACACCCTACACTAATAATTTGAGTTATCCAAAAGAAGAATAGGCAGCCTAGAGAAGCAAGTGAATTCCCTCTTAATAGACTTCTCTAAGCAGAGGCTGAATGATCATTTGCTGGGAATGTTGTAAAAATGATTTTTGTTTACATGCCTTTGTTTACAGTCATAGTCTGAGATTCTGGAATTTCTAGACTAGGCATCACTGAAAAGTTGTATTGGAGAGAAAAGAAACTGGAAGTGGAGGGACCAAATGAGAAGCTTTTCCCTACACCTTGATTAGAGATACTCCAGGAATGATGGAAGACCAAAGGGCTATAACTTCCCCAATTGTCTGGACACAGCTACCATGCCTCAGCTGCCATCACCCTTTACTCCTATAGACCCCATCTCCTATTGGTGAGTTCCTCATAGAACCTCCATTTTGAGGAATGCCCCCAGACAAGTCATCTCTTATTCTCTGCCTCAACTCTGTTCCTGCAGGTCCCTTCCCCTATTGATGAGTTCTTCCCAGAATCTCGAGAAGAAGGACTTTAGGCCAGCTATCCCTGATTCTCTGAACCTAGCTACCCTTATGAATACCTTCTCTTACCTCTTCCTGGTCCTATCCCATTCAGCAACTTTTTTATGTTGTTTTCATTTATTAGGGTAAGGTTCTTGAGGGCAGGGAATGTCTTTTCTTGAAATTTGTATCCATAGAGCTTAGTGTAATACCTGAAACATAATAAGAGCATAGCAAATGCTTGCTGACTTACTTCTCCAGCATGGCCCAGGGTTATATGAAGATCCCAGAAGCACCCTGAGAAAACATGGTCAATATTGTAGAGCTCTGAATGAGGACAGTGAAGCCTGACAAGTGCTCCAAATAGACACATCAAGGGAAATGAAAACCAGTGAGCATCAGGAACCCAGGAAATTGAGGTTGGTACCCAACCACATGGTTACTGAGGTGGGGGTAAAGTTTGCCTGTGCCACAATGTCTAGAGCCAAACACTGAGGTTAGAGATATGTATAAGCAGAAGACAGTGAATACTATGGAAAAATATGATGGGGCTCTTTCCTAGGAGATAAACCCAGAAGAAGACAGTTATTCCATACCAGCTAAAAGTAGAGGAAAACATAACTTGCAGGTTACAAAGACTATTGTGTACAATAGTAGTTGGGAAGAATGAAGCAAGCAATAAAAATTTTAAATGAAATAAGATCTCCAGGTAATAAATCAAAGCCTGAAGGAATGAGTTAGAAGAAGAATAAATGACTAAGATTAAAAGGTTTTCTGTCTTGCTCAAGTAGTGAGCCTTCCCCTGAACCACCCCCCACTATTAGAATGGATCAAAAGAACTTCAGTTCAAACACAAGAATCAAGAGAAGCATGAAAAGGTAAACAGGAAAGAGAAATCATAAGGGACTTACTAAAGTTGAATTGTTTACATTCCTACATGGAATGACAATATTTGTCACTCTTGAAACTTTTTTCAGTATCTGAGTAGTTGGTGGGTTTATATACACACACATACATACATACACACACACACACACACACACACACACACACACACATATATATATATATAGAGAGAGAGACAGAGAGACAGAGAGAGACAGAGAGAGAGACAGATAGACAGACAGACAGAGAGACAGAGAGCACAGGGTGAGTTGAATAGGAAGGCATCATATATAAAAAAATGAAATTAAGGGGTGAGAGAGGAATATATTGGTAGGAGAAAGGGAGAAATGGAATGGGGCAAATAATCTCTCGTAAAAGAGGCAAGAAAAAGACTTTTCAATGGAGGGAAAAGGTGGGGGAGGTGAAAGGGAAAACGTGAAGCTTACTCTCATCCCATTTGACTCAAGGAAGGAATAAAATGCACATTCATTTTGGTATGAGAACCTATGTTACAGTACAGGAAAATGGGGAGAAGAGGATAAGCAGGGTCAGGGTGATGATGGAAAGGATGGCAATGGGAGGAGGGAGCAATTAGAAGTCAACACTCTTGGGCAGGGACAAGGTCAAAAGAGAGAACAGAAGAAATGGAGAGCAGGATAGGATGGAGGGAAATATAGTTAGTCTTACATAACATGACTATTGTGGAAGTCATTTGCAAAACTACACATATATAACCTATATTTAATTGCTTGCCTTCCCAATGGAGATGGGTGGGGAGGGAGGAAGGAGGAGAAGTTGGAACTCAAAGTTTTAGGAACAACTGTTGAGTACTGTACTTGCATACAACTGGGAAACAAGAAATACAAGTAATGGGGTGTAGAAATTTATCTTGCCCTACAGGACAAAAGAGAAGATGGGGATAAGGGAAGGGAGGGATGTTAGAAGGGAGGGAAAATTGGTGGTAGGAGTAATTAGAATGCTCAGTACTTTGGGGTAGGGGGAGGGCAGAGATGGGGAGAAAAATTGGAACTCAAAATTTTGTGGAAATGAATGTAGAAAACTTAAAATAAATAAATTTTAAAAAAGAACTTCAGGACTCCATGAGAAACGAAACATTGGAACAAAATCAAAAGTTAGAAAAATTTAATAAAATTTACGGTCAAAGACAACTGAAAATGACAAATTAGCAAATGAGAAAAGAAAATTGGAAGACAGATTGGAAGAAAGGTTAATTTAGAAGCCACTGCATCTCCTGAAAAAAAAAAATCACAATTTTAAAAAGCCTGGACACCATATCTTAAGAAATCTTAGATGAAAATCTCAGATTAATTAGTGTTATAGAATTTGAAATATGGAAATTATCTCAATGGTCATTGAAAAATCCAACCCATACATGAAAAGAATCCCTCCTATAACACACCTGACAAATAGTTGTCTAGACTTTATTTGAAGATGCTCTTCCTGCCCCTCCCTCCCCAAGAGGAAGCAATAGTTACCTCTTGAGGCAGCTTATTATACTTTGGGACAGTTGGGAAGTTTTTCTTAACATCAAGCTTAAATTTGGCACCAACAAAAGAAATGGGAAATTGTGATGAAGAGACTGGTTCAGAGTGAGTGCTTACTCTTAGATATTTTGAATTTGAGGTGACATCCAGGCAGAGATGCACTAGTAAATGTTGAACAATTGGACACAGGACACACTTCTGTTCATATTTTCCATCACTTTCTTAAGTTTAGACCACCAACAAACAATAAATTAAGCCCTGATTTTATTATTTGCTAATTTCTGATGTATGAATGCTCACACTGAACTTTGGTTCAGAGACGGTTCAAGTTGACTCCAGCACACTCCTGTATCCAGGTAGATATGTCCAGCAAGAAGGAGGGAGAAGAGAGGGAAGGAGGGGGAAAGAGAGAAGGAGAGAGTGAGATGAGAGAGAGTGAGTGGTCTTTTAGGGCTGGATATAACTATAGAGATTTCAAGTCATCTTTCTAAAGATCTGTCCTGCTGTCATTATATACAAAGTGTACAGATATGAGCTGTATAATAGCACAAATAAGTGAACACTAGTGGTTGAATAGTCAGACCCAAAGAGTAGTAAGTAATGGTTTGATGTCAGTTTCGAAGGAGGGAGGACTCAATCAATCAACCAAAAAGCTTTTATTTAACATTGACTAAAAGTGCTAAACCCACTTAGCGTATTCTGTTCCAGGCACACAAATACAAAAATGAGATTGTGTGTGTCTTCAGGGATCTGACATCCTACCAGGCGAATACAATATGTTCAAAGTAAGCAAATCTAGGATTTATGCAAAAGCAAAACCCAGTGATGGAGAAGGCACTCACAATCAGGTGAAGCAGGCAAGGATTCTTGGAGGAGATGATGCTTGAGTTAAGTCTTTAAGAAAGCTAGGACTTCCTTAAAGAAGGTGTGTGTGGGAGGAGGGTGTTGAGCAAGAGCATTGCAAGCTGGAGGATAGAGTGTGGAAAGGACAGACGCAGGAGATGAAATTTCATGGATGGGAAACAGAAGGAAGGTCAGTGGGGTTGGAACAGAGAGTGCAGTAAGAGGAGTTACAGGCATGAAGTCTTGAAAGGGAGGTTCCTGTCAAACTGCAAAGAGTTTTAAAAGCTAAGTAAGGAAGGTTATATTGTCACTTACAGGTAATGGGAAGCCACTGGACCTTCTTAAGCATGGGAATGGCATGGTTAGACTTGAGCTTTAGTAGTATCAATTTGGGGGCAGCTAGATGGTACAGAGAGTAGAGCACCAGCCCTGGAGTCAAGAGGACCTGAGTTAAAATTCAGCCTTGGCAAGTCACTTAACCCTGATTGCCTCAAAAAGAGACAGAGAGAAGCAGAAGAAGCAAGGAATATCAGCTTGGCAATCCCAAAGAGTAGGGAAAGAAAGAAAGGAGGCTACTGTAATAGTCTAGGGGAGAAGTGATTGGAGCTTGCATCATGGTGATGGCTGTGTTGAATGAAAAGAAGGACATAGATGTGAGACAGATTGTGAAGGTAGGTACATATGAAAGGACATGGAATTTGGAGTAAGAAGTCCTGGCTTTGACTTTTAGCTCTACTACTTATGTAACCTATGAGAAGTCACCACGTGGAGAGAGTATCAGACTTGGAATCAAGAAGATTCAAGTTCAAATCCTGCCATAGATATTTACTAGCTCTGTGACTCAGGAAAATTTGCTCAAAATGTCTGGGCCTTCTAGCTCTAAAGATAATGAGTTTATGAAGTAGAATCCATAAGAGCTGGCATTGAATTAAAAGTGAAAGGGTGAGGAAGAGCTAGGCACTAAGGAGGGCTCTGATGTTGCAAATCTTGGTGATTGGAAGGATGGTGGTATCCTCCACAGAGACAGGGAAGTTGAGAAAGGGCTGGGTTGGAGGTAGAAAGGGGAAGATGATGAGTTTTCTTTTGGACATGTTGAATTTCAAATGCCTTTGGGATATCCAGTTTGGTTCCAGCAGACAGCTGGAAACATGGAAGAGAGACTGAGGAGGCTCAGGAGAGAGGATGAGTACGAAGATCTGGGGGTTGTCTGCATAGAGATGTGAATTGAATTCACGGGAATTTATAAAGTCACTGAGTGAGAGAAAGCAGAGAAAAAAGAGGGTCCAGAGCAGTCTTAGATGACTATTACGAGTCCTACAATAGCCACCAAGGGGAGTGGGATAGAGTCTATAAGGGAAGAAATGGGATTACTGTACAGAAGTGAGGGCCTGGTTAAAGTTAGAGAACGTAAATTTGTAGACCCAGAGAGGGCTAGTTCTCCAGTTCCTCCTTGACTGGGTGACACATAAAGCAATTTCGCTTTGGGGATAGGCCTCTGAGTTGGGAGTCAGATACATATATATGTGTGTGTATGTATGTGTGTATACACATACACATATATAAATGTATGTATATGTGTATACATACATACATATACACATACATAAGTTATATATATTCACATGGGTATCTATGTATATACACATACAAACACATATTAACAAGTGTTCATTGATGCTAGACAGGGCTTTATGCACTTATTGGACATAAATCAAGTTAATAAATACTTATTAATCATCTAATATGTTCAAGGACCTCAGTTCCTATATCTCTACAATGAGGGGGGTGGGCAGAGAAGACTGGACTAGTTGGTCTTTTAATATCCCTGGCAAATCCAGCCTCCATTTCCACATACAGATACTGGAGACAGGGAACAGGGGGGGGGGGGTAGGAGGAATGGGGGGCCAAGAGTCAGAACTGCTCTAGGCAAAGGGAAGATCCTAGGACTCAGGACCTGATAAACCCAAAGGCTACCCCTCCCCTTATTGGTAGAATATGTTATTTCAAAGGAAAGTGGAGGTAGGGTGCTTTTGCAGTGAAAAATCTTTAGGCCAGGGCTGCATTTCCACTTGGGAGGTTGCTCAAACTGGAATCTGCCATTATTTGGGATAGTTCTGCTATCATTTGAGATAGTTCTTCCCTCTCCCTCTCAGTTATACAAAACCAACGTCCTGCAGGGAGCAAGATGCCAGAGCCTCACCCTGGGGGAGTAACACCATGCATTCAACAGGTGGCCCAGCTCAGAGCCTAGAGTCCATTTAGAAAACAGAGGCCAGAGTCCACAAAGAGATCAGAGCTCAGAGCTTAGTGAGAGGTCAGAGCTCAGCCCAGCCAGGGCATCTCCTAGCTGCCAGGCTCCTTCACCTTCTTGCATTTCTCTGTCATCACGCGACATCCCCCCCCCCACCCCGCCCGCTCCAACTCTCTCGCAGCTGCCTGTGGCTTGTCGTTTTGGGTCTATCTCGCCCTCCTCTCCCTCTTCCTCCCCACTGCCCTCGCCCCTGCACCACGGTCTGAGATTCCCCCTCCCCCAACCCTCATCTCTTTCCCCTCCCAATCCGCTTCCTTCACTTGCCTGGAGCCAGGAGTACGGACCCGGAGGTGCTGGCGCTGGGGCCTGAGCTGGAGCGTGGGTCACCCAGGAGGGAGGAGGAGAGGCGATACTGCGTCCAGAGAAGAAGCATCTCCGGGAAGGGGTCCTGCTCCCCTCCCCTTCTAGGGCACAAACTTTGCAGTGAGCGGGGGTGTAGGTTGGGGGAGAGAGACGGACGAATTTAAGAGAGGGGCAGATCGCCAGATATTGGGGGCAGGGAAAATTGTGAGGTATCAAGTCCAACATAGGCAGGAGTCTGGCTTCACTCCAGTTTCTCAAGCCGCTTGGAGATCCTGGACTGGGCTCTCTGAGTGGAGGCAACAGGAGGGGCTAGGCTCTGTGCCTTCCCCAGTCCTGTGCTTTTGGTCTCCCCACCCCGCTAGCTTTGGAAGAAATCATTCCTCCAACACGGTCTAGGGAGAGGCAGGAGGACAAGCCCGGGGGACTGCCTCGGGGAGGAGGTCCAGGTGACTGGCTTCGGGTCTCAACGCTCAGTCTGACTCAAGGCTTCAAGGCGCCCAGCGGCTGCTTGCGCGGGGAGGAGCAGAATAGGAGGGCGGGTGGACGAGTGAGCGAGCAAGCAAGAGAGGGAGGGAGAAGGGAGCCACACGCAATCCCACTATTCCCAGGCGGGAAGAATATGGCGGGCTCACCTAGTGGTCTCTGACTCTCCGACCCAACAACCCTCCTCTCCTTCCTCTTTCCACTTACCCCGCCTTCGCCCTCCCGCCCCCGCCCCCGCATCTAAGATAACTGATGCTCTAGGATGCACCTTCTCTCTTCCCCCCACCCCAATCCCTTTCTTCTCTAGCTCCTTCTCCTTCCTCCCACCTCCCTTCACCGTTCAGTTGGGAATTTCAAACAACCTTGCAGATAAGTACCCACCTAGTTTATGCAGGCCTTTGACTGGTGGGTACATTGCAACTCCTGCTACGAATGGCTCAGCGCAGCACCTCCCCAATGCTGGGAAACAACTCAAAACTCCCTATAGAGAGTGGGGGGCCTCAACGTACTTGCAGAATGGAATGGGTCAATTCAAGACCTGAGGGAAGCGCTCTTGGAGCTGTCCCCGCTGGAGGTGCTGAAACCCATCTCCAGGACCAAGGATTCCACAGATAACAATAATAGCTGACTTTTCTATAACGCTTGAAGGTGTACAAAGCACTTCCACCATATGGTTCAAGGCTTACTAGCCTCGTTTTACAAGTGGTCACATTTGAACTCAGGTTTTCCCAATTACAGGTCTAGCACTCACTCTGCTTCACTCCTCACCAGCTTCTCTTTAGCTGTGACTTTTCTATGTCTTCTGGTATCATTTATAGCGTGCGTCAGTTGAATGAATGAATGAGTGTTTATTAAGTGCTTGGTATGTGCCAGTCACTATGTTAAATTCTAATGATACTAAAAATGGTCAATTCCTCAAGGAGCCTACATTCTAGTGGGGAGGACAACATATATAGGGGAAAGGTGCCCAGAGAAGAGTTTTGTTCTGGAGAGGCAGAAAGTGTTGATTGGAAGGGTGGAGAGATGTCAAGGTAGTCCATGTGGGTGACTGGAGAAGTAGTTGAAGCATGGCCTGGTGGTCAGATGTAGTGGGTAGACAACACCCATTCAGTCATTAGGGCTGGAGTTCTAAAGATGAATGAATAATTTAGGATTCGGAAGACCTGGGATTCCTACATAACATTTTCATTACAAGTTCTTTTTTCCTCATCTGACCTCAGTTTTCTTACTTGTGTAACTTGATTCCCAAAGCCCATTGATACAGGACTATCTCCTTAATGCCTGAACCTGAATGAAGGGTAAGATGAAATTGATGAGAATGAAAGAGAGGAGAGTTTCAGTCTGTTTGTCCTCTTCAGGCTTTGTAATGCCATTGAGAGCTTCCGACCTCTAGCTTTGAGAGAGAAAGGATGAACAATGCCAAATAATCTTCAGGTTGCTGGAAGGAGAATTAGACTGGGAAGATGATGCCATAGGAAGAACTGTCAGTTTCCATCATGTCCCCCCCCCCCCCCATCCTCAACATTAGAGACTCTGGAGAATTTCCCCTTGGATTAAATCTGGACTCTCTCTCTCTCTCTCTCTCTCTCTCTCTCTCTCTCTCTCTCTCTCTCTCTCTCTCCCCCTCCCTCTCTCTCTCTCTCTCTCCCTCCCTCTCTCTCCTTCCCCCTCTCTCTCTCCTTCCCTTTCTCTCTCTCTCTCTGCCTCTCTCTTTCCCTGTCTCTCTCTTTGTCTCCTGTCTCTCTCTTTCTGTCTCAGTCTCTCTCTGTCTCTGTCTCTCATTGAGTGACCTCACTCCCAATGGGAGAGTTCCTTCGCTCTATTATCCAGCATACATTTCTGTATGTATACTTTCTCTGGCATCTGTTCTGCTCTCAACCTGGATAAATGGTTTATTTGCTTGTTCTGTGCATTCATTGTGGAACTGGTATTTGGTGGGAAGGAATTCAAGCCTTGGATATAAGACTTGGGGTCCTACTTTCCCCAATAATAAACCACAATCAGAATTTTACCCTGAACCTGAAAACTACATCCCCTAGATAAATAATATGAGGGACTGGATAGATGTAATTCTAGCCTAGTCTCCCCTCTCTCTGACTTTTTATTTCTCCAGGTTATTTCAACAAGTAAAAAGGGGAAGAAAAGACTTTCTAAGTGTTGGAGACATCAAAGATACAGAACTTGGAGGGCATGGGCCAGGGCCATTCTGTGTCATCCATGGCCATCTTACTTGGGATACATAGAGTCAGACCCTGGAGGTTTAAAGGGTGGTCTCATCTAGCCCAACCTACTCATTTCACAGAGTTAGACACTGACACCCAGAGAGGGAAAGGGATGGGTCAAGGTCTCAAAGTAAGCTAGTTGGAAAGTTGGGTGTATACTATATGGAAGACTAGGGAGGGGAAAGCAGTGAAATACCCATTGAGCTGTGCCCTATGCACAACTCAGAATCCCTTTGGCAATCCTCATTCTGACCCTAAGTTAGTCCTAGAAGTTCAGGAGTCTGGGTCACAGACTTATTTCCTGCCATGCTGAAAAGTTAGCTAGGCAAAGAAATTTTTGTGTCGAAGGTGAGGCTGAGTTGGACTTTGAGGGACCCCAGTCTGGGCCAAGGGCAGGGATACTTCTTTCTGTAGCTGGTGGCCTAGAGAGACCATTGAATCACAGAGTTGGAAGGGACTTCATTTGACAGATGAGGATAATGAAGGTTAGAGAGGAGAAATCACACACTCAGTATGTGGAAGAACGTGAACTTGGATCTTCTGACTCTTGGTCTAATGTCTTATGTTTTTATGTGAGAGAAGTAAGGCAGAGATCATCTTGGTGGGCTTCAAAAGAAACCATAATCTAGTTTAAAACTGATAATTTTCCAACCTTTAAAAATGAAACCAGACAGTATAGAGAAAATGTGAGTCTTTTTGTCCTCTAATTTTTAAAACATTTTTATGTAAAGTTTTGAATTCCAAATTCTATCCCTTCCTCCCTCCCTGAGACATTAAGAAATAAGCTATAGGGTATACATGTGCAATTATGTAAAATATTTCCATATTAGTCATTTTGTACAAGAAGACTTGAATAAAAGAAAAAAATGAAAGAAAGTGAAAAATAGCATGCTTCAGTCTGTATTCAATCAATATCTGTTCTTTCTCTGGAGGCAGATAATATGCTTCACCATTAGTCCTTTGGAATTGTCTTGCATCTTTGTATTGCTGAGAATAGTTGTTTCTCATAGTTCTTCACTGAACAATGTCGGTTACTGTGTAACAATGTTGTCCTGGTTCTGTTCCCTTCACTATGCATCAGTTTATGTGAGTCTTTCCAGGTTTTTCTGAAATCATCCTGCTTGTCTTTTCTTATAGCACAATAATATTCCATTACATTCATATACCACAGCTTGTTTAGCCATTCCCCAATTGATGGGCATCCCCTTCATTTCTAATTCTTAGCCACCACAAAAAAAAGTTGCCATAAAAATTTGTATACAAATTTTTCCCTTTTTGGATGTCTATGGGATATAGACCTAGCAGTAGTATTTCTGGATCAAAGGATATGCACAGTTTTGTAGCCCTTTGGGCATAGTTCCAAATTGTTCTCCAGAATGGTTGGATCAGTTCACAACTCCACCAACAGTGCCTTAATGACATAATTTTGCCACATCCCCTCCAACACCCAACATTTTCCTTTTTTTGTCACATTAGCCACTCTGATAGGTGTGAGGTGGTACCAAAAAAGACAGTCTTGAAGCAAATCTCTGTGGCTCTGACAAAGAAATAACACAAAGGGGTTTGCAAAATGTAATCCAGGTATAGCCTGTTTAGGACCACAAGTGTGGAGTATGGAGATGTGGCATGATGGAGCCTGCCTCCTGCTGCCTGCCTGGTGTCTGTAGCTTCTAGCCTTCCCTTTCCAGCTCTATATGACTTTGGGGAAGTCTCCAGTCCTGCAGGACCTAGACCCTCCTGCCACCCAGTCACCAGCAGTGGAGCTTGGACCAAACACTACCATTTAGAACTGCTCTGTAGTGCTGGGGAGTCCAGCTGTGAGATGACCTCTCCTTTCTGTAGAGACTTTTTGTTTTTCTAGCAGCTTTTCTTTAACTCTGGTGATCATTAAGATTGTCTGGGGTTTAGGATTATTTAGCTGGGCTCCTGTCTCAGTGGTACAGTTGAGGGAAGCCAAAATAAGCAGATTGGGGAGGGTTGGAAGAGATTGATGGGATCTCCATTCCTATCCTCTCCACTGGGCAATGCATCCCCAAGCGGAAAGGAGTGGGTTTCTCTAGGCAGTATCCAGCCTAAGATCCCTTAGCCCTCCTCAGTCCCTCGGCTCCCACCAGTATTGCCACCTCCAGGTTTCAGCTTCTCCAGGGTCCGGCTCACAGTAGAAAGACTGCTAGGCATATGACTCCTTATTCCTTGAGAGAGGTGGAAAAATGGGACTATTGTTAAAGAGAGAAGACAGATTCTGGGGGGATTATGGGAGGAGGGATATCCTAGTTATGCATGGTGGGTTTGGGCCATCCCTGTTTCAGAGCCATGGGGATGGAGTTAATGACTTCAGGGTGAAGCGAGGAGATGGGATTGGCATTTAAGCCTTAAGGAGACAGGGCTTGGTGAGGGTAGGAGGTCTACGATGTTCCCCACCTCCAAAATGCCTTGTATTTATTTGGGATTTATCAGGAATGCACAAATATCTGTACATGTTGTCTTTCCTCACATTTAGCAGAATATAAATTCTTTGAAAGCAAGGATTATTTATTTTTTGCCTTTGTATGTCCAGCATCTAGCAGAGTGCCTGCAGGTGCTTAATAAATGCTAGTTGTTTTTGGTTGGCTGGTTGATTACCTATAGGAGGGAGGGTAGGAGGAACTAGAATCCCAGAATCCTAGTTAGAGGAGATGTTAGAGACATCTACTTTGACCTGTATCTGCTCAAGAATTCCCCCTCACAACCTCCCTGACAAGTGGTCAGTCTGTCCCCACTTGAAATCTCCTGGTGATGGGTCCCCGCTATGATGGGGACTGGGACCACATGGGAAGGCAGACTGTAAGGTCCCTCACACCTACCTTCACTCTTTCCTCCACCACTGGAGGCCCCTTCCTCTCCACTGTTCCCAGATTGGGGGTGGATCCTTAGATTCCCTGCAGGGGGAGAAATGATTATAATTTGGATAAGATAAGTTGGTCACCCTTCCCTGACCTTGGTTCCTCTGTTCCATGGTCCTGATAGAGTGGGGAAGTTCTTCATGGCTGACTTGCACTGTTCCTGCTATCCTCTAACTTGGCTTCTCTTTGGATCCCAATTGTCCATGCTTCCCAACAAGCAACTGGATGTATACTTTGTGCTGACTTATACATGTTGAATCCCTTCCACAACAGAAAGGAATCTCTTGATGGCAGATTTTGGTTTTGTCTTCATCCTCAATACATAGCACAGGACTGGACACATTTGGGGGTCTAGATTTGTGATTTTATCAGGGACAAACCTTCCATCCCTGCATCTCATGGTCTTAGAGAGTTTCCTGGGACCACTGAGAGTTTAAATAACCTGATCAGGGTCATCTGCCAATATGTGTCAGGTATGTGACTTGAATCTGTCTTCCCAAATTTGATGCTGGTTGTCTATTCACTACCCCACAATGCCCCCCACCTGGTGGCCAGCTGACACCCCCAGTTTTCAGCACAGTGCCTGGCATTCATAAATGTATGTTGACTAAACAGCACATGATAGGCACCACAGTAGGTAGCATTGTGAATAGAGTGCTGGATCTGGAGTCAAGAAGATCTGAATTCAAATTCAACTTTAGACACTTCCTAGCTGTGTGACCCTGGACTTAACCTCTGTCTGCGTCACTTTATTTATCTGTAAAAATAAGCATGATAATAGCTCCTACCTCCCAGAGTTGCTATGAAAATAAAATAAGATAAAATTTGTAAAATGCTTTGTAAACTTTAATGTGCTGTATAATGTGCTAGCTTTTTATTTTGTGACTTTTGGTCCTCTACAGTTTCTTGTGGAGAGGTGGGGCAGGGTCAGGACAACAAGAAATGGGGACCTGAAGGGGGGATTGAAGACTAGGAGAAGCTGGGCTGGGCTGGAAGTATGTCGGGGGTGGGGGGGGAGGTAGAGGGGGTGGGGGGAGGTAGAGGGGGAGGGTAATGGGTTTTTCTAAATTGAAGAGTCTCTCTAGCAGGATGTAAGTCCTCGAAGGCATTGCTGTTGTCATAGAAACATCTAAACACATCTGTGAAGGCTTCAAACCCACACAGATGCAAACACACAGGCAGACGGACACACACACACGCGCACACACACACACACACACACACACACACACACACACACCCTGTCAACAGCCACCCAAGCTTCTAAAAGCTCTTAGTTCTCAGGGAAGTCAGGACTGCAGGTAGCATGAGATCTCTTTTGTAGATGAAGCAGCCGAGGCTCCAGGGATTAAGGGACATCCCCAGCTAGTGATTACCCATCTGGAAATGCTGGACTTGAGTTTCAAACACAGGTTTCTGTCTCGGGGTTAGGAGTAACTACTGCCCCTACCTTGAAGTCACACAATCTCATACAATTGCCCAGTGTCATGAATCAGTATATGCCCCATCTCCTTCCTACCCCTCCTCCAGTCACCGGGTGGTTAGGTCACACTTACCCAGGGAAGGCAGGAATCGATCCAGGTTGAATCGAGAGTTCAGAAAGGGATAAGCCAAGATAAAGAGTCCTGGGCATGAGGGAGAAGAGACCCTGTGAGTCACTGTGATTCCATTTCACCCTCTGCCCTTGTCCTGCACCATCCTGTGGGGCAGACTCACAGGACAATCAAAGATCATACATCTAGAGTTGACCACTGAGTTCAAACCCTTCATTTTACAGACGAAGAAACTGAAATCCAGAAAAGTCATGTGATCTGCCCAAGGTCACAAAAGTGGCCAGGTTAGCAGTCAGAATGTAAATCCAGGTCTTCTGACTCCAGAGCAAAGGAATATGTGAATTTGGGGTGCTGGGGAGTCAGGGAGAAGATAGAGACCCAGGATTCAGAGGTTTGGAGGACTCAGGTGTCCAAGATAGGCAAACAGTTGGAGGAATGAATATGAGTCCCTGAGGAGGGTGAAAGCGGAAGGCAGAGAATTCAGGTGCCTCCTGCTTGAGCTCAGGGTGCCCTTTGTGTCCTGGCCTCCCCCAAGTCAGGAGCAGCTGTTTCCTCCTTCAAATCGCCTATTGAAGGCTGTGACTTGGAACCTTATGCTCTAACAGTAGATTTTGTCCATTTAGAAATTATTTATGAAGCCCTTAACCTTAAGCAACAGCAAGACCATGGCTTGAGTAAATAAATGCCCCCCCCCCCACTCTCGGGATATTCCTTCTCAGGGATTTCCCTGTTTCCCTCTTTGACCACACCGGTAGCGTTGTCATGGGTTATGGAAGGTCAGATGGAGGCCATTGAGTCTGCCCCTGTGGCTTTATAGAGCAGGGAGGCAGATCTTGGATCGCCTCCTTCTTCTCTTATGTCTCTCCCAGTACAGAGCTGGGCACACAGGCTGTGGGAGAAAAGTGTGCAAAGACTTGCTGACAGATGCATGGACTGACAATATTCCATGTGATTTTCAGGAGGGAGCATCTCCAAAGCCTTCCTGGGGCAAAACTCCTGCCCTGACCTCATAGGGTGGCTGGATCAGGGGCTGGGGCCAGGTCTGGACTTTCTGTCTGTGTCACTGAACACAAAGGTTTCCAACGAGGTGCTATCAGTGCTGAGGTTTGTATCCAGGTCTGGGACCCCATTTTAGGAAGGGCATTGATAGGCTAAAGCTTGTACTGTAGAAAGCAGGACAGATGGTACAGGTCCTTTAGTACAAGCCAAAAGAAGATGATATGAAGGGACTAGAGATGTTTGGGCTGGAGAAGAGAAGACTTGAGATGAGGACATGACATAAGAACTGTATCCAGTTATATGAGGGCTGTTACTTGAAAGACAGATGAGGTTCATTGGGCTTGGTCCCAAGAGCAGCATGAGGAACAGTTGGAGGGAAGTTACCGAGAGGTCAGTTTCATCGTGATGGCAGGAAGAATTCCCTGGTAGTTTGAGTGGACTGCCTAGGAGGTAGTGAGTCTTCTGGCCTCGGAGGTATAAAAACACAGGCTGGAGAGACCTCAATCAAGGCACTTGCACAGAGGACTCCTTCCCTAGGGGGTGGTCTGAAGTGCTTCAGGGGTCCTTTCTGGCTTCAGGCAGATGGTAATTGAGGTCTTCCTTGAGGGTGGCAAGGAGGAGTTTGGGGTTTCTCTACCATGGGTCCTTTCCTGGGGATGTAGAGCTTCAATCTTTGGGTGCTAAGCCCTCCTAACCTCCCTCTCCTGCAGGATGGTAGCTTCCCTCTCTGGGCCCCTTAGCCTGAGGCTCAGCACCTGAGAGATGGAGGCTGAGATAAGGCGAAGTAAACTTGAGATGGGCTATCCTATTTCCTTCTGGGTCAGGAGAATGAGGCCACTATGATATTCAACACTAGTGAAGCCAGTCCCACCCCCGGTTCCCTTCCTCTCTTCCCCCAGAGCTGGATCACTGTACTGACCAGGGAGTCTGGGGACTGGATTCTACTTTCTATGATCAGAAAATCAGCCAGTTTGGGATCCCACTGCCCTCCTCTGCTCTGCACAAATGATGTGAGGAATAGACTTCTAGGGAAACCCATGGGCTTGAGGCTAGATTTGGGCAGATCTGAGCCTCCAAAGCCCCTCTTACAAGAGGGTCTCTTGTCTAGCCTCCACTTGAAGACCTCCCGTGATGGGGAACTTTCTACCTCCCAGAGCAGTTCTGTTTGGCAGGAAGTTCTTCCTGATAGCTAGCTCAAAACTGCTATCTATATTTAAATGGTTCCTCTTGGTCTCCACCCTAGTTTCCTCACCCTTCCAGTTCCTCAGACCCCAGCCCCTCAAAAACTGTAGAGCATCAAGCGGCTGTTTGGGGCAGAGGAGGAAGGGAATGAATGGGCTCCCCTTTTCCCAGCCCACATGCAGTCACTACACCACTGACCTCCAAGGATGGGAGGGACAGGGTCAGGGATTACTCTCCTGATTCATTGGGAGCAGTTAGTACTGGCCCAAGAGGCACTGCTGCTAGGAGAAAGGTCACTAACAAGGATAATCTAAGACCCTTTGCTCTCAGCATCCTTGGGAAAGAGGCAGAGTAAACAAACTCCCATTATACGGAGGGGAATACTGAGGTCCCAAGAGGGTAAGGGCTTTCTCTAAGGTCAGTTAAGTGTTGGAGTTAATGCTAGTCCAGTACTGGGTCCATTGAGGCTGCAGCCTCAATCCTATACTCAGGGTTTCCTCTATCTTTCTTCTTCCTCATTCCCTCTCTTTAATTTAGAAACTCTGACTCTAGGAACTGGTCCCTTCCTGGGATGGGAGGATGAGGTATGAAGGGGTGGAATCTTCAGAGATGATTGGGCAGCCTGGTGAGTGAAGAAATGGGCACCTTTTCTGTAAAAGGTGGTGAGGTACAACTGTGGCCAGGCAATGGGGTTGGGGATGAAGGTATGCATGGTGTAGTGAGGGGAACAGATGCTCGGCTCCCTCCACCTTTTCTTGAGGAACTTTCCAAGCCATCTCTTCCTTGGCAGGCTCTCTTCTCCCCTCCTAGCCACTTGAGCCCCCTCCCCAAATTACTCTACTGCCACTTTGTCAGCTCCCCTTGTCCCCCTCCCTTTCATCCCAGGATCTCTGCACTCACCCAGACCTGCAGCTCCGATGAAGATGCCCCCCACTGCTGCTGCTGCGGATGAAACAGATACCCCGATAATGATGCTGCCTGCCAGCAGGCCCAGGGCAGCACAGGCCAGCTGCAGGCATCGCAAGTCCCAGCCACTAATGGGGACATCCATGAAGGGTGGGCCTGGGCCTTGTCTCTGGCTACCCACCAGCTCTCAGCTACAGCAGTCCACACCTTGCTTGGTCCTTAGAACCTGGGCAACTCCTCTCACCTGTGACTAGACTCCAGCAGGTTGGTCAGCATCCTGGCTTATCTGCAGTACTGGCTAGGCACTGTCCCAGACTCATTCTCCCCTTCCCTACCTGTGCTGTCCCAAATGCCTAGATCTTTCTTTGCTTCTAATATCAGTCCCCCTTATAGAAGGTTCTCTTTTGATAGGGTGGCTATCCAGGTACCACCAAGGCAGGATTTCTGCTTGAGCCTTTGAGAGTTGGGAGGACCATGTCCTACCCTTCTGCCTACTTCAGAGAGAACTCAGGAACTGCTCCTCCCCTGCTACTCATCTTGTGTCTGCCTAGGGACCCTGTGATCCCAGATGGGGAGGGGTAAAACACAGAGACCACGAGGGCTCAAGTTCTTCAGCAGATAAAAGCAGGGGTTGCATTATAAATAAGACAAAAGCAATGTGATCTGGGGAGTGGTTTGGGATGGGCAGGGAGACAGTGCCCGGGCAGAGTAGCTTGTTCCAGGAGACTTCTAGCGTGCCGTTACTCAGACTGGACAGTGGGATGTAGTGCAAGGAGCCCAATATTGGGAGGGGGAAGAGGTCAGAAGACCTGGGTTCAAATCCTGACTGTTACTTCTGCCCTATGTGACAGTGGACAAATGCCTTCACTATGCTGTGGCCCAGCTTCCTTCTCTGAAAAACGGAGGGTTTGGATTCAGTGATCTCTAAGAGCCCTCTCTGTTCTGATATTTTTCCTGTTAGTGTTCTAAAGGCCCTTTCGTATTCCTTACCCTCTGCTCTAAGGTCTTCCAGTCATTCCCTGTTCTATGGCCCCTCCCAGCTCTGACATTCCCTGTTCTGAAGCCTCTCCCATTCTGAACAAGGGCACACCAGAAGCCTCCTGAGCAACCTACCTTGCCTGGGCACTGTCTCTCTCCCTGCCCTTCCTCAGGAGACTGTTTATCTACTTCTGTGTGTTAGGTTTCCTCCATCATCAGTCACCGTGGCTCTGGAGAATTCTGCTATAGACTCCAGTTGCCAAGGGGATCGCTGATGGATCTCCAGTCGCTTGGGTCCTCTAACACTCAAAATATTCAAAATCAGGACAGAATAAACACAAAAGACATAGAGATATCATACACCCAGAGACACAAGGTATCAAGACACACACGCACGCACACACACACTTGTGTGTGTGCGCGCGCACGCGTGCGTGTGTGTGTGTGTGTGTGTGTGTGTGTGGTGTTGGCAGCTTTCTTCCCCTCCCCCTCTGCCCCAAGAAGCACCAAGCAATTCTTTTCACTACGAAACCATCAAAGAAGAGCCTGAGAACCCTGTGTGGGTTTATTTAGCCCCTTCAGCCCTTCTGGCTCCTCGGCCAACCAAAAAACTCTTTGTCATCACACGGTACCATCCCCTCAACATCCAGAAGGAGGTTCAACAAATCATGCTGGATTAAAATCAGGCAGGGAATATCTACCCATGCTCATTATAACCCACTAGGAAGAGCAAATCTGAGCCTGCTAGGTGACATGGTGCTAGAAGACTGGGCCTGGAGTCAGGAAGACCTGAGTTGAAATTCAGCCACTTACTAGCTGTGTGACTGTGGGCAAGTCATTTCGCCTCTATTTGCCCCCATTTCTTCAACTATAAAATGGGTATAATAACAGCTAGGTTGTTGTGAATATCAAATGAGAAGGCTCACATTGGTACTTAGCACATAGTAGGTGCTTAACAATGCTTCTTCCCTTCCATTGCTCTAAGGGCTGGGCCTTCACCAGTCACTACCCCTTTAGATAAGGAAACAGTAAGAGAGTTCTGAGCAGCTCTAGAGGAATTCAAGTTCCCTGAACCAGATGGAAGGACATCCAGGGGTTCTGAGAGAATGGGCAGCTAGGATGGCTGAGTCTCCAGCAAAGATGTGGAAAAGACTGTGGAAAGCAAGAGAAGGACCACAAGACTGGAGAAGGACAATGTGCCCCCAAGAAAGGGAAGGGAATTGATTCCTGAGAAAAATATAGATTAGGCCATTAAAGAGATGGTGGGTGAATAATCAGAAAAGGAAGCAATCACCAACACTCAGACTAGCTCCTCAAGGATGGACAACTCCTATGAGACCCACCTCATGTCCTTTTTTTAAACAATTCCCTAAAGTGGTAGATGAGGGGCTTGCTGTGGATACAATTCACCTAGATTTTAGCAGAGCTTTTGTTAAAGTATCCCAGGCTTTTCTTGTGGAGAAGATAGAGAGATAAAGACTAGATGATCATCCATTTGATGTAGACCTGGCTGCATGGCTGGACTCAAAGAAGAGTTGTTAATAGTTTAACATCAACATGGTAGAAGGTATCTAGTGGAGATCCTCAAGGATCTGTGCTTGACCCTGTGCTGCTGCTCATAAGATCTGCAGGTGACCCAATGCTGGAAGGGAGAACTAACGCACTGGATGAAAGAACCAAGATCCAAACGGATCCAAATTCAGTTTAATGTGATAATAGGAAATTAAATGGGGATAAATGTGAAATCTTGAACCTGGTTACAAAAACCCCAAATCTACAAGTATAAAATGAGGGAAGCATGGACAAACAGTAATTGTTCTGAAAAAGATCTTGGGGTCTGAGCAGACTAGAAGCTCAATATGAGTCAATAGTGCCAAGTGGCTGTCAAAAATGCTACTGTGACCTTGGCCTGTGTGAAGACAGACAGGGCTTTTGTGAAGAGGGAGGGGAGGGTGCTACTGTCTTCATCAGACTTTGGCTAGACTACTGTGTTCAGTCAGTCAACAAGCATTTATTAAGTACTTATGATGCATCAAGCTTGGAATACAACATGAAAATAAGTATCTAACAGGGATGCACAGTGTAAATCCTGAGCACCACAGTGTCCAGAGGAGGGTGGCCAGGATGGAGAGGGGTCTGGAGTACCCGTCATACAGGGATGGGTTGAAGGAACTGGGGTTGTGTAGCCTGGGGCATCATGGGAGGGTGTGAGAGCTCAAGGACCCCCCTAGGAAGGGGATGGGGACAGACTTGTTTGTTTGGTTTTTCTTTTCAGACCCCCCAGAGCAATGCACGGATGACTCGGATCTGCATTGTTGTAGTGGACCTTCAAATATCATGGATCTAGCTAATAATGAGAGCTGTACCACAATGAAATGGGGGGAGGGGCTTGAGTAGGAGAGGGAACACCTCATAAAGTAGTGAGCTCCCCACCACTAGAAGTGATCAAGCAGTCTAGATAATCCCCTGTCAAAGAGGTTGTAGGGGGTCTTTCTTCTCTGATGAAAAAGACGGTGCCCAGCCTTGAGAGTCTGTAATGGAAATGTGCACAGCCCTCCTCCTCCTGAACATCTCCCCTCTTCTTCCTGGACCAGACATTCCTGGGTAATGGAGGCCTTTGTCCCTAGATGTTCAAATCTGTAGCTTCAGTGCGAGAATGAGATCTGATTACTCCTCTAATTAGGCAACAAATGACAGCCTGAGTCCCCAGGACTCAGAATTTATCCCCTGCTGATCTGTCGCAGAAGGAGACATCAAAATAATGGTGCATGAAAAACCCTTCTTTGCAGGCTCTGGGCAGAGACATCCCCTGCCCCACTGTACGCATGGTACTGGGGGCCATCTGACTATGCTGAATGCCAAAGGATCTTCACCATCATCTCTGATCCTCACCCTCTCAGCAGACCAGGGACCCAAGCTTGGCCCTTGAACTTGGGACAGACTTGAAGCTCTCCTCCCTGATATCTCCACTGGCCCTGACTGAGACTAAGAAGCAGGTAATTATGAGATAACTGGCAATGTAATTATATTTCTGTCTGTGCCTGGGATCAGGGGCATAGGGGTGGGATTAGGGATCAGTCTCAACTGAGCAAGGGTGAAGGCTACCTGTGACCAGGATGGGAGCTCAGTCTGTGACTGGATGGGTGGATTGAGGTTTAGTCTGTGAGTGGGGTTGGGGCTCCATCTAAGGCCAGGGATATGGCTCCAACTAAAAGCATTTTTCTCTCTTGCTTCTTTCCTGTTTCTTCTTTTTGCACAGAGCTATCACTCCCTGGGCTCTTCTTTGGGCTCCTTCTAATCAATGCCAGACACAATGAGTTGCGTTCACCAGAGAGCTGTTTTAAATTTCTTGCTTGTCTTCCTAGAACAGAAAAGAGAATGAGTCCCTTGCAAGAAACAGTCTCTAACAAAGGCTGTGGGGCTGAGAGCTGGGGCTGCCAAAATGCCTGAAAATAATAGTAGATAATGCAAACAGAAAAAGGTAGTCCTAGAATAGAGGTAGTCGGCTCCTCATCACTGGAAATCTCCAAATGAAGACCAGATGATTCCTTCTCAGAGAAGTGGTTGAGGCTCTGGGACCCTTGGAGTCTCTGGAGAAGTCTGATCATGGTCACATTATTTCCAAGGCAGACCTTAGCACAGGCCCGTGGTGGTGGGGCTTCTGGTATGATGGAAAGCCAATAGCTTCCATTGGGAAGTTTCCACTTGAGCTTGCCAATAACCTTGCCAGAGAGGCAGGACCAGGGCTAGTCTAATCCCCCTTTACAGAGGTGGAAACTGAGGCCCAAAAAAGGGAAAGATTCTTCCAAAATTCACAAAATTGCTAAGCATTTGAAAGGTAACTGGAGGCCAAATCTCCTGACTCCTGGCTATGGTCAGGTGAGTGGAGGAAAAGGGCATCAGTGATGATGAAGATGGCCTGCTGTTCATATACATATACATATATATATATGAACATATATATATATATATGTATACACATACATACATACATATACATATATATGTGTATATATATATATATAGCTATAGGTACATATATATATAGACAGACTAGGATTGGACATAATTTGAACTTCTGAAGATGCTGAGACCTCTTTCAGCACGAGGGAACAGTGTAAGCTAAGGTTTGGAGGCTGGAGAAGGGAGCCTGACATCTGAGTCCCACTAGTAGACCCTTTTGGCTGGAACAGATGTGAAAAAAGGCTAGGGCCAGATCGTACAAGGCCCTGAATGTCAGGATAGAGTTTGAAATTTCTTTTGGAAGCCTTAGGAATCCACTACAGGGAGTACTGTGCTCAGATCTCAGCCGTGAGGAGCCACATATCAGGATTCTCTGGCTTACATGTATAACAAGCACGGCAAGTTTTGCACCCAAGGGTTCCTTACAGGGCAGTTGTGAGAAGAGCACTTTGTAGACCAGTGAGTCTTAGGCAATGGGAGCTGTTGTCAATAGATGTGTGGGAGCTGAATATATACAACAAGGACAGTGGAGAAAGGAGAGTGTCATTTGTCTGCACTTGTAGTGGACTTCACTCTCTGCCTTGTGGATTGTATGTGGGGAACGCACACTCTGGGCTGGCTCCCCTTGAATCCACCAGCACATTTCTAGGGTCTGTCCCACCTCTGTGGGGTACGGACTCGGAGAAACAGATCCCTCTCAATCTTTGCTAGGTTGTTTAGGAAGATGAATAATCACAGGCATTAAATCAAACATTTTCTCTAATGTTATAATTCTTAAATATGCCTTCTCTTCCTTGACACTCATAACGTATAAAGAAGGCTGGAATTCTGGTTGTCATTCTATAGATGAGGAAACCGAGGCACACAGTTACTCAGAATCACATAGGAGACTCGACATAGGAGGAAAGAAAGGGAACGAGCATTTCTACAGCACCTACTGTGTGCCAAGCACTGTGCTTAATCCTAGGGATACCAACAGAAAAAGCAGATACAGTCTCTCCCCTCAAGGAGCTTACATGTTAATGGGGGAGTTGAATGATGGCCAGAGAGGGAGCACTTTGATCCAGAAAGTCACTGAGATGCTAGAGTGAAAAGAGTGGTATGGGAGAGTCTCAAATCTCTCTGCCTGACAGACACAATCTGGGACCACCTCACCCTTACAACTCTATGATATATTGCTCTCCTTTTCAAACTCAATCAAACACCCAAACTTCCTAACCACACTTGGTGCTTTCTCATCTCTATGCCTTTGCTCAGGCCATGCCATCTGCCTAGAACATCCTCCCTCTCTTTCATTACCTTTTCAATTTCTACTCATTCTTTGAATCTGTCCTCAAATGGAAGCCTTCTCTGTTCCTCCTTTACCTCATAGGGCATTAAACTAGATCCTTGAGTGTATTACTAGAGAACACTGTTTATGAGAGTGATCTGGTCTTAGCCCTGCTTCTGTCCCTGCCCCAAACTGGGGGCTCCAGGAGAGCTGAATCTGTGTCTGAGCTGAACTTTCTCCCCCGCACAGTGGGGGAGTCCAGTGTACAGTACACACCAAATAAAGGGCTTCTGTCATTGCTATGGTTATTAGTTAGCTGTGTACACACCTCCAGCATCTGTGCCCACACCATCAGCAGCTGCAGAAGGAGAGAGGCTGAAACATTTCAACAATTGTCACATGGAGAAGGCAGCTTGTTCAGTGCTGGAGCCCCAACCCTGCTGAGGGCAGAATCAGGAGAGTTAGGCAGGGTGTCAGGAAACCCTTCAGACCAGAGCTGTCCCAGAGAAGAGCAGGCTACCTCTCCCCTTGGAGGTCTTCAAGTAAAGGCATCACAGCACAGTAGGAAAAGCTGCCTTTGGTGTCAGGGGTTCTGGGCTTTAATCTGGACTCTGCTACTTACACGCTATGTGGCCTTGGGCTGGTCACAGTCTCTTTGGCCTCATGCTCTTCCCCTGAGGAGTGTCAGACTAGCTA
The DNA here is from genome assembly GCA_028658325.1 of Potorous gilbertii. Lineage (NCBI taxonomy): Eukaryota > Metazoa > Chordata > Mammalia > Diprotodontia > Potoroidae > Potorous > Potorous gilbertii. Next base: position 158,894 of record JAQQSK010003521.1, on the reverse strand, counting down.
GCCTTCAAAGTCCTTTCCAGCTTGATGTGTATTCACTCAAAGTGAGAATGTGGTAAGACCTCAGCCTGAAAGGATCAGGGTCACCCATTGCATCTTGGGCCATCTCCAGTCGTTCTGATAAATATCGGGCCACTGGACCCAGATGGCTCAGGAGGAGAAAGTGATGTTGGAGACCTTGCACAGCCCTCCCTCACTCAGATCAAAGTCAACTGCAGGTCATGTCATCATCTTGATGTCATGGTCCTCTTTGAGAACAAAGGAGAAACACAGCAAAAATCACCATCTTGAGGACGATGCTCCAACAGCTACTTGTTGAGGACTCTATAAAGGGGAATCTTGCCCAATAGAGATGGAACTAGATGCCCCTCTGGCCTCTGCCAACACAGGGCATAGGATCATAGCAGGAAGATCAGAGCTGAATGGGGGAGGGAGCAGAGGAGAGGGGCTGCTTGCTTAGAGACCTTCCACTTCATTTTATAGATAGAGAAAATGAAAAATATAATTAAAAAATACAGATAGAGAAAATGAAGTCTAAGGAGAGGGAGGGAGGAAATTGCCCAAGGTGGTATAAAAATGAGTGTCTGGCTGCCTCCCTGCCCATTTCAAATCAGGCTGGGAAAGCTTGGATTTCAGAATCTGGGAAAGAAGCCTGGAAATGAGGTGGGTGGGAATTGATGTAGAAGGCAAAGGGCAGAGAAGGAGGGAGGGGAGCAGCTCTTCAAGAAGCCTTATTCCTCTGGGATAGGGGTGAGAGGAGCTCTAGGCTGGCGATTTAGGGTAGATGTGGGGAAGAACGGCCAGCTTAATAAACAGGAGGGCTCTAGCTGAAGCAGCTGGAAAGCAGGAAGGGTGGAGGTGCTCACAATGGAGGACACAGGGGCGGTTTTGGAAGTCCATTCCAGCTTTACCCATCTTCTTTGGGGAAGGAAGGTCTGGAGCAGGGAGGAGCTGTACACCTCTTTAAGCCCCTGGGGCAGAGTGTGGGTGAGGAGACCAGGCTGGTGCTGGAGAGACTGAGATCTGTTTGATTTCCTGGAGGAAGGAAGGTTGGTTGGGGGTAGGCCATGTGATGAATCCCTGGTTCTCCAAAGGAATGAGCGGCTTCCTGGGGGCCATGCGGAGGATGCCGACAGCCTGGCCTGACTCTCAAGCTAGCTTCCACGGCAACAAGCTGCCATGGTGATGGGGATGCTGGCCGGAGGAGGGGAGACTAAGAAGATGCCCAAAGGAGGTGTGTGTGACACAGTTCCCTCACTCCCAGGCTGTGTGGGGAGGAGGAGATATTGACTCAGGGAAGAGGAGGAGGAAGGGGCTTGGAGGCAGAGGAAGGGCTGTATTGGGTGCCCACTGCTGTCAGGGGCTTTGCCAGGCTCTAATTCAATGAGGTTCTGGAGGCTCCAAGTCCATGATGCCCCTGCCTCCCTCCCACCTACTTGCCCCCTCCTCTGCCCAGCACCTTACCCTCCCAGCAAGAGAGGTTTTCCAGAAGAGGAAATACTCTCAGGATCGCAGAATCTCAGAGGCTTCTGATCCAGTCACAACCTGAACAAAAAGCTCCATACCACTTTCCCAGCAGGTGGGCCTCCAGCTTCTGCTCGCACATCTCCAAGGAGGGGGAGCTCATTACCTTGCTAAGCACCCATGCTGAAGTTTTTCCTGACATCAAGCCTGAATTTACTGTTTCTTGGCAGCTTCCAATTATTTTTCTTGCTTCCACCCTCTGGGGCCAAGCAGAACAAACCTTCCTTCTCCCCACATAACGAGGCTTCAAAAATATTTGAAGACAGCTGTCCTGTGTCCTGACTCTTTTCTAGGAAAAACATCTTCCTTGAACTGACCCTCCTATGGCATGAATTCAAGGCCCCTCCTCCACCCTGTTTGCCCTTCATTGTTTTCCACTTTCTCAGTGTTCTTCCAAAGTAGTGCCCATAACTGAATACAAGGCTTCAGATGTGACCAGAGCAGACAGAAAAAGGTGGATGGGCACCTGCCTCTCTTAACACTATCTAAAATTCCATTAGCTTGTCTGGTTGCTGCGTAACAGTGCTGGTGCTTGTTGAGCTTGTGGTCCACTAAGACCTCCAGATCCTTTTCAGAACACCTTCTGTCTAACCATGCTACTCCCATCCTTATAACTGGGGAGGTAATTTTTTTAAACCCAAGTGTAAGACTTTGTCCAGTTTTATTTCTTTAATTTGGCCCAACATTCTAGTCTCTGGGCTTTCTCTGGGTTTCACTTGGCATCCAGTCTGCCTGCCTCAGTTTCCTCAACTATAAAATAGGGGTGATAATAACAGAAACCCCCCTCCCAGGGTTGCTGTGAGGATCTGAGGAGATAACTGTGAAAAGCACTTGGCACAGAGACTGGCATACAGCGTCATAGCATGGACACACAGTGCTGCGTCGATGCTGATTCCTCCTCCTGTTGGCTTCAGGCCTCCTGCCCATGTGGTAAGTGCAGCTTTGTCCAAGGGACTGATAGAAATGCTGGACAGTACAGAGACAAGTGCAGATCCCTGGGAGCTTAGAGACCATCAAAGTCCAACTACTCCGCTTGACAGAAGAGGCCTAGAAAAGATGAATGACTTAACAGCTAGCATTTATAGAGCCCTGCAAGGTTTGGAGAGCAATGTGTATTGTTTAGAAACTCTTGATCCTCACCACAACCCTGGCAGGGAGATGCTGTTACTGTTCCCATTTTACAGACGAGTAAACTGAGGCTGAGAGAGGAAATGACTTGCCCTGGGCCATATAGGCAGTGAGTGTCTGAGGCAGGATTTGAATCCAGGCCTTCCCAATTCCAGGTGTAGAACATTACCTGGTGCACTACCTAGCTGCCTGTGGTCACCCCAGAGTTAGGATAGAAATCTGGATCCTCTTACTCACTATTCTACATTCACTTCCCCATTTGACAGTAGAGGAAACATAGGCCCAGAAAGATTGGGTGAATTGGCTCAGGTCCCCTAGGGAGCCCCTGGCAAAGCAAGGACTAGAGCCTAGAGGTCCTGAGCCCTCCTCCATTCCACTGCATTGCCTCTGGGAGAGGGGCCTCTGGCTGGATGCTGAGTGACAAGTCCTGACCAGCTGGTGGGACCAGTGATCAGGCTATTGCCAGTTAGCCTCCAAGACAGAGCTCTCCCTCTCATTCCTGATCTGAAGTCTCCCCTGAAACTCCCCACTCAGCCCCTTCCCTGGATCTCTGGAGAGGCTGTTTCCTGCATGGGGGGCTGGGGAGAGGGAGGGATTCTCTGCACCTCCACTTCCCTTTCCAGTCCACTCAGAGGAGAAAGGGACTCACCTCCCTCACAGAGTTTCCAGATGAGGCCCTCCTTTCCCTGTAGTCTGCAATGACTCACCAGGTCAGCCAGAGTAGCACCCATGGGTGGAAAAACATCATAGAAGGCCAAGAGCCTCCCTCAGGAGGCTCAAGAATGGGGAGGAGAAGCAGACAGTGGGAGGTCCCTGGATAGAATCCTGGCTTGGCCAGTGTGTGGTCTTGAGCAGGAACCTTTTCCTCTCAAGCCTACACCTTTGTAAAACAACCCCATGACTCTTAGGTCTTACTATTTTAAATCCAGTGATCCTATGGGGTTACAATTTGCTAAACCTCATCAAGATGCTGAGGTAACCCCCAGAGGCAGCCTCAAGCTTTGGACAAGGAAAGACACGAACACAACCTTTGAGAACTGGGTGGGATGTCAGAGGCAGAGGCCAGTCCCACTGACACCTGAGCAGGGGAATGCCCCCCACCCACATCATTCCTAGCAGGTAGTCATGCTTGCTCACTCCCAGTAAGGAGGAGCTCACCACCTCCTGAAGCAGCCCATTCCACTCCGGGATGGCTCTCATTATTAAACTAGTCTATATTGGCCTCTCTGCCACTGACTTCCACTCACTGCTCCTGGTTCTGCCCACGAAGTACAAGTCTGATGGTTATTTCAGGAGAACTGAGTATCACCTTGAAGGCCTCTCTGTGCTCAGCATCTCCAGTTCTCTCATATGATTCTCCAACAGCTTTTTCCTCGGTGCCCTTATGCTGACCACCATCCTCTAGATACATTGTTCAAGGTTCGCAAAGTCTTCATCCAGTAGACATTTATTGGATACATTTACTTTGGGTAGAGGACATTGGAGGGGACTGTTGGTCTCTGCCTTGAAGGAGCTTACAAGGAGATGAATAGGTAATGGACTCCAAAACAGAAGGTTGGGAAGTCCCACCAGAGAGGCATGTGTAGATCTCCCAGGGTCAAAGGAAGGAGAAATCACCTATAATGGGAGGACTTGGAGCTGGAGGGGACCTCAATGATCATGGTTTCCAAGCCCTGCATTTTATAACAGATGAGGCTTCCATGGCGAGAAGGCAACTCATTCTCATCTCTAATGCAACCCAACACCCATGGTTATGGGACTTCCTTCTTCTTGGTGGAGATGAATGCCCTGCCATCTGTGAGGGGTGGGTGGGAGCTAGTAAAAGCAGAAGAGCATCAACTTTGGCCAGTTTGCCAGAGGGATTCTTAAGGGCCCACCCCCTTAGGGAACCATCAAGTCTTCTTTGAGTATCCAGTGGCTTTGGGGTTTTCCTGGCTCTTTGAGAGAGAATGTGGAAGAGATCAACCCCATTTCAGGTTGCTGAAGGAAAAGACTTCTGGGAAGGAGCCAGCATGGAAGGAGCTGGAAATCTCCATCATGTCTCTATTTGAGAGACTGTGGGGAGCTTCCCCTTGGGTGAGCTCAAGGACTCTCTTGGCTTGGGGGCAACTAGGTGGTGCAGTGGATAGACAACTGGGTGTAGAATCAGGAAGACATGAGTTCAGATCCAGCCTCAGACATTTCCTTGCTGTATGACCCTGGACAAATCACTTAATCCTATTTGTCTCAGTTTCCTCATCTGTAAGATGAGCTAGAGAAGGAAATGGCAATCCTCACCCCAGTATCTTTGCTAAGAAAACCCCAAATTGGGTCATGAAAAGTCAGACATGGCTGAAATGAATGAACAACAAGAATCTCACTCCTAATGGGAGAGTGCCTTTACTCTGCATTGTCTGGTATATGTTCTACCTTCTTTCATTTCTGCTTTGCTACCATTTGGATAAATGGGCTTCTTTGCTATTCACTGTGTGTTCATTGTGGAGCTGGTGTTAGGTAGGAAAGGAGCCAAATCTTTGGGTATAGAGCTCAGGGTCCCCCTTCCCCCTAAAATGACAAAGTGACCAGACATTAGAGATGGAACTAGATCATAGCCCCTAGACTAATGACACCTAAGAAAGCAGATGGATGGATGTGCTTCTGGCTACCTTCGTTCTATGAGGACAGTAGGGTGGCCGCTGGCCCCAACCTCCTGCCTGCCTTCCTGGTAGAAATGAAAGTCTCCCTGGGAGAAGGGCAGGGTGAGAAGAGGCTAGCGATACTTATTCTTCCTCCCTTTGAGCCTCACCATGCATGGGCATCTCTGCACATGTAGGACTCACTCTTGCTCTATTCCCTTCAAGGCTCAGCTGGGGAGGAGGCACCTACCCCATGAAGCCTTCCCTGGTCCCTCCTCCCCAGGTGTTAGCATCCTCCCTTTCCTTGGGTCACCCTGGTTGCTGGTCTGGAGAACTTATTGTCCATCACCTCTCCAAACACACCTTTAGAGTGGAATCTCCTCGGGGAGAGGGAAATCTTCCCCATTGCCTGGCACATAGGTGTTTCATTAATTGAATTGGATAAAAGTAAATCCCAAAGAGGGGAAGGGACTTGTCCAGGGTCCCACAGGTAGCAAAATCCAAGTCCTTTGATCCCAAATGCCTCCTGTTGTGTCCACCGTTCCACTCTGCCTTCTCTATCCTTGGAGGAGGAGACCCTTCGGCCACTGTCCAGTCTTCTCTCACCCTTCTCCCCTATATACTTCCTACTCTCAGAAGCATTAGGCCCCAGCCCTAATTCTTAGACTGGACAGAGAAGTTAAATGCTCTTCATGGGCTGGAACTAGGCCTCAGAACCCATTCTGGGACTATCTGTCTGTCCCACTTCATGGGGACCCCAGTCTGACTAGCCTCATGGGGTCCAGTCTGTCCAAGTGGACAGAATACAGAGCAGTTGACAGGAGACGTGAGGAGGAAGGAGATTCCTCATCAGACAGGGGCTTTGGACACTGCAAAAAGTCTACCCCTCCAATGCCCTGGATGAAAGAGCTCTGGGGAGGTCAGCCCCTAGCCCCTGGCTCTAAGCAGGAGGGAAGAGTCCCCTTCACAGGTTGGGAAGGCTTCTGCTCTGAGCTGCTCAAGTGGAGAGGATGATGATGTGGGGGTGTGGTGGAGGAAGGGGGAACTGGGATTCCTCTCCAGGCCTAACTAGATGGTTCCTGAGATCTCTACCAAAGGATTTTTGAAGGGACAGCCTGGATCTGCAATTTCAGTGGTAGAGGGAGCTCCAAGGAGACATAGGTATCTCCAGAGGCTGTGACTTGCCCAGGGTCACACAGCCTGTTTACGTCAGGAGCAGGACCTGAACCCAGCTCTGGAGCCAGTTCTCTCCACTCTGTCATCCTGCCTCCTAAGGGGAGCACATCCTAATTAATCTCTATATTCCCTGGGTCCAGGAATCAGGTCTTTTCTTTCCTTTGCCAGCTCACAGTATCTCTCCCTAATGTCCCTTCTCAATATCTTGGCCTCTTCTACTCAAACCCTTCTGGCACTTCCTACAGAATAAACTCCTGCCCTTAGTGTCCAAGGCCTAGGGATTCAGCTCCAGTCTGCTTGGCCAGTCTGCTTTCATGCCGATGTTCCTCATATCCTGGACTTGCCAGCCAACCCTCTCCCCATTTCGTATGTCCCTTTGCTCCTTCAGCGGCCCACCCCCCACCTCCCTCCCAGGGGACTTCAGCAGACTTGCATCTCCAAGGCTCTATGTTCAGGCACCACCTTCTCTGGGAGCCTCTGGATAAGAGAAAGTGGTCTCTACTACTAACAGTTTGTAGGAGCCTGCCTGGACCGCTCCTTTGCCACAACCTCTCTTCCTCTATCATACCAAATTGTTCTGGCGGGCTCCCCAATCCCATCACTTCATAGACTCTTGGAGAGGAAGGTCTGTTGCTCTATCTGCCTCGTCCCAGGACTCTGTCACACATGGCAAGCCTTTAACAGCAGATGTTCCCAGAATAATGGGTCCACACCCTTTCAGGCCTTCAGTTCCTTACTCATCTTGGGTAGACCCCCCTGCAGCAGAGGACCGAGCTCAGGACACTGACCTCATCAGAACCTTTGGTATAAGAGAAGCTGGCTAGCCCCAGACAGTCTGTATAAACAGCCCCGCATCCTGGTGGAAGGGGTTCAAATCCCAGCTTTGCCACTTACTGGGAGAGCACGGCCTATCTACTTTCAGCTTGGAGTCTCAAGTTTCCTTCTCTGTAAAATGAATGAATGACCTTCCAGTTCTACATTCATCTGTGAATAGGGATCACATTGCGAGGTGTGAGGGGAAGGGGGCAGGGGCAACTCTCTTCTTCCTGGAGTGATCACAAGGTACAAATAAAACCATAAATATTTAAGTCTAAATTTACACATAATATGTAAATTGTCAACATATATTGTTCATTGTCTGTATAAATTCTGAGCCAAGGCAATAGGTATTTTGTGCCAGGGACTGTGAAAAGCCCTGGAGATGTCTGCCCTGCCCCTGCCCTCCAGGTACTCAGATTCTAATGGAGGGAAAGGCCACCTGAAGGCTGCCAAGGAGGGGTCAGGGGTCAGGAGAAACTCTTCATGTCAGTGAAGTCTTCACCTTCTGTATGAATTCTGCCCCAGAAGGATCCGTGGGTGAAACGTGCCCTAGGATGCCGTGGAAAGCCCAGAATAGGCCCTGGAATCCAACTATGGGATGAAGGGCTAGGAGAAGAAATGTTGCACCTTAGAGGCAGATTTCACCTCACCCCACTTCTCCTCCTACCAAGGAAGGCATAGGCCTGGGGCTGTGCTTAGGAAAGACATGGATAACTAGGAGGGGGATGGGGATGCTGAAGGGGGCTGGCGATCAGAGGGCCAACTGGAGAAGGAGATGGGGATGCTGAAGCCTTAGGACTCAAGGGGGACAAGGTAGCCATCTTCCATCACCCCAGGGTTGTTTAATAGGAAGAGGAGGGCAATGACAGAGGCCTGTGTGAAGAGAAATTTCCTAGCAAGCAGGGGAAAGAGGAAGGGGCTTTGGAGGAAAGCTTCCCAGCATTGGAAGTCTTGAAGCACACTCTGGTTGGCCAGTTATTGGGGAAGGTAAGGAACAAATTCCTATTCATTTAATTAATATTTAATTAGAGGTCAAGTCTCTGATATTTTCAGTCACCAGCAGAGGCTACAAGTAGCTTGTGCCCTGAGATCTCAGTGCAGTGCATGGCCCTTAAATGTTTATACTTCTATAATATATAGCCCACAGACAATGAGAGCAAGCGAACAAGAGGGAGAGCATGGCCATGTTTGTGCACAATATGGTGTCCCCTGGCGTCTTCTTATTCAATCTATTCCCCACCCTGCCCCCATCCTGGAAAGCACCTCCTCATCCCTTCTCCGTCCAAGGGTGAGCTCAGGAAGGGCAACCTCCATGAAGCCTTCCTGGCTTGATCTCCTGGCTGCCTGCTCTCCCCATCAGACCCCACACCTTTGGATTATGATTGGTCCTGTACAAGTTGTATCCCCCAGGGCAGTGTAAGCACATGGAGGGCAGGGGCTGTGACAGCTCAAGTTTAGGCCTGGCACAAACATGGCTGGTAAGTTCTTAATAACTGTCTTGCTGAATTGAACTCAAATTACAGTTAATGAAGGGAGAGAAGCTACCATGAAACACACTCTGTTCCCCACCTTCACCCCTTGAAAACACCAAGGACAACACTCCAATTATACTAAAAATAATTTTATTAAAACTACACCTCAAAACATCACCATCAGTGTATAAAAGTCTTAAATAGGCGTGTTGATATTTCTTGATGCTAGTCATCCATACAGCACAATATATAAAAATCCATTGGCACCTCTGGACCTCCAACCTACTCTGACCTACTGTGGGGCAGCAGCTCCCCCTCATTCCTGCCCGGCCACCTCCAGCTGGCCACCACCACCTGGGCTGCCTCCACTTGAGGGATCCACATTCTTCAGGGATTCCCAGTCAGCCCTGGCTTCTTAAATCATAGTTTAAAAGAGTTGAGGAAGAGGGAGAGACTTCAAACAAAACCCCCACATGCTGGGGAGGATAAATGAGCCTGACTGCGTGTGGGTCCCCCATGCCAGGACAGCACAGCTAACACTTTGTTTTTCTTTTTAAATAGACTTCAGCAGCAACTACAAGTGAAGAAGAGGTTGATGCAGTAGGGACAGTTCCTTCACAGCAAGACAAGACCGATGCATTTCACATGCTTGGGGACAGGCTGGAAATGGGAAGATGGATCTGATGCCTTGAACTGGAAAATCAGAATACTGCCTCTTCTTCCATTCCTGAGTCAGAGGTTGGTGCAGGGGGAGGAAGGAAGGGGTGAGGAGAAGGCAAGAAGGCTGGAGAGCAGCACAAGGAGACTGTGTGTACCATGGGTGGATGGAGCGGGGAGGAGGGAGGGAGAGGCCTGCTGTCTGGATGGCAGCGGCCACCTAAATACATTTCAAACCTGACTTAGAGCAGCACTGCTGCCTGTACTGGATTCAGGAGCCACATGAAATGACCCTATTAGTCAAAGTGACAAGTGACTGTTATCTTTTCCAATGACAACCTCCTTGGAGAAAGCCTCATTCTCAAGGCCCCCTGGAGAATACTAGAATAACCAGAAGGGGGAGGCAGGGGGAGAAAGAGATGAATTGTGTTTTTGAGCAAGCCCTGAGCTGCAGACAGACACGCTGGGGCTGAGAAGATGCTGAGGGACAGACGGCTGGGTGGCAGAAGGGTGCCGGCCTCCCCACCTGGGAGCCATTACTGGAGGTGAGTGGACACCAAGCCCCACCATTACAGGGCCTCCAGGGCAGGCTCAGGCCCTCCGCGGCGGCTGGCATGCGCCTCGGCTCGCCGCCGTGCCAGATGAGATTTCGAGGGGGGGGATAGCCTCACGGAGCAGAGGCCTTCGCTCAGTGCCTCCTGGTCCACCCCCAGCTCACACTCCTCGTGCTCCTCGTGCTGGGAGAGCTGGCGGTTCAGGGCAATGGCCTCGGCTGCAAACAGTGTCAAGTCTTTGGTGCTGCTGTTTCTAGGAGAGAGCCAGGGAGGGGAGGGACAGCTCAGCCCATTTTCTAGCTGGACCCGGCCTTCCCCGCTCAGCTTCCACATGTGGTTTAAAGGGGACAAAGAGTTCAGTACTGAAGAATGCCTCCATGGGCTGCCAAGGTCTGCCCTTGGGAGGCTGAGCCATCATCTCATGGATGTGCTGCAGGCCCAAAGCATCCCGGGAAGCAGCTTTGGTGAGCCCCCTTCAGGGCTGAGCCCACTGCCTCTGGAAGTGAGTTACTGCCAGAGGTGAGGTGTCAGAGCCTTCTGCTAAGACCCCTCCCAATCCCAGTAACCTCTTAAACCAAAGTCCCCATTCCCAGCCCCTCTCCCCGTTGTACGAGGTCTCCCAGGATCAGAATGGAAGCTTCTGTCCTGCTATGCTCCAGGGAAGACCTGCAGTGTTTGGCACATAGTAAACACTTCATCATTTAAAAAAAAAATCTGTCCACTGTTTAAGGGGAGGATGCTTGGGAATAGCTCAGAGGCATTCTGGGTTCAGTAAGTGGAGCAGCCTGGGTCCCAGAGGGGAAGAGCCTGCTAAGGCAGAGGGAGTAAGCGGGTTTGGAACCCTGGCCAGGTGACTCTGGGCAGGTTCCCTCCCCCAGTACTCCAGGAATGGGAAAGGACTTTGCTATAGGACAAATCAGTGGGAAAGGGAGGCAGATTGTCTAAACACACTCAACTCTAAGAAGGACAAGCCTTCCTGGGACCTACAAATTCTCCTGAGTTTGATGGGAAATCAGTCTCAGACCCTAGAGTGCTACTGTACCCTGAGTCTCAGCTCCCCAAGCCACTGGGGGGTTGTGGCTCCCAGGATCACCCTATAATCGCTTATTTCAGTCTGGGCTTTGGGGTAAATTCCATGATCTGTTTTCACAGGTTTACTGGCTGTCATCTCCCTGAGGGGCAGGTCAAGAGGCCCATCTGTGAACAGTGAATGTACAACTGACAGGAGTGGGGGGTTGCCCAAAGGTCATAGGAGGAGGACCAGGAGCAAGGACCCTGTGGAAGGGAAAAAGCATAATTTCCTTGAGGCTGAAGGGTTCTCAAGGACATGGTCAGCCCAGAGCCCCATCACTTGGTCCTTGAGGATCTATGACCAGGGACCTGGGCTAAGCTGGCCCACCCCTTGTTACCCTGAAAAGTCATCAGGATGCTTGGTCAGAGAGAAGAGAGGGGAGAAAAGCCTACCCAGGCCTGGAGGTCAAGTCAGATTAATAAGCATTAAGGAAGCCTCTGCTTTGTGCCAGGCCCTGTGCTAAGTGCTGGATGAGGAGGAGAGCTAGGATGGCACATTAAGGGACCAAGTTCGGACCCATCCCGGACCTCCTTACCTCTGGAGCACCTGCGGTGTGGGCAATCCCCTCTCTGGAGCCTTCTAAAACAGGAAGAACAGAGAGCTGCAGGATGAGGCTGACCTTCCCCCCCCAGGAATGGGCTGGCACTGCCATGCTCCTGGGCAGCAAGGAGAGCCTTGATGTGTGGCCTTAGCCAGGTTACTGCTTTTACTTTTATGTCTGAGAGCCTCAGTTTACTCATCTGTGAAATGGGTGTGATAGCTTTGGTGGTATTCCCCTTCCTGGGGAGAGAAACATTCTACAAACTGAAGTTCTGTTCATTACCAGGGCCTCTCATTTAGCACTTTGGAATCGATAGTGTTTTCCTTACAACCACCCTGGAAGGGAGGACGGTGCCAGAATCAGCGCCCCATTTTACAAATGAGAAAACGGGCTCAGAGGTGTTGATTTGCTCAAGCACTCTGCTAGATTAGAAATCAGAGAGTGACAGGATTCAGAGCAACAAAGGACCTTGGTGACCACCAAACCCATTTCTCTCTCTTCACAGAAGGAGAAACTGAGGCCTAGAGGCAAAAGAACTTGTTCAAGACCACACAGCTAGAAAGTGGGAACGTTGGGACTTGAACCTGGGCTCAGTCACAATGGGGGGGAGCCCCTGCCCTCCCTCCATCCAGACACTCACCCCCTGCACCCAGGGGTGTTGTAGGACTTGGGCAGCGCTGAGCCTTTGCTTGGCATCACGTACGAGGAGCTTGGAGATCAGGTCTTTGGCCTCTGGAGATATGTGTGCCCAGTCTTTCTCAGGAAACTCGTATTTCCCCTCCTGGATGCTCTCAAATAGCCTGTCCTGGGGAAAGAAAGGTCCGTCACCTTCCAGATGGGACCCTCCAGCCCATCTGTCCTGCTCCTGCCTCTGCTCCCATCTCCCGACTTCCTGGGATCAGCCCTGGGATGACCTTTCACTTGTCTGGGTCTCAGGTTCCCTAGCTGCCAAATGAAGCAGGGGAGGTAGGGTCCCTGCATAGTTAGGCCCGGGGGCTGTTGGAGGTGGCCCCAGGACTTGGGCCTCACCTGGCAGACACGGCACACCTCTCCCCGGTCCCAGCCGCAGTCAGTGCCACAGTGCCCCACGAAGGGAGGGTAGCCGCTGAGCATGATGTAGAGAACCACCCCAAGGCTCCAAAGGTCACAGCGCTTGTCATAAAAAGTAGCCTCTTCGGTGAACACTTCGACCACCTCGGGTGCCATGTACTCGGCAGAGCCACACTAAAGGAGAGAATCGGGGGAGAGGAGCATGTGTTTAAGACCCTACTGCACACAGAGTGTACAGGGCAAACACACTTGACATTCTGAAAGTGGGCTGTGCGGCTAAATTCCCCACCCCCAACATGCCTTCTGTGTCCTCCCCTTTTCTGACTGCTGCCCAGCAGTGCAGACTCACAGCTACAGGGATTCCCAAAAGGGATCGAGGCCAAGCTGAGGAGAGGCTGGCTGAGGGAGCCTCCCCTCTGGCCTCCTGGAGGACGAGCTCAATGCCTCTACCTGCAGTAACGCTGGAAAGGTTTTCCCAACATCCAAACTGTTTCTTTGCCCTGTCCCCACTGTCCCTGGTCTGTGCCTCTGGGGCCAAACACAGCCAGCCTGTCCCTCATCCTCACAACCCAGTCCTGAGCTCCTCTGCTCCAATTCCTTCACCCTCCAACCCCACCTGTCAAGATCTGTCTTCTAAAAATCGTTTTGTTGCTGCTTTTCATTTCCACATCACCTACATTTCCTTCCCCTCTCAGAAAGTTAAACTGCACAATAAAGAGAAAAGGGTCATTCAAGAGGTAAACCAAACTAACGCTTGATCAGATCTAACATACATAGTGTCTCTCCCCAGGATCAAGTCGGATTGGTACCAGGGGTAAAGCTGGCTTAGATTAGGGAAACAACATTGATATTAATGACATGAAAACCCAAAGCACACCGAGCCACATGACCCAAGGGGTTCCAACAAGCTTTCCTGGTCATTTCTAAATGATGCTGTCTGCACTCCTCCTCATGCCCTTCCTCCTGGGCCCTGGCCTTTGGACTCTGGACTCTGCTCTGTCTGGAATCAGCCTCATGTCATAAGCACGTCATACAGACGCAGCCTTCTCTTCCCCACCTGACGTGGACCATGCTTTGCTCAAGTCTGTATCCCCAGGGTATGGTACAGGGCCTGGTACACATTAAATGCTTAATAACTTTCTCTTGAAAACCCTCTGAAAAAGTACAACACTAATTTATGCTAAAACTCCTACAAGATAAACCAGAGGACCTTTTAAAATATGACAAGTGCCTAACATTTTAGACAATGAAGAAACATCAGGAACTTGCCCAATAAATACGAGAGTAAAACAAGGAGGCCCCTTCCCCTCTACTGTCTGACACAACTGCAGAGACACCAGCAACAGCAACTGGACGAGAGCAAGAAATAGAGGCACAGAGGCAGGCAAAGGGGGATGACGAGCCCTACCGGCTGACCCAACTAGGCAGGAGAGCTGAGAAAAATCAGCAAAGAAACAGAGATGATGTGAAACCACAAAAATCAATAGCATTTCACTGCAGAAATAACAAAATCCACGAGCAAACAAGAGAACAGGATGCTCCATTCAAACCAACTACAAAATGCCTTCAGTATCTAGGATGTCACTGACATTACTACAGAATACTCCTGAAAGGAGGAAGAGAGGGAGGAACAGGGAGGAGGAAGGAAAGAAAAGAAAGAATAAGAAGGATATTCAGTGCTCCTAGATGGACCAGGCCAATGTGATGAGGACAGAACCTATGTTTATTTCAGATTTCATGCTACACCAACCAACCTACCAAGGAGGCACTTTGTAGAGTTAGACAAATAATGAATGTTATTTGGAAGAACAAAAGATCTCAAATGTTAAGAGAAATCATGAAACAAAGTGGGAATGGAAGGGAATGGGGTATGTAGAGACTTCAGGTCCTATAGAAAGCAGCCATCACCAAACAACATGATCCAGGGTGAAAATCCAGAGAAGCGGCTCATGGGCCTCCTCAGATGACGAAGAATCAGAAGCTGCCGAGCTCCGTAACCAGAGAACATATTTGACCTGAGATCACAAGTTATATGGGAAAGATCCCCACATCTCCCAAGGTCAGTCAGTCAGCAAGCACTTATTAGGCACCGACTGTATGTCAGGCAAACTGGATTCAGAAAGTGCTTTGGATTCAGAAAAAGGTCAAACAGCCGCTGGTCTCTAGTAGCAAACCTTTCAAATGGACGATTCACAACCACAAACAATGAGCTACTCCTGGTAAAGGTCTTGAGATGCTACTTTTGCACATACCAAAGGTTCTGTTTTAATGGTGTGCCCTTGTATGGCCCAAATCTAGACTGAAGAGAAGCTTGGATCTCCCAAGGTTATCTACTAGAATAGGAGGCAGCTGTCAATGAGGGTTGGTTGGTTTTCAATGATCCTATCTATGTCCTAAGTATTTAGTTACTTTATTTCTTAGGGTCTGAAGCTAGAGGGAACCTTAGAAAGCCCCCAGGGAAGTTCCTTGGTCCCAATTTCTAAGGCAGTCCCCCCATTTTCACAGCTGTCTACAGGCAACTCTTCCAATAAACAACTATCTGATGAAAGATGAGGGAAGAGGAGGGGATACAAAAGAATTTCTGATTTTGATGTTTTTGAGTTCCTGAGCTGGAAACAGGTAATCCAAAGTCTTAGAAGTCATTGTGTGTTTGTCCACTGTTGCCAAAGGAGACCATGCCATCAGAGAAATGATGACATGACTTGCACTTGACTTTGTTTTGAGTGAAGGAGGGCTGTGCAGGTCACCAGCCTCACTTCTCCTCCAGAGCCATCTGAATTCAGTGGCCAGATATTCATCAGGATGACTGGAAAAGACCCAGAATGAGGCAACTGGAGTTAAGTGACTTGCCCAAGGTCACACAGCTAGTGAGTACCCAGTGTCTGAGGTGAGATTTGAACTCAAGTCCTCCTGACTCCTGCACTGGTCTACCCACTGCACCACCTACCTGCCCCTCTTAGAAGTCAGTGATGCTTTCTTACAACAACACCCAAATGCGTGCTTTGCGGCTTTAAATATGTTTTTAAAAAGCATATGAAGGAAACTTACTTATGAAGCTTGTAAATCTCTTCAAAGAACCTCAACGAAAATCCTATCTCGAGTGTTTAAGAGCAATCTCAGGATGTGTGCCTGGGCTCCCAGCAGCCCCATCTAATGTGTCTGAGAGGAAGATGACCAGAGTTCTCATCTGCCCCCCCCCCCCCACAGGCTTTGGAGAGGTCACAGTGGCCTCCAAAGAGGCACCATAGCAGGTGCTTAATAAATACTTGACTCCTTTACTTTCCCCTCCCTTCTGCCTCCATCCTCCTCACCAGTCACCTGTACTTCTTGGCCCCGAGGCTCCCCCTCCCCTACTCTACCCTCCCCTCAGCTGCAGGGACTGTTCTATCCCCACGACCCCCACCACCACCTGAGCTCCCAGCACCTTCCTATCACACTGAGATACTCAGCAGACATGAAAAAACAGACTTTTTGGAGTTCCTCATATGCGACCCTCATTTCTCACCTCACTGACCAACCCCCATTCCTCCTTGTTTCCCCCTCAGAAAATCTCTTCCTCCCTTCCCCCCTTCTTCTCTCCCTTCCTTTTGCTCAAGTGCCATCTTCTCCAGAAAGCCTTGATTGGTCATTCTCCAACTCACCCCACTTCTTTTCCTAAATATATTCCTTTTTTCTGTGCACATCTAGGCAGGGCATCTCAAAGTCTCTGTGTTGTTTTAAGCTTTTAATAGCTTTCGGGGGGTAGTCTTTATCCAAGTATGTTGTACCCCTCACTCCTACCAGATATAGGGGTTTTTTGAGACCAGTAAGTTTCCTATCTTCTGTATTCATATCCCCAGCATGGAGTATGGCACATGAACCACAGTAGGTGTTTTACTGACTGACTCATCTCCACATTCTTAGCTGGTTCCCCTTGAGATTGGGGAAGTGGTGAGAGTTGGTGGCCCAAGCTAAGGAGTACAGTCAGCTCTCACTGAAGGAGTGAGGAGTCCGGCCTCTGTACGCTGCCTGAGGCCAGGGACTGACTTCCTTTTTGCTTGGAGTTGCATTCCCAGTCCTCAGCATAGAATCTGGCACACAGTAAGGGCTTAATAATGTTTGTGGACTGACTGACTGAGAGGCTGGAGGCCCAGAAGGCCTGCCTTTTTAGAATAGGACTCTACCCAAAAGAAACAGTTAGACACTGGGAAGAGGGAACGAGAAATCAGGATAGTTCATCCCTCTGCTCCTCCATGCCTTCCCTTGTCTTGTCAGCATCTTGCCTGGAGGGTGCTCCCTGAAGGTGGCTGCAGTGGGGGAGGGGACAGAGGGTGGCAGGATTTAGGACACTTACCGGAGTGGTCAGTTCTGGAGTGGTGATGGGGGTACAAGAATTGTTCAGTTTCACACCACTGCCCAGGTCAAAATCACAGATCTTCACTGGGGACACCTGGAATGAACCAAGGGCACAATGTCACAGGTGTCAGGATCTTCTCCAGACACAGGACAAGTGACTCACCTCCAGGTTACAGTAAACTCTGACTCAGTGTGGCCCAACTAGAGACAGAAACAGCTTGGTGCTCTGCACAGTACCTGCCCTCACAGACCTTACAGTCTACTAAAATATTCTGCAGCAAACTCAAAATAAGTCTTCATTTAGTCATGATGAAATAAGTTGCGGGGACTGCTCTCTAGATCTGAGCCTGGATCCTTTCCCCTGCAAGAGTGGCTTTCCCCTTGTTGGTCAGGCTCAGATGAAATTAAGGAAAGGCAGGACATTATAAGCTGTTGTGCCTTGTGCAAAGAGAGGGCTTCATTCAATGAGAGGCACTCTGGCCTTCTAATGGGCCCTCTCTTTGCACAAACTACATCAGTTTATAATGTCCTGCCTTTCCTTAATTTCATCTTTCAAAAGTTGGGGGGACTGCTCTCTGGATATGAGCCTGACCAACAAGGAGAAAAGCCACTCTTGCAGGGGAAAGGATGGGACACCTCAGGAGGGAAGTGGCCATGGCCCAGGAGAGGAAATCTGGGCAAAGTCTGATCCAGACCTTCCTACATCTTGGGAGAACAGATTTTTTCCAAAGGTTCAGAGAAAGAAGAGACAGGATATTACAACCAAAAATAAAAATCAAGAATTCCGATGACAGAAAGTATAATAATTTTGAGGAGAAGGAAGACAGGGGAGCTGTCTAATGAGAAGGATGTGGATGTGCACTGACCTCATCCACTGACTTTAAAAAGCCACATCCTGGGGAAGAGGGTATGAGTCAGAGTCAAAAAGCAGGACCAGCTTGGTAGGGGGAAAGTGTGCTGGGTCTGGAGACAGAGGGCCTGGGTTCAAGTCTCTGCTTGGCTATTTCAAGCCTGTGTGACCTCAGACAAATAGTTCCTCTCTGGCCTCGGAGGGCACTCCTGGGGCAGGGTCCTAGCCATGTACAGGATGATGCTTTCTTCCTCCCTTACTTAATCACATAAATGAAGACCAGTAAAGGACATCAGAATTCAGATCCAATGTAATCTGGCTGCTGCAGGTTTCGAAGGATTATGCTGAAACAAACATTCTTCTTTCCTCTGATAAGAAACCACAAATTCTAAACATGAAATGGGTCTTGTTTTGTTGGTCCCATGGTGGTTGACTTGTTTTTTTAGGAAAGGTTCGATGGAAGGATGACTGGGAAGTTATTCTCACCAAAGTACACCAATAAAACATTTTAAAACAAAGCCCCACAAAGAAGACACAACCTATGGCAGGGAATGGAGGATAAAGACAACAGGGTGGCGCAGCCCGTCAGAAGCTCACTGGAAAGCCCAGAGGGCATCAGTGCTGGGAGGAAGGCAATAGGCCCGGCTCTAGTCTAATGCCTCAGACATTATAAGGTCTGTGATCCTAGGCAAGGTACTCACCTCATAAAATGGCACCAAGAGTCCTCAAAATGCCTACTTTGGGAAAGTACATGGAAAACCTCCCATGACTATTGTTGCTCCATTGGAGACAACAGAGAGATCAGTAAGAGTTCAGAGCCCTACTCCAAGGGCAGCTGGGCAGCTGATTTCATGGAGGAGCTGAGGTCTGGGGAGAAGGCATGCCCAAGATCTCACTGGTAACATAAAAGAATGGAGAGAAGGCAGAACTACTCAACTCTCATTCCATGTCTCTTTTCTGGCCAAAGTGGACAACTTTTTTTTTTTTTTTTAAAGATTTAGGCCTAGTAGGGACTTTATTTATTTATTTATAAGTGACCTGCTCTGGGTCGGACAGCTAATAGGTGTCTGATGCCAGATTTGAACTCAAAAGCAGAAAGGTCAAAACAAGAATAGTGAAGGGGGAATATGAAGCTCAAGGTAAGTAAAGGTAACAGAGAGCTCCAAGCTGCCCTTGAAATATTCAAGATACACGGATCAGAAAACTGCATTAGAGGGCGATGACGGGAGAGCTCAGTCTTTGCCAAGGATCTCTGAAAGTCGTTCTCCAATAGACAAGGGATTGAAGGATATGAACAATTCTCAAAACAACAAACTTTTCGCAACCATACGCAAGCAAGAAGGCTCCAAATCACACATAACCAAAGAAATGTGAAGCAAAAAAATTCTGAAGTGTCACCTCACTCCCTGCAAATGGCAAAGGTGACAAAAGATGGGAATAGTCAGTGTGGCAAGAGTTGTGGGAAGACGGACACATAGGGGTCACCATTTTGGGAAGCAATCTAGGATTATACAACGAAAGTAACGAAAATGTCCAGAGATCTCATTACTGGGCATATAATCCAAGGAGGACATTGATAAGAAGAAAATCCCCAAATGCACCCAGATGTTTAAAGTAGCCCGTTTTTTTTTTTTTGTGATAGCAAAGAACTGGAGACAGAGCACTCATCTAGCACGGAGCAGGAATGTAACAAAATCTGCCTCTTACTGTGCTAGGAATACAAACTGGGAGGATTAGAGAAGCCTGGAAAAAGGGCTACTGTCTGATGCAAAGTAAAGAATGCATGAAGCAGTGACAGGAAGACAATCCATTCAGTGATGGAGCAAAAGGCAGACATCAGCAAAGATCCCCTCCCCACCTTCATGGAGGGGCAGGGAGGTCTTGGGGGAGGGACGCTGCTATGATTGAAACTTTTGGGGTGTACTGATTGGTTTTGATAATTCTTTTTTCTCTTCCTCTTTTTCTTTAAAAAATATTTGTTAGGAGGAATCAATCTCTGAGAGGGGGAAAGAGGAACAATATTGGGAAACATTCTGGTGAGGTAAAAAATAACATATCAATAAATCATTTTTTAAAAAGAGATCACTACAGCCTAGAACAGGGGTGTGGAGCCTACAGCCTCAAGGCTACACCTGAATCCAAGATTGGGGCCTTGATTTGGATACCGGGTTAGGACACGAGGATAATCTCCTAGTTGATCCTTAACACCAGAGTGGGCTGCCTAGGAGGTAGTGAATCCCCTATCCCAGGAGTCTTCAGATAGAGGCTGAATAACCACTTGAGGCCATGATTCATCCTATCGACAAAAGCTGGACCAGAGCTTAGACTTCCAACCCAGTTCTGCAATTCTATGCTTCCAATTTTTAACTTCTAAACTACAGGCATAAATGGAAAGCATTACCCTTTGAAACTTGGACCTGTGTAGAATGACCAATGTGTCACTCTTTGCTGCTGTAATTAAACAGCACTTTCCCTATGCAAGCAAGAGGTAATTCAGTGGTAGCAGCCCATATCACAGATGAAGAAACAGAGGCAAGGGGTTTTACCAGCTGTCACCCAGCAGGCGCTAGAGACAGGCCTGGCATTGAGGTCTTGTGGAACAAGGCAGAGCTCTTTCTACTATTCCATGATAGGCCCCTAGGTCTACATCTTGTGCCATAAATACACAAGGAAATGCTTCATGCCAAACTCTTTTCAGGAGTCTGCAAAGGGTTTCAAAGTGACCACTTCAGAAAGCATTTATTTGGTGCAGATCAGATGCATTTGAAAACTCAACAAGCTATCAAGCTCAGCTCCCCAGTGCTGAGAGTGAGTAAAGGGGCCACAAGGACACACACATTCAGGAACTTGGAGAGATTAGCCACATGGCCCATGAGCAAGCTTGATTTCAGCAGACACTTCTGAGACTTGGGGCCATCGGTAGGTCTCCCCATCTAGCGTCAGGGGCCCCAAAGTACCTCTGAGGGAGATTCACACAGTATGTTCTCTGGCTTCAGATCTCGGTGAGCGATGCCTGAAATGAGGAGAAGGAAAGAAATGGTTAAAACACATACAATTATTAGACATTCCACACACAATTAATTTTTTTCAGATACTGCTTCTCACAGATTAATTCCCAATTATGGTACATTAAAAAATTAACGAGCTGCAGGAGATGGAAGTAAGCAGAGCCACAGGGAGGGCCCTGTTGACTTGGGAGCCTGCAGAAGCCAGGCCATGACAGTCAAATGACTTCAAGCCATCTGCCTGTTAGCGTCGCCTTGAGGGAGGACAAACTGAGGGCAGTAAGAGGCCCTCCGCCCCAAGCACTCCACACGGCAATGCAGTAATAATTAGGTCCTCATTTAGGAGCATCTCAGGGGGACCAGCATTGCTTTACCTCATTTCTTCTCACATGGCCACAACAAAAGCTTTCTGCCACGCAGGATGCCCTGGATTTCCAGTGGACCAAGTGTTAACAAGTCTCCTGACGTTTGCCTGATTCCCCTCCCCTCCTCTGGCAGCAGGACAAACAGGTTGTTTGGGGGTTAGGACATCCAAGGGATAGGAGGAAACAAAGGACACCCTCTTGCTGTCCTCAGAGAGCACAGAACCATGACCCTTTCTTTCCTGTGGGAGCCTCTCAGTGCCAGCCACAGGCACCCTGGGAGCTGGGGGAACTGACTCCAAATCAGACTACAATACTGCATGCTCCCCCTGTCCCCCAGCCCCAGCTCAGAGCAGAAAGAGCAGGTGAGCTCTACACTCCCCAGAAAAGAGCCAAATAAAATCTTAGAACTGGAATCTCAGTAGTTACCCAGTCTACAGCAAAGAGGGTGGGTTATCATGGAAGTCAACTGGAAATACTGGATTTCCTTTTCCAGAAGTTCCTGCAGGTTCAGCTCTGGGCACCACAATTTTTCAGAAGCCTATCCCTTCCAAAAAGTGACCCCCAGCACACCTGTTAGTGCTCGGAGGCAGCAAACTCAGCACAGCCCAGTTACTTCATCCAAGCCTCCTAATTGAATGAAAACCCACAGCAACCAAGTTCCAATTTGCCCAAATGGAGCTGGGCCACCACTGGCAGCTCTTTCCCATTACAGCTAATGTTTCCAAAGGTGGCCAGGGTGCCCCTCGCCTCCGACTTCCCAAGGCCAGGAGACAGGCCAGGGACCCCTGGTCTGGAAGCGTCAAGAACCGTTGGATACCAGCCCGCCTTCCCCCAATTTCCCAGAGGTTCTGCTGCAGCGTGGCTACTATTTGAAAAGTACAGATCTTGTTTCCAGGCCGACCATTGAGGCCCCATCCATCTTTGCAGAGTAAAGTTATTTATCAAGCTATGAGGTTCAGTCGGCAATTGTTTCTCAGCCACTCCAAGGATCACGTGATAGAGCAGGCTGGTGGTGGAGGACCCCAGCATACACCTGGAAGCTGGCCAGAGCCCAGCCCCCCTCCACAGGGGATCTCTAGAAGGCGTGACCCACTTTTGCAATCCATGATGGTGGTGGATGGCGGCGGCAGGTGGGGAGATGTTGTAAATCTTAGTCAGGCAGGTGTTACCTGCACATATCCCAGCCTTCAGATGTGAAGCCTCCACCATTCATCACACCTGCCACATATCAGACACCCTACACTCTCTGGAATTCTCTTTCCAGTTCAAATCCTACCCCCAACCACCATCCTGTCCAAGGGAGGACTGAGAGCCAGAGATGGGAGGACATGGACAAACACAAGGGAGGAAAGGAAAATGTGGAATCTGGACACATGGCTGTGTGTGATGGCAGACTGCTGCAGGGAACATGGTTGTGTGTATATGCATGTGTACACATGTGGTATATCACACAGCAGACAGTTACATGGAGCATGATCGTGTGTGCATGTGTGTGTACACGTGTGACATATCACACTCCACAGACTGCTGTGGAGGAACATCTTATACTTATAAGCAAACCCTAGCTAACACTCCAGTCTTTGCTAGTAGAGCAGTGTCTGTTGCTCTCTCAGACCCCTGTACAACAGCTATTTTTATATTTCTCATTATCAGAAGTATATTCCCCCCTATAATTCTAATGAGCTAATGGTACAGTAGATAGAGCAGTGGGCCTGGAGTCAGGAAAACCCAAGTTCAAATCTCACCTCAGACATTTCCTAGTTGTGTGACCCTGATCAAGTCTCTTAACTTCTGTTTGCCTCAGTTCCATCACAGCCACTGCTTCACAAGGTTATCATAAAGATGAGATAGTTTTCGTAAAGCTCTTAGGATGGGGCCTGGCACACAGTAGGCACTTAATAAATGCTTGTTTCTTTTCCCCTACTTGACTACAAGGTTCCATGAGGGCAGCACCACGAGCAACTCCATTACAAAGACACATACCCTTGGGTCCTAGCTCGCCAAAGGCCCAATATTATGAAATAACAACCTTAAATTCTCTCTGCTAATGTATTTAAAGGTCTTCTGCCTTGATTGAGCCCAGGAGAGGAAAAGAATGTTTGAAGTTCAAGGTATGTGACATGCAAATGTGTGTCTGGAAACAGCAACACAAGCCCCCAAAACCTTCCTCAGGGTTTTGCACAATTAGTTTCAGTACAAGGCAGAGAACAGAAGTAGGTGTCATGCACCTGCTAAGTGTTCTTTCCTGAGCCAAGGCTCAGCTGCCTCACCAGCCAGGGCTAGTGAGTATACCCACCCCAGCCCTGACACTCCCCAAAACAAGTGAACACGCACACACCCCTTCCCTCTCCACACCTCCCCCCAAATGAAGTCTCTGGACACAAAACTTTCTGTCTAGATTTCACCTCCCATGATGCACTGCTCCACATGTTCATACACACCTATACTGTGTGTATACTGTAAGCTTCTGCAGAGCAGCAGGCCCATGTGGTCACTCTTTTTATCTCGCCCAAAGGAGGTGCTCTCATGGAAGGCAGTGGGATGGTAGGAACAGGACAAGAGGCCAAGGCATCCCAGAAGGGCATCAAGGATGTCTTGGACTAAGGTTTGACCCCAGCCTTGCCTCTGCTGCCTGGGGAACCATGGACAAGTCAATGGACTCCTCTAGACCTCAATTTCTTCAAAGATGATGATGCTCACCCACATCTCCCATGACAGAGCAGCCTTGGGCAAAAACCTGTCAACCCTAAAGTTTACAAAAGGAATAGAAGCCATTTTAAAACTAAAAATCTACTGCATGAAAACTATCTACCCACGCATGTAAATGAAGCCTGCTACTGATCCAAGTCCAGGATACCTCTGTAAGCAGGATGCAAGAAATCATTAGATTGCAAACGTGCACACTACTGATTTTTAACTTGGCACACTCCAGAATGAATACACTTGGGCCTCTCTAGATAGATCCCACAGGCTTGTACGCAGCCCCCCCCACCATTTACAAGAAAGATCCCAGCCCATACATATATGCCCAAGCCCCGGGTGGGGCTACTGCACAGAGGACCTGCCTACCAGGCATGGGGCCCACAAGAAAGAGTCTGATAAAGTCTCAGCCCAGAGTTCCAGCTGTGCGAACTCTCCTGGTTCAATCATTTTTTAGGAATGAACAGGTGATAGCCAGCTCTGACTACTGACAATAAGCCGGGAGCTACCCAAGAGGGTTCTGGGAAGGGACACAGGCTGACTGCTGGGTCATGGAGGAGTGAGCCATCATGAGCATCAACATAACTGCCTTCCATGTAACTAGCAGAAGTAATGGTCTCTCAGACAGAGACGCAGCTTAGAGTTCCAACTGAAAAAGAGAAAGAAGAGATTTTGCACTCCCTTTGAGCTCTAGAACATCAATCACATCCAAAAATATTTGTCCAGCAGTCAGGCCAGCCCTCTAAAGATGTCAGGGAAGTTTCCAGGGAAGGGTCCCCAGAGCTCTGGCTCACTCACCTTTTGTATGCAGGAAGTCCAGGGCACAGGAAACATCCCGGACCACTCGGCTGGCTTCTCGTTCGTTGAAATGCTTTCGTTTTTGGATGTGGGTCAAAATAGAGCCTTCGCCAAAAGAGAGCATAGTAGAAGGGAATGAAGAAAAAGGAATGTTAGACACCGCTAGTTAGACCATTCAGGGATCAAACAATCTGCTGGGCATTTGGGAGGGCGCTGGGACAATGTGTCTAGTTGATGTTGGTGACACCAAACTGTCCCCAACACTTGGTTCAGTTTGGTTCATGAAGAACAAGGCAGGAACCACTTTAATAATAAGAGTGTGGCATTTCCAGGATGCTTTGAGGTTGGCTAATATTATTTCATTTTATCCTCACAACAACCCCGGGAGCCCAGTGCTGTTATTCCCTCCATTTTACAGATGGGGAAACTAAGGCAGACAGAAATTAAGTGGGGGTGGAGCCAAGATGGTGGAGTAGAAAGACACATATACTCTAGACTTCCCCCACAGCCCACAAAATACCTGTAAAAAAATGACTCTCAACGAATTCTAGAGCAGCAGAAGTCATAGAACAACAGAAAGAATGAGGTTTCCAGCCAAAGATAACCTGGAAGGCTGAAAGGAAAGGTCTATCTCACCAGATGCTGAGCTGAGTGGAGCCCAGCCCTGGTTATGGGGAGGAACAGGACTGTAACAGGCCTCCAGGGCAGAATCCCCAGCAGGGAGGGCCCCAGATACCTCAACCCACAAGCTACAAAGAAAGCTCTAAAGGTCAGTGTGGGATGGCTTTCCCAGACGGGCAAGAAGGGAAGGGGTTCCTCCAGCAATAGCCCCAGGCAACAGCAGAAGCAGCTATGGTGGCCCAGAAGCAACCTGGATCCATTGTTCAGGCAACTCAGCTTAAAGCCTCTGGCGGTAGGGAGCAGCTGATCTAAACCTTGGCCCTGAGTGAAGCCCAGGGAAACCGAGCAGCTGAGTTGAATCTCTTAACAAAGGATTCAGAAGTCAAGTAACTGGCTGGGAAAATGCCCAAAAAAGGAAAAAAATATAAGACAAAAGAAGGTTACTTTCTTGGTGAACAGGTGTCTCTTCCCATCCTTTCGGTTGAGGAAGAACAAGGCTTACTGTCACAGGAAGTTAAGACCCCTGCCTCCAGGGCCTCCAAAGTGAATTTAAATTGGGCTCAGGCAATAGAAGAGCTTGAAAAGCAAGTTGTCAGCTTACTAAAGAAGAACTAAAAAAATGTTGAGGAAAATAACACCTTTAAAAGGAGGCTAACTCAATTGGGAAAAGGGGTCCAAAAACCCAATGAGAAGGAGGCATTAAAAAACAGAACTAGCCAAATGGAGGAGAAGGTTCAAAAGCTCACTGAACAAAATAGTTCTTTAAAAGAGAGAACTGAGCTCAGGGAAATGAATGACTATAAGATAAACCAGGCAGTTAAAAAACAAAACCAAAAGTTTGAAAAAATAGAAGATAATGTGAAACATCTCACTGGAAAAACTGTCCTGGAAAATATATCCAGGAGAGATAATTTAAAAATTTTGGGAGTACCTGAAAGCCATGATCAAAAAAAGAGCCTAAACATTATCTTCCATGAAATTATCAAGGAAAATTATCCTGATATACTAGAACCAGAGGGCAAAATAAATATTGAAAGAATCCACCAATCACCTCCTGAAAGAGACCCAAAGAGAGAAACTCCTAGGAATATTGTGGCCAAATTCAGAGTACCCAGGTCAAGGAGAAAACACTGCAAGCAGCTAGAAAGAAACAATTTGAGTACTGTGGAAATACAATCAGGATAACACAGGATCTGGCAGCTTCAACATTAAGAGACTGAAGGGCTTGGAATAAGACATTCCAGAAGTCAAAGGAATTGGGATTAAAACCAAGAATTACTTACCGAGCAAAATTGAATATAATACTTCAAGGGAAAAAAAGGTCATTCAATGATATAGAGGACTTTCAAGCATTCATGATGAAAAGATCAGAACTGAAGAGAAAATCTGACTTTCAAACACAAGAATCAAGAGAAGCATGAAAAGGTAAATAGGAAAGAGAAATCATAAAAGACTTTCTAAAGCTGAACTATTTACATTTCTACATGGAAAGAGAACATTTATAACTCTTGAGACTTTTCTCAGTATTTGGGTAGGTGGAGGGATTGCATGAACACACACACACACACACACACACTACAGGCTGTGTTGAATCAGAAGAGATGATACCCACAAAAAAAAATTAAAAATAAAGGATGAGGGAGGAAAAAGGGAGAAATGGAATGGGGTAGGCTATAACTCATAAAAGAGATAAAGAAAAATCTTGTTCAATGGAGGAGAAAAGAAAGAAGGGGAAAGGGGAAAAGTGAAGCTTACTCTCATCACATTTGGTTTAAGAAGGGAATAACATGCTAACTAAATTTGGTATGTCTTACACTACAGGAAAGCAGGGGAGGAGGCAACAAGTGGGGTGAGGGGAATGATAGAAGGGAGGTCAAATGGGGGAAGGGAGTAACTAGAAATAAACACTTTTGTGAAGTGACAAGGTCAAATGAGGGAATAAAAAAATAAGGAGGGATACAGTAGGATAGAGGGCAATATAGTTAGTATTGCACAACATGATTATTATGGAAGTTTTTTGCAAAACGACACACATTTAGCCTGTATTGAATTGCTTGCCTTCTCAGTGAGGATGGGTAGGGAGGAAAGGAGGGAGGGAGAAAAGTTGGAATTCAAAGTATTAGAAACAAATGTTGAGAATTATTATTGCATATAACTGGGAAATAAGAAACACAGGTAATGGGGTATAGAAATTTATCTTGCCCTAAAAGAAAAGAGAGAAGATGGTGATAAGGGAAGGATGGGGTGTGATAGAAGGGAGGGTACACTGAGGGAAGGGGTAATCAGAATGCAAGGTATTGGCGATGGGGGGGAAGATGTGGAGAAAAAACTGGACATGTTACAAAGTGATGTAAAAGCAATTAGTATTAAAACAATTGACTAAATACATCTTTAGTTTGGGGAAAAGAATTTTAGTCTGTTTCCTAGGTAAAATTTGGCATTGATGGAAAAGTTAAGGCTTTAATGGTAAATTTGATTTTATGATTGCTATTTAATCAGGAACTAGAACATGTATATAAAGGCATGTAAGCCACTTAAGACTTGCCTCAAAAGATGTTCCTTAGTCAATGTGAAATTATAGTCATATCTGAAACCTGGTTATTGGAACTTGCTATTTTAAGATACTATGGGACTATTAACTGACTGTTCTTCTGAGTCTAACTCCAGGTATGGATAGCAAGAAAGGCAGTCTGAGCCACTGATCCATGATGCCAGTAAGCCTGTGAGATGCTGGTAGGAACTAAAAAAGGTGATCTCATGGGAAGAGTGGGAGACGGGCTGTTCAGCCTGGGCTGAGGTAGGATTCTCCTGACTCAATTTCCCCACTGACACCTGGCAGACTTTAAGCCTGACCGAATGCAAGTTGACAATCTACTCCTGCCTGGAATTGACATGAAGTTGGGGAGATATTGTTTCCCTGCAATGTCCCAACTCTTGGTGGTAATTTCCTATAGTCAAAAGGTTTGTAAGCTTAATACTAGATCTATTAAATTATAGATTGTTGGTAGAGGAACATCCTAAGTTAAGTCTAAAATTAAGTTATTAGGCTTAGGACTTTAGACCAACAACAAGTTAGGGTCCTTTAATTTTTAGTAATAGCGTGGAGACAATTAGGTCAAGGGCTTATGAAGTTAGCATACATAGTTATTATTTGTGCCTCAGTTGGTTAATATTAAAAAAAAATCATCTATATTGTAAATGCTTTAAAAGAAGTATGACCAAAAGTTGGAATTGTTTCATGTGATATGTTTTACGTGTTAAAAATGAAAAATTAAAACAAAATTAAAACAAAAAAAGAAATTAAGTGACATACCCAGGGTGGTACAGCTAATAACTGACTGATTAGATCTGAACCTAGGTGCTCTGTACTCCAAGTCCTGAGCTCTATGTACACTGAGCTGCCTCTGGGCCCAGGGCTCGGACTACCTGTAACCCAGGAGCCACTGTGTGAGACAAGGGGGCCTGTTTTAGACACAAAGGACTTTCCTTTGGAAGTAGCGTAACACCTGACTAAAGATGCAAGCATGCATTGTTTGTAATATCTTTTCTTCCCCCTGAAGGGAAAGCTAAAGGATTTGGAAGACAAAATGGGAAAAGCCCATGTTTACAACCTGTCCTCCCACCCCCTTCACCTGTCAGTGGATTGTGTGAGTCATGTCTCTAGTGGAGGCAAGTGGCCCTGGGCCCCCTCCCTCTGGGCACACAGCCAGGCTCCAGGGTCCTCTGTCTACTGGCAGCAGTTCAGCCTGGAGTTCTTCCATGCTTTCTGGCTGAGGCCACCTGGCTCCCTCAGAAACACATAATCCCAGCATCAGTTGGAGATGGTGTGACCTTGGAAAGATCCCCCAAAAGAGCAAGCAATTCTCCTCTAGACAGACAACTGTCATCGTTAGCATGTCCAAGCTGAACCCTGCCCTTCCATGACTTCACAGACAGCTCTCTTGTTCCCCGATAACCTACCGTCTCCAGGGATCTCCTTGTCCAGGCTGCCTGCCTCAGGACCTGCTGGGACCAAACCAACCTGGCGCTGGCCTCACTAAAAGCCTAGCTCCAAATTCAAGTGGAGAGGCCCTCAAATGCATGTGTATGTACATCCACACCCTTGCATATTCCTGCCTATGTGCTTCCTGGAGGGAGAAGGGGGAGTGACTACATCTTGGGGCTGGAGTTGCTGCTTTGGACTTTATCCCATATCTGCCTCCAAATTTCAATTCTGACCTATTAGAGGGGGCCCTTCCTAGATGACAGTGACAAGTGGCTTCTCCTCTCAGTGCCTCAGTTTCCTCCTCGACATTTCCCAAGGACCCTTGCAGCTCTCACATCCTGTGCTCCCTGAAGTGTTTGGCCAATGAAGGACCCTTACTGATCTGTGACCCAAGGTTGATGGGACAAAAGCCAACACCCGATCCCCCCAATGCCAATGAGCTTCAAAGAAAAGCTCCCCCTCTGGGCCAGAGCCCTCCTCACCTCTGCTGGTTCTCACTCAGCGGTATCCCAAAGGGCTTGGAGAAAGGAGGGGCAGAACAGAACATGGGAAAAAGAGGAGAGCAGCTGCTCCCACCAGCAGTAGTGCCATGGACAGATGGTGGGCCAAAGGGCCACCTTCCTCCTGGCAGCTGGCATACTGCTGGTCCCACTCAACCTTGGCTCTAAGCCCTAAGCAATGAGACACTTCCCTCCTCCAGTAAATGCTTCTGGCATAAAACTCCCATTCAAAAACTCCTACCCCATAATTAATTTTGTTAAGTGGTGAATCTGTCAAAGGAGGGGATTGGTAAATTGATGACTAAATTTATCTATATGTGATTCCTATTATAATGAAAAGGCGCTTATAGAATGCCAACCAGAGGCCTTTTAAACTGCACAAATGTTAATTATCCTCCTTCCCCGCCGGACTCCCTTCTCCCAAATCAAGGGCAGTTCTCCAGCCCCTCCTCCTTTTCATTCTGAAATCAGCCTAAGGACCTCTGGGAGTCCTGGGGGAGCATCACAGTACAGGAAGTACCTCCTTGCAGTTTCTCAAAGACCAGGTAAAATCTCGCATCATCTTCAAAAAATTCGATCAACTCCAAAATGTTCCTAAAAGGGAAGAGGAAAAAGAAAGATACAATGGGGGAAATGGCATCGACCCTCCTTTATGGCCGCAAGGTACCCTGCTGGGGGTCAAAAACTCAAGCTGGAATGGGCATGCTGGCCAGGAATCGGCGCCAGGGGGAAGGGGGGGGGCACGCTGGCTCCAGGTCACCTTATCTTTCCATAATGTTGTGTCCCCCATGCTTTCCTACCAAGCCCATGCTGTCAAAGCCCGGCCCTAAAATCCGCCAGGTAGGGTTATAAAAAAGTCTCGGTCACATTAGACCCAAGAAAACCCACAGCAGCCGACGGTAAGCAATTGCGGTTAATAACGTGGAATAGGAGGCGCGTGTCCTGGAGGCAAGTATAAAATAATTACTTGCCCTCCTCCTCTCCCATAAATCACGGGGCAGTATTTACATGGCCTGGAGAAAATGGAAACATCTGTCAAACAGAGTGGGGGCCGAACGTGGGCGCCGCCAGCCCCGACTGCTAAGTGCTGCTTAATGAAAGAGCGGGTGCTTCGCAGCCGTGGGTACTTGTAGCGCTCCCCGGTGAACACTCGCCGTCTGCCCAGTATTACATGCTCTGCCAACAAGGTCGTCTTGTAGCTCAGCAGGGAGACCGACCACCGGCCTGGATTCCGGGGGTGGGGAGGGGTGGGGGGGGGGCTTTCTTTTTTTTCTGTTTTTTTTCCTAGAGTGAAGCAAACTGAGTCTAGCTTCTAATGTTGAAGAAGGAACTACAGGCTGAAAAGGGGGCTGGACTTCTGCCTCATCCTCTAGGTGAGGTCGAGGATGGAGGATGAGGATGATGACTAAACAGGCAATCAGGTGACAAGTGCTGACTGCAGGCCACTACAGCTAGGAACTAGGTACAAACAGCACACTGATGGAATCAACTGGAGACAAGGAACGGGATGAAGAGGGATGAGGCAAGGTGGAAGGTGAGCTTTCACCTGACACTGGAGGGGAGCCAGGGTATGCTGGGCATGGAAGAGAGCCAGAGTCAGGGGATAAGAGTCGAATTTGGGGAGCAGCCAGGAGGTCAGGGGCCCTAGTGTGTGTGCAGGGGTGCAAGATGGAAGACTGGAAAGCGAGGATGGGGCCAGGTTAGAAAGGGCTTCAGAAAGCCAAGCAGAGGATTGTCAGCTTGATCTTGGAGGAGACAGGGAGTCAGGGAAGTTTATTGTTGCCTCATGTCACCTGCACTCAGTATCGGGGGTGAAATCATGAGCCTTCTACCCAGCCACTTTGCCTTGTGAGCCTAATTACAGCGGGGAGAGGAAAGGGGAAGAGCTCTCCCTCCTACCCTTTCCCCCCAAACAAAGGACTAGTGGAAATAAAACATTAAAAGCTTCCTCCATTGAGATTCCAATCACTGGAGGCTAGTATAGTACCTTCAATTCAACAAGCATTTAACAAGTGCCTACTGCATGCAATGGAAGACCAGATGTAGAAATACATAAGCCCAGACTTGGTTCCTGCATGCGCACACACGCAGGTGTGCGAAAATGCTACAAGACAGAATGTGCCACAACCAGGGCTATTGAAGGTCTGAGAAGGAAAAGGCTCAGAATACATTACCACTGCTGAAGACCTTGATCACAGAATGGACTGGGGACACCAATGTAAAATAAGCCTGGCACTCTCATAAATCATACCATTTCCTGAAGGTCCTAAGACTTAAAAAACACTTCTCTCCCAAACAATTCAGGGGGATGGGATTGGGGGAGCATCACCGCCCAGAATATGTCACCACCCCTCCAACGAGAAGCCTGAGGGCTCTGAGACAGGAAGTGACCAGCTCAGGGTCACTAAAGAGCCAACCATATTAGGAATGCTTCCCTGAAGAGAGGATATGATAAGCAAATCAGTAACTGGGTGAACTCCTGAAGCTGAGAAAGTTGGGTCGGGCACCTTAGCAGCAGCAACCAATCTGCAAACAAAGTACTCATCATCAACTCTCCTCAGGTTCTGGGCTGGAATCCTGGCTCTTGAGAAGCTTCAGGACAGTGGTAGGTCACTCTCCCCCCAGGGATTACACTCAGAAGATCAAAGGTTAAGTGCTTTGTAGATGGTTCTACTCCACCTCAAGGGGAGTCCCAGGCAGCCCACTCCCCTGAGGGCCCACTCCCCAAGAAGCAGCCAGGCTCCTCTCACACTCACTTGTTGCCTTGACACTGATACAACGTCTCCACCTCTCGAAACACCCTGCTCCGACTGTGCCCAGCTTGTTTCTCAATGATCTGTGGAAAGAATGCCGTTTGTCATATGTGAGTCAATAGGGCCTTGGGTTCAGGATTGAGAAGGCTGAGTTGATGTGGACAGAGTGAGCCAAATGATGAGTTTGTCTAGGCTAGATAGAACCAGAGACAGGTAAAGGATTCTGCCAGTGGCATCTATGCTCAGATGATGGGTGAAGACTGCCTCCCTGCCAAAATTCAATCCATTTGCACACCTGTTGTCGAGGATACAGGGTCAAAAAACAAAACCATCTCAGCCCCAAAGGAACTGGCTTTCTAGGGCAAGGCTTTGGAACTGGGGTCTATGACTTCATTCAAAAATAGTCTGATAATTATATTTCAATATAATTTCAATGTAATTCATTTCCTTTGTAATCCTAGTTTATTTTACTTTCATGCATTAAAAAATGAGTCTGAGAAGGGGTCCCTAGACCTCTCTAGCCTGCTGGCCCAGGGCTCCAGGACACAAGACAGACAGAACCCTTGTCTAAGGGCTCTTGCAGACAAGTAAGTGAACACAAGGCAATAATCAGAGGAAGGGAGACAGCACTGGCAGCTGTGGCATCCTGGCAAAGCCTCCAGGAAAACACAGGGCCTGAAAGGCAGAGGCACCAATCCCAACAGCTCATACACTATGAAGCAGCACATTACAGGCATGAGGAACAGCCAAGGCAAAGACCTGGAGGGTGGAAACAGTGAGTCCTGAGAATGGCTAGCAGACCAATCCTGCTAAAACAGATCAGGCATGATTAGGTGGGTGTAGCACGAAACTATTATGGAAGGATGGGCTGGAGCCAGCTTGAGGGAGACTTCAAAAACAGAATCTATATTTTATCTGGGAGGAGAAGCCATTCTGAGAGCACCCTTGTCTCACTCCTCCCCCTACCCCTGGTCTCCACATGGCTTGTGCCTGCTCCTCACCTCTCTACATACACATGTACCTTAGATTCCAGCCCTCCCTACTAATCCAGAAGACTGCCCCTGCTCTCTCTCCTCCTTCTTACTTCCATCTCTCCCTGTCTACTGGCTATTTCCTTACTGCCTATAAACATGCCCATGTCTCCTCCATCTCAAAAAGCCCTCACTTGACCAGTCCATCCCTGCAAACTATTGTCCTTTATCTCTCTTGCCTCTTTGGCTAAACTACTTGACAAAGCTATCAAGATATTACTTTTTAAAAAACAATTTTACAGTTAAAAAAATTCGCACGTATGTATTTTTTCTCCCGTCTACCTGTCTCCTTCTCCTCTACAAAATAGAAAAAGAAAGAACAAACCTTCAGGACAAACATTCAGTTCATCAAAACAAATTCCTGCATTAGCCAAGTTGAAAGCTGTATTTCATTCTGCACAGTTAGCCCATGACCTCTCTGCTAGGAGATGGGCAGCATTATTCATCCGTCAGTATGGAACAGAAGCTGGTCATGGTGTTAATTAGAGCTCGAGTCTCTCAGAGTTTTCTTGTTTGTTTACAATGATGATATTGTACAAACTGTGCTCCTGGCTCTGCTCTCCTCCCTCTGCATTAGTTCACAAAAGTCTTCCTTGGTTTCTCTGAATCCATCCCTTTCATCTGTTATAGCCCACCTGGAATCCATGACATGCCTAGGTATCCATAAATCAATTCCTCAACTGATGGGAACCCCTTAGTTTCCAGTTCTTGGCCAGAATGCCATCTGCAAGTGCTACCTCCAGGCACCTCTCACACCCTTGGATGACACCCCCCTCCTCCATCAGACCTTGGGCGTCACCCTCTTGCACTAGATACTCTATCTTCCCTGTAACAACCATCACTCCTGGCTCCTGTATGTATGAGGCCTTCACCACAGAACCTTCCTTCAGGTCATGCCTACTAACTGTGCCACAGAAAAGGCTTCATGGCCTGGGCCTCATACAGAAAATTTTCAACAGATGGAAACAGGAGGGAAAGGTAATCTATCCCAGAAGAGAAGAGCAGAGGGCAGGATGAGGGGAGAGGACACAACCGTTATTTCTTTCTTTTTTTAAACCCCCGGGTCTCCCTCTCTTACTCAAGCCCAACCCCACCATTGACTGGTCCATCTGGGGTGCATCAGAAAGGTGCTGGAATCAGTGTGAAGGGACCCAATCAGCTTAGACCCCTGAAGCTCAGCACTCTCGAGCTCTGGTCATCCACCAGCCTCAGCTCTTCCAACACAAGGAATTATGGGCATGCCCTTCATTTTTCAAAGGATATATCCTTTGTTCTCTAAGGCCCATCTAATAATGTCTAGAAGCCTGTTTACAAACCCAAACCTGGGCCTGTCTGGAGACACTCACCTTTACTGCATATTCTTTACCATTCTGCAGACTCACAGCACCTTGAACTTTGGCATAAGCACCTTCTCCAAGCAGCTCAGAAGTCAGTCTGTACAAATCTGGCAAGGACATGGAGCAAGCAAAAAGGCCATCAGTTGGTGGCACATCCTATTGGGCTGAGCTTCGCACCCATAAGGCAGCAGCAACACGAAGATGAAATCCTGCCCTTGTGATTTACTCCTGGCAGGTCCTGGGCTCTCCCTGCTTCTGTTTCCTCATCTGTAAAATTAGAGGGCTGGTCTAGAGGACAGCTAAACTAGGTGACCTTTAATGAGGAACTAATCATGATAAACTTCTGAGCAGAACATGCAGTATGTCATCATCTCACTCACAGAGTAGCTGAGATTCCAGGAGGGTTGTTGGTTTGTCCAATATACAACCTAGTGTGACAGAGGGATGGGAGGAGCTAGGTATTTGGTCATTCTCAGTGGCTGTCACTCCTGCCACTGAGTCAGGCTGGGCTTCCTATGCAGGCCAGTCTGTGGCAAGGCACAAGCCATACTGGGCCCAGGAACCTTACAAGCAGGAAGAGCAGCTTGGACTGCCTTCCAAAGATAATGCAAACCATCCGCATGCCCAGCAGGCTTGATGAGCGCCCCACACTGGCTGCCCATGTCCTCAGTTCTCTAATATATACCTCCTGAGGCATCCTAACAGGCAAGCCTCAGTCTGAGCCAAATCTATTCTTACCAAGCAATTCAATTTCTATCACTCTGATTCGTGAAAAACCCAGTTGTGCTTGCACAAAATGCCTCTGATTCCTTTCATGGAAGGAGCAAGGCCTGTGGGCTGGGAAACACTTCTAGAAACCTTGGGTGTTTACATCTGGCACCAAACTGAGCCCTGCAGGCTCCCCAGAGCCCCAGTTCTGCTCGATTCCTAAACCGAGGTTTGAAATGATGTCATATATGTCTCCTAATGGACTTGGTAGTTGGGAATTAGTCTTCCACAACAGCCAGTCAGAGTGAAGGAGACCAGAAGTTATCCTTGCCTGATAGATAGAAAGCTCAGCTAGGAAAAAAATCAATTGCCCACTCAGTCTACAAAGTGGGGAAGCAGGGCCAGAAGTGCTAAGGGATTACATTCATTCTTGGAATGAAACAAAAAGGGTATGCCATTCTGTTCAATTAACCCTAACATAACTGTTTACCAAGGATCTCCAAACTTCAGAGCAGGAAGTGACCTCAGGAGGCATCTAGTTCACACCAGGCTAGAATCAAAGTATACTACAAAACATCTCCAACAAGGGACTCAATCCAGGATTAGGGATAGGGACCTCACTACCTGTACCTCCTGAGGCGGTCTCTTTGTGAACACTCCAGCACTAGATGGCTCTTGTCTTCTCCCAACTCCTTGAAGAAGTACCCCCGCATTTCACATTCCAGTAGTACACATCACCAGTGCCCTCAGCTTAGAATGTACATCGAGGAAGAGAGGAAGAAGGACCAGGGGAAGGAGATCACCTAGATTTCAGTCCCACTTCTGCCCCTTCCTGGCTGTGCAACCCCAGCTGGTCCCTTCCATCAGAGCCTCAGGTTTCTCATCTCTGAAATGGAGATAATACATCACCCCAGCCATAACTTTCCTCCCAAGTCACTATGAAGATCTTCTAGTTGGAGGAGACAAAAATCACTGAATCTGAGTTAGAAGGGACATAGAGGTCATTTGATCCAAATGATAACTGAACAAAAATCTCCTCTACACCATCAGTCTCTCCTTGGAGACTTCTACAGAAGGAGAGCTCAGCACCACCTCCCTAGGACAGCTCTCACTGGGAAGGAGTCTAATCTGCCTCTCTGGGACTTTCTCCATTGCTCCTGGTTCGATCTCTGGGGGGCCAAGCAGAGAAAAAATTTCCAATTGAAAGTGACCTTAGAAGTCATCTAGCCTTTTTTTCAAGATGGGGAAACCAAGACCCAGAGAGGGCATAGGACTTGCCTGAAGTGACTCAGGGAACAAACAGATCGGCCAGGATATGAACCCAAATGTCCAATCATCTGGGCGTGGCCCTTCAGGACAGCAACCCATCCCCCCTCCAGACATTTCCTTCAGTAACCCTCACCCAGCACCACCCAAGGCACTCCCTACCTATTCCCTACCCTGGCTGCCTCATCTCCTTTGGACACTATCCAAGAACGTCAGCATCCTTCCTAAAATTCAATGCCACAGCCTGAGTGGATGCCCCAGACATAGCCCACTAGGGCAGAGGGTCAGCCTTCTGCCTCATCCTGGACACTGGGGCTCTCTAGGACCCCAAAGCCTTTCAGAGCCACCATCATACGTAGCACACTGGTGACTGCGGAAGTCCAAGATCTTTTCTTCACATCAACAGCTGTCTTACCATTTCTCCTACATCTTATACTTAAGAAGTTGTTTTTTGAACCATTATAAACATTACAATTACCATTATTAAAATTCATCTTACTCAACTCAGCCCAAATACCTTTTTGAAGCCCGACTTGGCCGTCCAGTGTAGAGTCGCTCCTTCCCAGTTTTGGGCTATCCAAACTTGACAAGCCTCACAACTACAGCTTTGCTCAGTTCACTGATACAAATGAGAGCCCAGGCCAACCTTTCAAAACCCCCAGAACTTGAGAGTTGAAAGGGAACAGAAGGGTCATCGATCTAGTTCAGTCCAGACCTGGCAGGAAGCCAGCCAGCCTCTGCAAGAAGATTCTTGAGGAGGAAGAACTTAACCACCAAGGAGGAAGAGACAGGAAGCTGTGAATGGGGAGGACAACTAGGGCCCAGCCATTCAGCCTGTGATAAAGAAACCCACTTCCTCTCTTTTAAGAAGAAGAGTAAGAGACAAGCTTAGGCAGGTTGAAGTGGTTACTGGGTGGGTAGGTTTTGCTTAACTGTTTATTTTTGTTGTGGTTCACAACAGCCTACATTTCTATAGTGTTTTAAGTTTATCAAAGCACTTCACACTTTATCTGGTTTGATCTTCAGTCAAGTACTATTATCTTCAGTTT
The DNA here is from genome assembly GCA_028658325.1 of Potorous gilbertii. Classification (NCBI taxonomy): domain Eukaryota; kingdom Metazoa; phylum Chordata; class Mammalia; order Diprotodontia; family Potoroidae; genus Potorous; species Potorous gilbertii. The sequence goes on along the minus strand of JAQQSK010003521.1, from coordinate 120,986 downwards.
ACAAATGAGGAAACTGAGGCTCAGAGTCAATAAATGACTAGCTCAGGTTATAAATTTGTATCTTAGGCAGGATTCAAACTCAGGTCTTCCTAACTCCAGTTGAGTGCACTATCCTCCTGGCCACTCAAGGGAGGAGAGAAAGGCTATCCGGCAGAATGAAGGGGTGAAAGGGTATTTATCAGGTGCCTACCTACTATGTGCCAAACACTCTGATAAGGACTAGGTATACAAATCACAAAGAGGGTGGCAAACCCTGATGGACCCCCAGCAAGGCCTTGCCCTGCCCTTCTCAGCAGTGCTGGAAGCAGTCCAAATCATTCACTGTTTGGGTTACTGTGGCCAGAGCAGGAGGCAGAAAGTGTTGGGGTGTATGTGTTACATGCATAGATCAGGGACACAGTATGGCCTGGGAGCAGCTTGACAGAAGGAGCATGGTGGTGAAAGCACACCAGCTTTAGAGTTAGGATTGGGTTGAAGTCCTGGTTCTGATAGGCCCAGGTCAGCCTGTCTCATGTCCTCCCTGTAACTCCTCTCCTCCTACCAGCCCAGACATCTGAAAACTGACTCCCTGCAGGGGCAACAGAGACATGACCTGGGAAACCTGAAGTCAGAACAGGATGTACAAGTGTCGATATCCCCAGATGGGGAAACTGAGGCACAGAGAGATGGAGTGACCCAGTGTCAGAGCTAAGCCTTGAACCCAGGTCTGACCTTTCACTGACTGCTGGTAACCGTGGTAACCTCTCTCTGGGCCTCAGTCTTCCCTCTTTTTAACCCACCCTAACATCCTGTCTTTAAGTACTGAAAGAAGGATCCAGCTGGTTCTGCTGGGTCCCAGGACAGAAACAGGAACACTGAGAGGAACTTGGAGAGATTCTGCTGGCGGGGTGGAGATTTTTTCTTCCAGAATCACTGTGGCTAGTGTGCCCCGGGGTACAGTGGTATGAGTCAACACATCCAGGCATGATGAAAACAGCGTCCAACTGACCTTCAAACCTTTCAGGGAAGGAATCAGTCCCTCGAGCCTTCCGTTTTTTCTTTCTCCTGGTGCCACTTTCGGAGATGAGAAGGGGCTGGCTGCTGCCCATATCTAGGAGGGAGAGGGGAGTGAAGGAAAACCATGTCACTGCTGCCCCTTCCACCCTGAGGCCTGGAGAAAGGAAGAGGGGATAGCCAGGGAGGGCACAAGGAAGTAGCCCATTAAATCTCCACAAGAAGGACTATTGATTTGCTTTGCCCCAGTGGCAAATGAAAGGCAAAGCCATTATAGAAGATCGTTAACTGTGAAAAGAAACTCAGACAGGCAAGCAGGATTAAAAAAAAGCTTATGAGCCCACAGACAGAGCTCCACCCAGGGCCAGAATATGCGCCTCCCCCAGGCCTCCCAGTCCAGAAGGCCCAAAACAGCAGAAAGGGAAGCTGCTCTATTTGGGATCAGGAAAGAGGCCAGAAGGCACCTGAGGCTGAGAGGTGGCAGAAAGAGGCCAGGGTCCCAATCCCACCCCCACTGCTCTGGGCAAGGGTTTACCTCAGTTTCCTAGTCTGCAAAATAATCTTGCCCTTCTGCCCTCCCTCTTCAAGGCTGTTGTGTGGACAGAGTTTGGCAAATCCTCGACAATTAGACAAATATGGGGCATCAGGGTAGACTGGATTCCTTAGGTTTCTTTCTGCCTCAAATCCTATGATCTTATAAATGCAGAAGTAACCAGGCTCCAGAACAGACTGAGCAGGAAGGAGTAAGTGAATTATTTAGGAATAAATCTTTCCTGTTAAGGAAAGTGGAGGGGAAATACAACACTCCCTTTTCTAATGCCTGTGGTAAAGAGCAAGATCAGCTGACTGCTCAAGCCCTCTTCACTAGAGGGGATACAGCTCCTTCCACCAGACACACCCGGAGACCAAGGACTAGTTCAGGCCTCTGGGTGCCCTCTCTCAGAAAAGCACCTGACTCCCATCCTTTGGAGAGACAGAGACAAGGAGAGAGACAGAGACAGAGATACACACACACACACACACACACACACACACAAAGAGAGAGATCAGAACACAGTGCACATGAGATAAATGGACATGGGCACCAAAGTGGGAGCGATCAAGAAAGCAGGTACGAGTCCAAGAAGTAGAAAGAGGGAAATAAATAAAATCCTGCGCCAGTGACCAATCATGGGGCTGCTTTTAAGGCTGCAGCAAGGGCCTTGCCTAGTTAAAGATAAATTACTCGTAGAACACACCACACACTGATCCAGAATGGAGGCTTAACACTCTGCCTGCAGTTGGAAATAATAAGATTTCTTGAAGTCTCTGTGTCTAAATCCCCACCTGGGCAATTAAACCTTTACATCCTTCTGAAATAATGGCCCTGGCGCACTGATGGGGTGGAGAGAGAGGAGGAGTCTTCTGGCCCAACCTTCAATAAACATAGGCTTCGTTTTTTGCTCTGGGACTTTAAAATGGAAGCTAGAGAGCTGCTGGTCTGCCTGTGCCTCAATCAGAGGTGAGGTCTACTGGCTTCTCTAAGGGCCCCAGCTGAAAACTATCAGACAAATGGCAAGCCTGCCTGGGAAGATTGATGTACGCTGGTGCAGTTCTGTGGACTGCTCCCATACATGAGCACAGAACAGCTATTTGAAGAAAACACACGGAATGAGGCACTTGGTAAATCCCACAATGTTCAAGTATGGACGGTGGAGCAGTCAAGTGTCTGACAGCTCAATGTGGGCAAGGGTCCACAGGGCAAGGTCAAACCTAAGCACAGCTCAGTCTCCATTATCCAGTCACAGACCAGGCTTTGTGGAGGAGCCACAAGTGCTCCAGGGAAGGTCCCATTCCCCTGAGATCTCTGAGAGGTACCACTTCTTCCCCCACCCTTCCTTCATTCACTCACACATACAGTAAATGCCAATTGTGTACAAAGTTTAGATGAGAAACAGTCCCCTGGCCCTTGGAGATCACCAACCTCTGCCCTTCCCACAGACCCAGAATATCCCCAAGATGGGCTGACTTGTAGGGGAGGGCTGAAGGGAAGGAGTACAGCCAGGGAGGCAAGGGGGTCCCTCCCTAAGGTGAGGTGACTAGACTAAGGGGGCAGTGCCCCTCTTAGTCTTGCTTTTGGAAGTTACAGTTTCCCTTTGCCCCTGGCAGCCAGCCCAAAAAAAGGGACTCTGGCCTCCGTCTGCATCAAGCTTAGCTCTTCAGGAGGCTGGAGACCAGCCTAGGAGTCAGTGGATTGTAAGGTAAGTGTCACCCCTCTTTTCCCTCCCCTTGACCACAGTCTGATTGAGGTGGTGGAGGTCTACCGCCAGGGGGAACTGCAGGAGAGGAGCAAGCGGCTTCTACACCACCAGACAGGCTGAGACATTCCTAGGATGCGGGCAAGAAAGGGGAATCATCTGCTGCTTCTCCTTGGTTGTGATCATGGAAATGCTGAGACAGCCCCTTGGGAAAGCAGCATGCCGGCACACAGTAAAGCTGGAGCTACACCCACCCACCCGCACATCATATACACACACCTACTTTCCATCCACACACTTCTCGCACAGCAAACAATACCTCCACCTCCCCCACCCCACACAGCATAAACACCCCCACACACCACACACACACACCTACTCCCCATTCATGCACTTCTCACACAAAGTACAATACCTCTACCTCCCCCCCACACACATAACATAAACACCCCCCCATACCATACATACACCACAATGCATGCATGCACACACACAGACACACACACATACTCACTCTCCATCCACCCCCAGAGCAGAGACTCCCTCACACTCAGCATATACCACACACACACCCCCATACTCCCTACACAGCATGCATACCCTCATACACCACACACATACATACACACACCACAACACATATACACACACACCCACTCCCCATCCATACACTTCTCATACAATGTACAACACCTCCACCCCCACACACGCACATACACACACACACACAGCATCAACACCCCCACATACTACACACACACACACCCATTCACTCCTCATCCACCCTCAGAGTATACAGACCCCTCCCCACACCCAGCATACAGCACACACACCTCCACACTCCCCACACGGCATACACACCCCCATACATCACACACATACATACACATACCACAACGTGCACGCGCGCACACACACACACACACACACATACTCAACTCCCATCCACATACTTCCCACACAACATACAACACACACACCTCCACACTCACACACATGTACCTTCACTTTCCCCCATCCACACACCCCACACACGCACATACCACATACACACTCAACCCCCATCCACATATTTCCCACACAACATACAACACACACACCTCCACACTCACACACATATACCTTCATTCTTCCCCCATCCACACACCCCACACATGCACACACCACACACACACACACACACACACACACACACACACACACACAGACACACACACACCCACCCTCTACTTCAAAGCCTCAGTCCTAGAAAGTCCAGTGAGTACCTGATTTGCTCTGCATGGATCTCAGCAGAGAAGAGCGCACCAGGAAAGAGACCTGGTTAATTTTCCTTGGAAGCACAGCTTGTGTAAGGAGAGATGTTTGATAACTAGGAAGGAAAAGTGTATAATAACAAGGTGTGAAGGAAAAAGCCAAGCCTTCTTCTTCCATCAGGGTCACCAGCCCAAGCACGTGGGCTCTTTTTCCTTCTCACTCTACACAAACCAGGTCTTTCCCCCCAGGAAATTCTGACTCTTGATTTTAAAAATTTCTACTCCTACCCTATCAGACTTGGAGGGGACCTTCTGGGACCAGCAGGTCCAACTACCCCCCCATCAATACATCGACAAAGTCTGAAAATCTGCCCTGGGGAGCTCCCTCCTTCGCAAAGGGTGGGATGGGAGCATCTTCTCATAGCACTTAGTAGTTAGGCTTGTCCTTTACAATTTTATGAGAGGCAGTCAATAAACATTAATTAAGCATCTATTGTGTGCCAGCACTGGGATACAAAGAAAGGTAAAGCAATGTCCGCAGTCAAGGGGTCACAGTCTAGTAAGGGACACAACAGGCAAACCACCCTGTACAAACAGGTTCCAGTCAGGATGCACTGGAGATAATTAACAGAGGGAAGGCACTGATATTAAGGGGGATCAGGAAAGGCTTCCTGTAGAAGGAGGGACTTTAGCTGAGGCCTGAAGGAAGCCAGGAAAGTCAGGAGGCCAAGATGAGCAGAGAGAGCATTCCAGGAAGAGGGAACAGCCAGAGAACATGCCCAGAATCTGGAGATGAGTGAAAAGGTCAGATACCTGCATCACACAGAGAGTGTGTGTATGGGGGGGGGGGGGCAGGTGACGAAGTGATTTGAATGCCAGAGGATTTTACATTTGATCCTGGGGGTGAGCCCCTGGAGTTGACTGAATGTGGGAGTGACATGGTCGGAGCTGCCCTTAAGATGACTTGGGCAGCTCAGTGGAGGACACACCAGAGTGGAGAGAGACTTGAGTCAGAGAGACCCTCCCCCCCACCCCACCCCTCGCCCCTGGCAGTTACCGCAATGGTCCAGGCCGAGGTGACATGGGTCTGCATCAAGAAGGTTGCCAGAAAATAAGGACAAGAATCAGACTGGACACAGAGAGTGAGAGATAGCGAAAGGACACGTTTGGAGCCTAAGTGACAGGTAGGATGGTGATGTCCACCACAGAAATAGGGTTTTAGGGGCATAGAGATGTGTCTACAAGACACACGTGGCTGGAGATGTCTAATAGGTGGGCTGGAAATGCCAGATGGGAGGTGAGGAGAGAGGCTGGGTCTGGAGGAGTAGATCTGAGAATCATCAGCACAGAGATGATCAACAAGTTCACAGCTGCTGATGTGGCATGGAGGGGGAAGAAAAGAGGGTCCAGGACAGAGCCATGAAGGACCCCATTATCATGCAGGACCAGGATGAGGATCCAGTAAAGGGGATGGAAGGCATTTGGGGCCACAGGAGGAGAACCAAGAGAAAATAGTGTCATGGCAGTGTAGAGGGAGAGAGTATCAAGAGAGTGTCAAAGGTGAGGAGGTCAAGAAGGACGAGGACTGAGAAAAAGCTACCAGATCTGACAGTGAAGAGATTCCCGGGAACCTTGGAGAGCACAGCTCCAGCTGAATCAGAGTTAATAAAATGGCTGGAGATGAGGAAGGAGAGACAGGAATGAGAGCTCATGGGGATAGAAAGATCAGGTACAGGTCTCCTGAGGTTGGGGAGTCATGGTCATGTCTGTAGGCAGCAGGGAAGCAGAAGGTGGGCATGGCAAGACTGAAGAGTAGTGACAGTGAGGATGCTAAAGGAGACAGTCTGCTGGAGTAGATAGGGTGGAATGGGTGAGCAGGGTCAGCCCTGGAAAGGAGGAGAGTGTGGCAGAAGGTATATGAGGGATGTCTGATGAGGAGGAGGGAGAAGGGGGAGCTCAAGGTCACTGGTCTCAATTTTTTCAGGAAAACACACAAGGTCCTAGAGAGGATGCAGGGAGGGGGATTTGTTGGATGGTGTGAGAGATGAAAGGGTCTGCAAGAGTCCCACAGTGGAAGGTGTAAAAGTATCGCCTCACAACAGCAAGGACCCAGCCGAGGCCACAAAACATACATCAGAAGGAGAGACTTCTTCCACCTTCAATGGGTTGCAAAGGTACAGTAGAGAGGGCAGCAAACAAGAGCGATACGAGGAACTGTCATTGCTTTGGGGCCGTAGCATTTTGCACATGAGTTCTCTCCACACTCTCATTCCAGTCAGCTGTTCCCAAAGTGTGCCACATTGGTGCCCATGTGGTGGCGGGGGGCAATGCCCTCTCTCTTTGTTCCTGTGTCTCAGCACCCTCTCTTTCCTGAAAGTTCAGCTCAGGTGACATCTTTTAGGAAATGATCCAACTCCTCATTGTCCTCTAAGACTCCGGCCTCATTCTGACCCAGGTACCAGCAATGGGCACAGGGGCTGCAGCTCTTCTGAGGCAGAAGATGGTGGCCGGGAGTCTTGCGTCCTTTGGGAATGAGCCCCAGAATATGTTGTGGGCATACTTTCATCCTCCTGGTCCCCTGTAGGGGTGAGATTTGCACCCACGGGATGGACCTAGGGCCAGGGAAGCTGGTCAGGAGACTGATGGTGCCTAGGCACGGTGGGGCAGAGACAGGAATAATAACATTCATTCCTACTTCATATCGGCTTTAAGTCTGACAAAGTACAGAAAACATTATGCAGAGGAACAAATACAGGGGCAGGCCCAGAGCTTTCAGGAAAGAAGAGGCTTTGTGCAGGTGTAGACCTAAGCACACCTGGCACTGTAGGAATGGCAGCTCACACTTACAAAATCCTATCTTCTGAAGACCCCAGGGAGGCAAAGAACACAAGCCTGGTTACTCCCACTGGACAGAAGAGGGAGCTGAGGCTCAGAGGAAAGCAGGGGGCTGCCTCAGGAGCTGAGAGTCACTGCCACATCAATCCTGACTCTGTCTCTCAAGCAATTTCCATGGGCTAGTGACAGGGACAAGTCACTTGCAAGAGTGCAAGAGGACTCAGAGGTTTTTGGTCCCAGGATGATGCCAATAACCAGAATGGGGAAATCAAGGACTGATGTGCCAGATCTGCATGGTCAGAGAGAGGGCTCAACAGTAGCAATTAACACATACAAAGGATCTGTGACAAGGAAGCTCTGGATACCACCATATGGGAGCCAAGATTGGATGAAGCTTGTATGGGAAGCTGGCTAGACGGGAGCTGGAAAGGGGAAGCACTTCCTGACTAAGCATCTCTGGAAGCCTCCATAAGGTGCCTTGAGGAAGAATTCAGAGAACAAACCACTGTGGGAAACCCAGCAATCGCCTCTGCTACAGCTCTTGGGCAAGCCAAGCCTGACAGCCCAAATCAGCACTGAGCAAAGCCAAGCCCAGTTTTCTTTAAACAACGGCCCTGAGTACTTCAAAAACCAAGTCATTCTTACCTGGACTTTATCTTGGCTAGGTGAAGACAGAGCCCAAGTCAATTTGCTTCTCAGCTGATCTCGAGATTGGCTGACCTGATCTTTTCTTCTGCTGCTTTGGGGATGCTTTCATCAGTCCTTGGAAATGCAGTGAGTATTCAGTTCCCCAGTTTGCTGGTACCTCACCACATGTGGTATCTAAAAGAGATCAAGAGAAAGCATGTGCTAGAAGCCCTGCAATCCCAGAAGGAAGGTCTACGTGCCCCTTGTGGAGAAGGGTTAACCCAACTGACCCCTCCCTATCTACCATGCAGCCTTACAGGACCTGCCTCTGGCTGTCTCTCTCCCTGCTGTTTTCTATTTTCAGCATCTATGGGGGAGCAGACTAGGAGAATAAGTAATAGTTCATAATGATGTACATTATGTATCAGTATTTTCTAGGCAGGCCTATGATTTCAGGGGGGTGGGAGAAAACGTCTTTGATAGTGCAGATCTGCATCTGCTCTACACCTCAGAGTCAGAGAGATCCAGTGACCAGCCCTGGGCCACACAGCTGCCGAGTATCTGTGGAGGTTCCTGAATCCAGGCCCAGTGTTCTAACCACTGTATCACCAGTTTCCCAGATGTCTCAACATCTTATATTTCTGGCACTGCTCAAGAGCCAAGAAGTGAAGGTGCCAAATGAAGTTCCAAGCAAAGAGTTCCAAGGACTGAATATAAAGGGTGACACGCATGACTTTCAAAGGGAAAAGGGGCAGAGACCAAGATGAGAAGTCACAGCACCCTAGCATGTGGACTGAAGGTGTCAGGTCTGTGGACAAAGTACAGACAGAGGGGCCTGGCACAGTGAAGATAAATTTCAGATATCAGATACCAACTACGTACAAGGTTTTGTCTCCTCGGCTCTGGGCCACCCCCCTCTACCCCAAAGGTATCCCCCAGGGTCCTATCCTTAGCCCTCTTCTCTTCTCCCTCTGTACAACTTCACTTTGGAATCTCAGCAGCTATCAAGGGTTTAATTATCATCTCTGTGTAGAATGCTGTCAGAACCAGAAGGGTCCTTAGAGAATATCTAGTCTCACACTTTATAGGTAGGGAAACTGAGGCTCACAGATGGGGAATGAATGGCTTGCCCAAGTTCATAGAGCCAGTCTGAGGAAGGGCTGGTTCAGCCCCAGGTCTTCTGCCTCCCTCCATCCCCAGGGTCTTTCCTAAGATGATTCCAGGAGTCCAGTGACAAAGTCAGCTGCAAGATCATTTAGGGGTCTTGCTAAAAAACATTCAGCAGAGCTCATTTTTTCCAATCAGGCTCCTTGAGGAAACCTGAAGCATAATCTAACTGACACTCAAGTTTTTCCAGAAAATGAAGTAGACCTGTATTTACTTTGGAGCCTGGCCTACCTTGCAGCTGGTGCCTCCCATGATGCCTTGGGACTCTTCAATAAGGAGACATGCATAAAGTTCACTGGACTGAGTTGAATTTATACTTGATATAGGGGGAAATGTCCTAACAAATAGAGGTATGACAGAGGGGAATAAGCTGTCTCTGGGGTAGGAAATTGTAGGTTGCCACCCCCCCCCATCCCAGGGGCCTTTTGGATGCTGGATATAATTTGGGGAGGGGGAGAGACAGACACCATATATATGGGGATTCTCAGGTAGGTGTTAGATCTGTACCCACTGAAGTCCCTCCCAGCTCTGACAGTTTATGATTGTGCCCCAAGCCAAAGAGAAAGGGTAATTTTTTTTTTAAAAAAAAGCATTTTCCTCACCTAAGACTCTTGCCTCCTGAATCCAGGTCCCTGAACTCACGCAGTCCCCAGGAAGTGTTGACAAGTGATGCCAAGAAGAAGAAAGGCAGAGGAGTCCTCAAACCAATCACAGGGCAGCCAAGGGGAAGCCCTCTTGACAATGTGATGGGCAATTAGCGCCATCCTCATTAGTCACATCCTCACAACAATCCGACTGAAGCCAAGAGAGAAGCCAAAAGGCAGCAGGGCTGGCTTGACTTGCTCATAAAAGCTAGCTGACAGTGGAGATCAAAGGGTCCAGTTGAGGGCCTCAACCCGACAAGGGCTCAGCACAGTGCCTGGCACACAATAGGCACTTGATAAATGCTTCTTGGCTGACCTTTTAGCAGTCTAGTGAGGAAGTGGGGCAAGTACCATTATCACTCCCATTTTATAGATGACAAAGCTGAGCATCAGGTAAAGTGATTTTTTTTTCAGAGAACAAACACTCTGACCTAGTTCCTTCTGGTCCTAGCTCTGTCCAGAGCTCTTCCCACCAGGCCACAGGGCCTGGCAACTGAGGAGCTGAGGTAGCTTGATAAAAGTTGAGGGGCCTGCAGTGAGGGGCCCACACACCCTTTTCCGATTCAAGCAAGGAGACTGCCCACAGTACTTTTTCTTCCAATCAGCTAGTTCAAAGAGCTTTTAATAGATGCCTCAACTCCATGAAATGGAAAGAGATCCATCCATCTGTCGACCTGCCCTGGTATTGAATTCTGCCTTCCCTCTAGAGCCTGCAGCCCACATGCCAGAGGCAGGGATCTCAGGTAAAGGTAAGAACCAGAAAGAGGCGATCTGCCTGGTCACAGCAGTCATGGTCTCTATTCCCCCCTCAGCCCACACTGAACAAGCACCCTCTCCTGATCCTTGCGCCTCATGCTTGAACCCAAGGACGGGAGATCTCTGTTAGAGATCCAGTGAGTCCAACTCCACGATTGTGCAGACAGAACACTGAGGCCTGGTCAGGGGGCAGCATCAATTAGTGGCAAATCTAGGACAAGAATCTAGCACCTCTACAATGTCTCTAACACCTTGGGCCTTTGCAGACATATTCTGTCCATCCCTGTACACTCTATACCCCAATGAGCCCCAAAACAAGCTCCAGACCCTCTGCTTGGAATGTCCTCTTTACTTACAGCCTCCAAAGCCCAAGCCAAAGGTCACCTCTTCCAGGAAGTCTGACCAGATCACCTCTACTTGGCATCACAAAGCCCCGATCTCATGCATGCATCACAGGATGCCAGGTATCTCTGCGTTGGATCAGCTTCAGAGACACGCTGTCTTTGGTGAGGGCAGGGACTGAATCACATCTAAGTTATATACCTCCCCCAGGTCCAGCACAATGCTCTTCCCTCAGGAGGTACTTTAAAAATGTCTGCATGGCTAGATACTTATCACAGAGCAGAGCAAACTGCAGACTCAGGAAAGATTTGGTGGAAGAAAAAACAGTCCCAGACCAAATTGTCCTCAAAATTAAAGAGGAAGAATCTGGAGAGAGTGACAAATTGATTAAGCACCTACTAAGCACCACACACTTTGGATACAATGCCCCTGTTCTCAGGAAGCCGACATTCTATTCTAGAAAGTATCAGGTACACAGCCAAGTTAAAAGTAAATACAAGGTAACTGAGAAAGGGGAGGCAGGCATCAGGTAAAGACCCAGAGAGAAGTGGCACTTCACAGAGCTTTGAAGAAAGGCAGGACTTGGAGAAACAGGTGGGAGTGGAAGAGAGCCAGGGTGACGGCCTGAGGCCAAGAGAAGCAGGGCCACATGAGTGCACAGGAAGAAGCCAGATGTGTACATCAATGACAGGCTGTGGAGTTTGGAGGGCTAAAGACAGGCATTAATAAAGAGGGAGGCTTTGGGGGAAGATCAATGAGGTTAATCTGAGGTGCCTATGAGGTGTCCAATTCAAAAGTCTGATGAGGAGAAAGATGAGTCAATCAGTTCACAAGCATTTATTAAGCACTTACTGTGTGCCAGGCCCTGTGCTGAGTGCTGGGGATACAAAGAGAGGCAAAACCATGAGCCTGGCCCTCAAGGAAATCACATTTGATGGGGCAGAAAACAAGGAAACAGCTGTGTATATAAAGAGATAAAGAGATAGATAAGATAGATAGACAGATAGATAGATGGATATGTAATTTCAGAGGGAAGATGAAGGGGCAGAGAAGGAAAAAGCTCCTGCAGGAGGTGGGACTTGAGCCGATTCTGGAAGGCAGGCATGGACAAAGTAGACAAGAGAATGAAAGCCCAGAGACTGTGGGTCACAGAAGGCACAGAGCTCTGGGCAGTAAGGTGTAAGAGGGCCAGAAAGGTAGGAAGGCATCAGGGAAGAAGAGTTTTAAGTGACAGAGGAATTTAGATTTGATCTGGGAGTCCTCTGCATAAAGGAGATAATTAAGCCTCTGGGAGCTGATGAAGAGATTAAGAGAGTAAAGAGAAAAAGGAAGACTCAGGACAGACAGAACCTTTGGGAAAATCTGTAGCTAGAGGACAAGCCATGGACGAAGGATGGGCCAGACAGGGGGAATCAGGAGGGAGCAGTCATCGAAACTTGGAGGAGAACCATCAAGAAGGATGAGGTATTGCAGAGGCTGCTAGATCTGGCCACTGAGAGATCACTGGTAACGTTGGACAGAGCTGTCTCAGTTAAGGGATCAGGTCAGGAGTCAGATGCAGAGGGCTCAGGAGAGAGTGAGAAGAGAAGGGGATACTGAAGGGAGTGGAGATGAAGTAGATGGGTCACATTAGAGTGGAAAAAGAAGAGTCCTGGGGCAGAAACTTGTAATACATTCATGGGGGCAGAACATGGGTAAAGATCCCTCAAGAGGAAATTAAGGAGTAGTCAGACATGGAGGGCAAGGTAGAAGGGGATGAAAAAGTCAGGGGAACACCAGAAGAGAAAGACAAGTAGGTGGGAAAGAAAGAGGAGGGGAAAGGGAGAGGAGGAAAATGAAAATGGAGCCCAAAAGAGGAAAAAGTTGAGACAGTGACGGAGGAAGTAGGAATATTCTGTGGACATTCAACTGATATTAAGGTCAGGCTCTCCATGCCAGGACCACCCCCCTCTCTTTTTACTCTTAGGAGACACCCTGTTTTCCAGGACCAGCAAGCAAGCTATGCCTTGATCTTGACATAACAACAATCCTTTGTTCTCGCTCACCTTCTGGATGAATTTTCACACCAGCACCGTCCCTGAGCTTAGACAAGCACCTGCAGTATTGTATTTGTGTTCTGGTCATGATGTTCTGCTATGAATTAAACTGGTCTCATTGCAGCTGTCACCCCTCACAGTCTGGGCTACAGTTCCCTGCAAAGTCACAGGAATAAGTGTTGAGATTTGCCCACGCTAAAGCCACGAGTCCCAACACGTGTCTAGTTTCCCTCCTCCAACAGAATGAAGAAAGCTTTTTACTTATCACCACTGTTATCTCTTTGGTTTTCAATTATTTTATTTTTGAGTTAACTGTGGTTTTGATAACCTGTGTGAGCTCTGTTGACAGCAGCTCCCAAACCCCTGTGAGCCTTTTGTCATTTGTTCTCAGGGTTGACATACGGCAACTTATATCAACCAGATGTTGCAACATGGCCTGGAAATGATCTCAGAAAATACTGGCTCTCCTTAGCAAACAGGAAAATGTGGCACCCAAGGACAATACCAGCAGACAACAAACCAATCAGTAATACCTGGGAGAAGGCAAAAAAGAATGAGCAATGCTGCCTCTTAATCTAGGGGAACGCGATGGAAAGGATAATGATTTGGTGGAGCACAGCTCCTGCAAGTCTCCTCGGAAACAACATAAAGCAAGTGCCGCCAGTGCTGGAGTCAAAAAAGAGAGATGCCTGGACAGGGAGGGATACAGCAGACCGAAGTCTACCAGTCTTGTGAGAAGTCTTACTATCAAGCTAGACATAAGACAGAAAGATGTTTGCTCCGCTCTACTCATTAAGGGCATCCAGCTCACAATCTGAATAGAACAGAAGATGGTGAAGTCTTCCAGAAACTCCAGACAGCAATTGGCATCAGACTCAGTGAAAGACATGATGACTTGATTCAAATATCTGAAGGGCAGTGGAGAGACTAGGACAGAGTGGTGGAGAGAGTTCCATGCCTGGAGTCAGGAAGACCCAACTTCCAATCCAGCCTCACACATTTACTAGCTGTGTGACCCCTGGGAAAGTCATTTCACTCTGTTTGCCTCAGTTTCCTCATCTGTGAAATGAGCTGGAGAAGGAAATGGTAAACCACTCCAGTGTCTTTGCCAAGAAAACCCCAAATGGGGTCACAGAGAGCTGAATATGACTGAAAATGAGTGAACAACTACAAGAAGGAGAGCCTTGGTTCATAATCAGTTGAAAGAACTGGAGGACTCTGACCTAGAGAAGAGGGGTGAGGACCAGGGATATGTCAGAAGTAACAGTCTGGTTATTTTTAGGTGCACATGATTCACAACCCTGCCAATTCACTGGGGTTGTAAAAATGCTCTGTGGAAAGAGGAGAGCTGTCTTCAAGGATCTGAAGGGCTACGAGTCACAGAGCCCAATTAGGCTTGTCTGGTGAGGTCTAGAAGGGCAGAAGGAGGAGGAACGGGAAGGAGCTGCAGGGATAAATTGAGGTTTGATGTGAGGAAAAACTTCAAACGTTCTAAGTAAGAATTGGGATATTTTTAGACGGCTGCATTCACAAATCTGGATCTATCCAGCTTACATAGCCATGCCAAGCACAACGTTTGTACCCTCCTAATGCTGAGAGGAGAGAGAATGGTCCAGTGTTAGATTCTCAGAGCTCATGGAGGTCACACCAAGATAACCTGCTTGACCTGGGAGCAGCTGACAAACACCCAGGGGACCGCTGGACTTCTCACTATCTTCTTCCAGCAGCTGGGCCCACTCCAGAGCGCAAATGCCACCTCACCTTCCTGTCACCCAGTTCTCCCGGCCATTGCAAAACACATCTGTGACATGTGTAAGATACGGTAACTCCAGGCAAAAGAGGGGAAAGGAAAGGAGATCTCTGAACGGGCCTTTGGCGGAAGCAAGCGGCCAAGAGAGGCTGGGAAAGATGCTGAAGGCCACAAATGGGGGGCCTTCAGTCACCCCGCGGCTTCCCTCTGCTCTCCAGCGAGGTCAGGGAGGCTTTGGCCCCGGACCGTCCCGCTGGACAGCCCGGGAGGGGCCAGGTGGGCTCACCCGGCCTGGAACAGAACGAAGGGGGCAGCTTCGCGGCAGGGCCGGGGTCCCCACAGTCTGTGACCAAGTATTCCCCAGCACCTCAGGGCAGCCCCGCTATTGGGGAGGTGTCCCTGGCAGCAATGCCCCCCGTGCTAACTCTGGGGCCGTCCTCACCACGGGGGTCCCGGGGCCCAGGCGGGAGGAGGCTGGTCTGCCGTGGGCTAGCGGGGACTCCCACGATGAAGGCCCTCAGATACTTAGACAACTCCTCCACCCCGCCGCCGCCCCCTCCTCAAGGCCTCCATTCCGTCGTGGGGGGAGGGGGTCCTCTTCTTGGATATTTCCCCGTTTTTGGGTCCTTCCCAAAATGCGGCGGGACTCGGAACCCAAGGCAGTACCAAGGGGTGGGATCTGGCCCTTCCTCCTCCTCCTCCTCCCCAGTCTCCCCCTTTCATCCCGGAGACTCCCCTTTCTCAGACTCACCTCCTACCCAAAGACCCCCCTCACTTCAGCCTGCCCCTAGGGCTCCCGCTCGCTCCCGAGTCCCGGTCTCCTAGGATAGGTCACCGCTCAGCTGGGAACCCGGAAGCACGGGGCGGAGCGGGGGCGGGGCCACGCCTGCGCCCTGGGCCCTCTTGTAGCCAGCCAGGGGATCCGGGCAGGTCCGAGCCTGCGCTCTGAAAACCTCGTTACCTCTCCCGCCCCTCCCGGGAACCTCCTCTCCTAGACTAGGCGGATCCGAGCCGAGGCTACGCCTGCGCCCTGACCCCTCTCCCGACCTCCACGAGGACCGCCCCCGCCGCCCTCTCCGGGTCCAGACTAGGGGCGAGACGAATGGGGAGGCTCAGATACATGAACGCATGCGCCCTGGGGGCCCGTGGGGCAGAGGCGGAGGTAGTTTTGCGCAGGCGCAGTAGGCTCAGGTGAAACTGTAGGAGTATGCCTGCTGTGGTGGCCTGTGGTGATTATATCAACCAGTATTAAGCTCCTACTGTGTGCCAGGCACTTTCCAGTTATCGTCTTGTTTGATCTCACAGTAATCCTAGGAGGGAAGTGCTGTTATTAATCCCCATTTTACAGTTAAGGAAACCGAGGCAGCCAGAGGCTAAGTGATGTGCCTGGGGTCAGACAGCTAGCCAAGCCCCTGAGGTTGGATTCGAACTCAGACCTTCCTGGCTCTAGGACCAGCTCCTTCCCTTCTGGGCCTGCGAGAGGAGAGGGCCCTAAACAGTCCCTGACATCCTTCTGAATGTCAACCTTCTCCATTAGAGGTTTCCTCAATTTGAGGGGTAAAGGTCACCAGTTCCTTGGAGTCTGAATATCTCTGGGGGCCTTTCCTAAGCTGGAGTTGTCAGGGTCCCCATGTTGGCCAGGGTGGATGCCCCTTAAGAGGGGAGGAAGCTTCCCACTGTTCCAGGTGCTGCCTGTTAGGGCTCTTAGCTCAGCAGGCTGGTTTTCCCTAGAACAACACACTTTCTCTGGTCTCCCTCCCATCCCCCACTATCACAGGCGTTGGGTTTTTCAGGGCAGAGTCTCAGGGTTCTAGGGGTTAACCTGAAGGCTATTGCTCATGAGCCCCCATCCAGTGCATCCCCCATGTCAGTCAGCCAGTGAGAGTTCATTAGCTTTTAAAAAGAGGTGGGATAGTAAAATCCATCGGTTCAGAATCAACCACCCAAAAGTCTGGGATGTATCCTCTCCACAAATAAAAGCCGTATCTGGGGAAAACTGGGTTCAAGCTTAGAGAGCAGTTGTGGTAAACTCTGGACTAGATGAAACTCCCTTTCTCCCTCCTTCCCTGGAGTCTTTGTGAAAATCCACTGTAGTATGTATCCCACTCTACTGGGCTCCAGAACCCTGGCCTTACTCTTTAGCAGCTTTTCCTGGTGGGTCTAGTTTGTCCTGTCTCAGCTCCAGGCTGGAAGCATTATTTGTTACTGGCCTAGACTCTCCAAAAACAAGGCCAATGGAAGTGGAGAACTGGGAAACAGCAGACATTCAATGCCAAAGGTCTCCATTTTCTTGATAAACAAGAAGACAAGGTCCTTAGCCGAGGGGGAGTGAAAGTTGGGGTTTATAGAGAGGAAAGGTTTGGAAGAGTCACTATGGAGGTAGAGGGTCAGTCAGGAAAAATTCATTCATTCATTTGTTCAATATATATGTATTAAGTGCCTACTATGTGCCAAGTACTATGTTAAGCTCTGGGGATACAAAAGTAGGCAACAGATAGTCCTTACCTGCAAGGACTATCTAATGGGAGAGACAATGGACAAAAAATATATACAAAACTAACAGAAAAAATGGGAAATAATTGTAAAAGGGTAGGCATTGGAATTAAAAGGGATTAGGGAAGGCTTCCTGTAGATTTTAGGTAGGACTTATAGGAAGCTAGGAAAGTCAGTCGTTAGAGCAGGAGAGAGAGAGTATTCAAAGCAGGGGGAACAGTAAGAGAAAATCTCCTGAGTGGGGAGATGGAGGGTCTTGTTCATAGAATGGCCTGGAGGCCATGGTAGGGGGAGGGAGCGGCCTGTGCAGGGAAGGGAATAAGCATTATAGAGCGCCTACTATGTGCCAGACACTGTGCTTTTATAAATATTTTCTCAGTTGATCCTCACAACAACCCTGAAAGGGAGGTGCTGTGATTATCCCCATTTTACAGAGGAGGAAACTGAGGCAGAGGTTAAGTGACTTGCCCAGGGTCACACAGCTAGTAAAAGTCTGAGTCTAGATCTGAACTCAGTTCCTCCCGATTCTAGGCCCGGTGCTCCATTCTCTGCACCACCAACTAGAAGTAATTTGTCTATCACTAACACTTCTACCCAAAGCAAAGATGGTGGGGACTCCATTAAAGGAGGATTCATAAGGCATCCCTTAATAAGGGACCATAAGGCTCAAGAGTGATAAAATTGGAAGCCACAAGCCCTCCAAGTTAGCTGCCCTCAGGGGAATTGACCTTCCAGGGTGAAAGTGACCCCAGATGGGGAAACTGAGTCAGACAGAGGTTAAGAGACTTACCCAGAAAGGGCAATGTTTGACCCCAGGTCTTCTTAACTCCAAGTCAGGCTCTGGGGTGCCTCATAGCCTTTCTGCAAGATGGTCTCATCACTCATGTCTTCTTTTGCTTTTCTGTGTAAGTTTCTGTTTCCTAGGAACTGTCTCCTCTCAGCTGTTCCACAATATCCTTCCAGAGACAACTTGTGACACCACAAGGCCCTCCCACCCCCACCCTCCTTT
Source organism: Potorous gilbertii (assembly GCA_028658325.1). NCBI lineage: Eukaryota > Metazoa > Chordata > Mammalia > Diprotodontia > Potoroidae > Potorous > Potorous gilbertii. The sequence continues at coordinate 102,844 of JAQQSK010003521.1, read as the reverse complement.
TTGCCCTCCTCCCCTTGCACAAGATTAGATAAGTCACAAGGCTCCTGCCAGTACTTTTCCATCTGGCCTCCTTTGAGTTTAAAACTTTGGGGAAATATCCTGCTGGTCCTCATGCACTTGTGGACCCACAGCTGACCTCAGGGGAAGACTGTGCAGAATGGGGCATCCCCATGGATGAAATCCCAGATCTCCTCTCTCTGTCCTTCCTTCCTCCCCCTTCCTCCCTCCCACTACCATCCTCCTCCCCTCTGTCTCATTAGTCAACAAGCATTTATTAAGTGCCTACTATATGTCAATACTGTGCTAAGTGCGAGAGATACAAAGAAAGGTAAGGGCCAGGCCCTGTCCCCAAGAAGCTCATGATCTCATTGGGGATACTGCACAAAACCAGAGTGTTTTAACAAACCATTGACAGGGTAAATTGTGAACAATTAACAGAGGGAAGGCAGTAGCATTAAGTGGGATCAGGAAAGGCTTCCTGGGGAAGGGAATTTTAGCTGGGGCTTGAAGGAAGCCAAGAGGTAGAGATGAGGAGGGAAGCCATTCCAGGGAAGGGGCACAGCCAGTGCAAATGCCTGGAACTGAGAGATGGAGGGTCTTATACTGGCAATAGCAGGAAGACCAGGATCATTGAATCTAACAGAGCATGGGGCTTTAAATGCCCATTAGATTGTGGGCTCCTTGAGGGCAGAAGTTGTCTTTTGCCTTTCTTCATATCCTTAGTTCTTAGCACAACGTTTGGCGAACAGTAGGTGCTTAATAAATAGGTGTTTGTTCATAGATTAATCTAACTCTTGACACCACAAGAAACTTATTGATTGACTGATGGGTGGAGGATTTTATAATTGATTCTGGATGTGACAGGGAACCACTAGAGTTTATGAAGGATGGGGATGATATGGTCAGACTTGCACTTTGACAGCTTGAATGGGGGATGGACTGGAGTGGGAAAAGACTGGAGGCAGGAAGATTCCCCCCATTCCAGCAGCAGGTGCAACACTCTAAATGTGAAGTGATGAGGGTCTGGACGAGGGGGTGGCAGTACCAGAAAAGAGAAGGGGGTAACTGGAGAGACAGCTAAGGATCTCTCTTGTAAGATTCAGATTAGATTCAGATCCTGAAAGGAGGCAGCAGGTTGCAGTAGATGGGGCACCTCAGTTTCCTTATCTTTAAAACAAGGGGGGTTGTACTTGATCACCTCTAAAGTGCTTTTGGGCTCTGATTCCATGAGCTATATGATTTCCCTGAGCTCTGATCGGCAGAACATGGTCAGAGCCACCTTTCTGAGTCAGTGATGTGAAGGCAGCACAGTTCTGGGGTATGTGGGGGGGTCAAAACTGGGAGCCCACCTGCCCCAGCATGATCAGAGCCACCTTTCCAAGTTAGTGATATGAAGAGAGCACAGTTCTGGGGTATGGGGAGGTCCACCCTGGGAGTCCACCTGCCCCAGCATGATCAGAGCAACCTTTCCAAGTTAGTGATATGAAGAGTGCACAGGTTTGGGGTGTGTGGAGGGGTCCACACTGGGAGCCCACCTGCCCCAGCATGATCAGAACCACCTTTCCAAGTTAGTGATATGAAGAGAGCACAGTTCTGGGGTATGGGGAGGTACACCCTGGGAGCCCACCTACTCCCCAGGGTGTCCCTAGGGTGAAACAACAAATACAACTTTCCTTTAAGGCTCAGTCTAGGGGCCACCTCTGACAAGTGGTGCTTCCTGGTTCCCCTAGCTGTCAGTGATCCTTCACTCTCCAAATCACTAAATTGACTTCATACATGCTTTGTAGTGACTAATCTGTACTGGGGTGTTGTGTTCCTCATCCTCCCCTCCCATAGAAAGGATGGCTCAGGGGAACATGAAAGCTGACTTCCTGTATTTGCAGGCTCTTCTGGGTTCTGGTCACTCCCAGAAGGCAGAATAAGGAGCCAGGGATGGTGGAGGAGGAGGAGAGGAGCCTAGGGTTGAGTGGAGGGAGATGGAGCCTCCACTAGGGTTAGTAGAACTGAGCTAGACAAAGGAACCAGCTGCCTGGTGAAGAAACGAACAGCCTATTAGTGCTCCAAGGGAGGCTGGACGACTTGTCAGTAGTGTTTTCCAGGGGATCTCTGACCCTTCCAGCCTGGAGATTTTGGGACTCGGGGTTCGTTGCACTTCCCAGAAGTAATTCCAGGTGCCATGGGTGGGGCTGGCCTGAAGATGGAGAATCTGCCCTTAGCCCAGAGAAAACATGGGCACATTATCCCTGGGCAAAGAAGCTTTACTTGCTGCATCCCCTAGCCTAGAGATCAGAAAGGGTCAGCTTTGACTGAGCAGAAAGAAGGCAAGGTCTGGAGCCCAGTCTTTGGCGGGGGCGGGGGGCACACCAAGGTTCTTAGTTCTCCCTTCTAAATTACTACCATGCATAGCACAGATGTCTTTCCAGCCCCCCAGCCCTCCTAAGGGAGCCCCAGTATTCCATGTTCTCCACATTTGTGGAAGCCCCAGCCCCTAGCCTCAGGCTGAGCCCTCCTACCCAGGGCTCTGAGCCAGATCAGCCCCACCCAGGCTGGCCGGTGGATCTCGGACCAAGGCATATCTCCCTTGTAAAGGGTGCAATTTACAAATTCCTTTTTAAATCTTTGGATATCAAAGGAGCCCATCTGGCCAGACACAGAGACACAGGCTGTCTTTCTTCTTTACTTTTCTTTGTTTAAAATAAAAACAACACACTCTTTCCCTTTATTAAAAAAAAGTTTCCCCTTCCCCATGGATCAGCAGTAACCCCAGCAAATGGTGATCCCCAATCACTCTGATACACACTGAGTGGAGGGGTGGGGACGGGAGGCAGAGAAGCCAAGGCTTCCTGGAATCTCCTCAGGCTCAGACCAGATCCCCTCCCCAAAGTCTGCTTCCTTCAGCGTGAAGAATCCCTGGGAATGGCAAATGTCAATTAGGCTCAGGTCTCAGGGGATGGGGGTCTTCCCCCACCCTCTTCATTTAGTCTGGGGTGGCTCTGGTCCCAGCAAAGTTTCCATAGGAGTTTACAAGGTGGGCAGGCAAAGACTCTGCTGAGATCCTACATGGTGAGACGCTAGGACCAAATGCTTCCTGAGGACAGGGACTAGCCCTGCTCAGTCTCCCACCTCCCTCTGGCTAGGCCTGGCTCAGAGTGGGGGGGTGGGGGGGGAGGTTCGATAATGATTACTTGAATAAGTGGCATCTAATTAGGGTGGTGAATGGGAAGGCACCCCCAGCAGGCCTCAGCTCTCTCCCAGTCATCCTTCCTCCATCTTCGACAAACCCCCCACACCCTCCATCAGGGGCGGTTCCATCCACCAGTGCAGGAGTCAGGAGGACCTGAGTTCAAATCTCACCTCACATACTTGACATTCACTGGCTGCATGACCTCATCCTGGGTCATCTCCAGTCATCCTGATGAATGTCTGGTCACTGGATTCAGATGGCTCTGGGGAAGTGGGGCTGGTGACCTGCACAGCCCTCCCTCACTCAAAACAAAGTCAAGTGCAAGTCATGTCATCATTTCTCTGATGGCGTGGTCTTCTTCGGCAACGGATGAACACACACACACTTTTGATCCCACTGGGTCTTCAGTGAGTGTGTGAAAGATGGGTTTGTATGAATGCGCAGAGTGAGAGGAGGGATCTAGCTTGGACCTACACACTCCTCTAGGTTTCTCTAACCCGTAGCCTTTTAGCTTCAAGCTGTGAAGAATCCTGAAAAGTGGTTTTCCCAGAAGGGTTTGGCCAAAGAGCCAGATCTGCTCTAGCTTTGGGGGAGAACCCAGGAAGGGTCTCTTCCATCCAAATAGCTTATGTGATGGTGTCTGGACAGCTTAAGAGTAGTCTCATGGGTCCAGAGTGGCTTTGCCCAAAGATTTCTTGGCAAGAGCTCTGTCATCTGTGCCAATAACCAAAGCAGTGGCTCAAACCGTAGCACGTGAGATCTTGGCTCCATGCAAACAAGGCCTTCTCAGCTGGTGACTTGTGGTTAATCCCCTGAAAATGACTTCTTGAGGTGGGGAGGGACAGAGGACCTTCGAGTATAGCAGGGCCCCTCCACTCAGCCCCCTCCCTCTCAACACAGATTCCCTTAATCTGGAAGGTGGATGAGGTGACTTCTCCTAGGAGAGCCTCAGGCTGGAATCCAGAGTTGGGTAGGGAGCCATTAGGGCAGTCAGAACCAGGGTCTCAACTGCTCACTGAGACACCTCTTAATCCTTGGTTCTACAGGGTTCTCCCTGGGGGAGGAATGGTGGCACTCTGTGCCACCCAAGTATAAAACCCTCCCCCCAAATTGTAAAATATTGTTCATTTATTGCCCCATATGCTCGAGGCTCTTAGCTCTGATGTATGAAGCCAGGGAGTCACATAGGACAACACACATACACACAGAGAAGGAGTTATACCTCCACAAAGACCTAAGCACAAGGGCTAGTTGGCCAGACATACATGCAGCTCTCAGCTCAGTGCTTGGCACACAGAAAGCGCTTAATAAATGCTTCTTGATTTCACTGACCATTCCTTGAAGGCAGGTGATCTCACAGGGTCACACAGGGCCCTCCTGGCTCTGGCCCCGACACTGTCCAAGACTTTGAGGTTATTTATACCCTTATACCAGCTACTGCCCTGAAGCTGATCAGGGCCCTTGTCCAGCTTGGTGTGAGGGCTAGGGAGGTCTCCCAAAGGAAATGTCAGATTCATGACACCTTTCCTTCCAGCAGTTTCTGAAGTGTGTCTTTTTCTGTCTGTCTTTCTCCCTGGTCCTCCCCAACTCCCTCCCAACAGGAGAGAGTGTGAGCAGACTCCAGAAAATGAAAGTTGGTATTTGGAGGGCCTCAGGGAGGGGCATCAGAGGAATAGGGTGGCTGTGGGTCTCTCCATGACCATAGTCATGGGGGCAGTGGCCTTTTCCCTACCAATGTCCAGGGAGCTCCAGGCCAAAGGTCAGCATCCTCCTCCAGGCAGATGGGGGTTCAATGACATATCCTTTCTGTCATCTCTCTCTGCAATGTCAAAAGCATGGGCAAAGAAGGTCAGGAATGAGGATCCAAAATCCCCTAGGCCTTAAGGCCTGTTCTATCCCCCTCTTCCCCGGCCCAGTACATTCCTCCCTTGAAAAAGTTGTGATCTTGTACCCTGGGGTTCCCAGTAAGTTCTTGGGGGCTTCATGAAGGCTTGTGACCATGAAATGTTAGTGGGGAATAGGAATAATAGGAATGTTCTCTGCCACCCCATCAGTCTAGTTGGCACAAACAGAATTTTACACATTAGGCTTTCTTACAGTGAACCACCCCCAAAACCAAGCCCCAAATAGAGTAGCCAAAGATGTGAGACCATGGTGCCTCCTGCCACAAAACCACAACATGGACAGGTCTAGAGAGGAGGCCCACACTGCCCTCAATGGGTACAAGACAACACATTGTCCACAGAGAGGGGAGCAGAGTCTGCCCAGGCTAGACAAGGGCTCCTACACTAGATATGAAGACATGGAGCCTACAGAGGGAGTTTGAGGTGGTAGGCCAGAAGGCAGGAGACCTGAGTTTAAAGCCTGGCTTAGACATTCACTAATTCTGTGACCCTGGGCTCTCAGTTTCCACCTCCATGAAATGGGGCTGATAATGGACTTTGGGAGGTGATGAGTAGTTTGTAAGCTTTAAGGCCTGGAGAAACAGACATGGTGGGCAAGGAGGCAGAAGGGTCTAGGATCCCTGGAGTGAAGGCAAGGCCTGAGGTCTGTCTTACCAGTGGCTCTAGCTCCCGGTGGTCCACTAGACTGAACTCCTGGATAAAGTAGTAGAAGTGCTTGTAGCATGTGTTGACATGGGCCTCCGCACCCATGGCAATGATGCCATCAAAATGGTGGATGTAGACATGGACAAAAACACGGAAAAGGCGAGTCAGGATCTTGGTGCACACTTGCTGGAAGTTCTTGGGGAAGGGGACCCCTGGAGATAAGGGAGAAAGAACTGATTCAGAATCTAGACGCCTAAAATCCAGACCCCCAGATATTTGGGCCCCTGGATATTTGGACCCCTGTACATCCAGGATATTAAGACATTAAGACCCCAGGATATCAGGGACCCTAGACATAGGGACTTCTGGATATCTGAACCCCTGAATATCTAGACCCCAGGGCATCAGGGTCCCTGGATACTTGGATCCTGGGATATTCAGATCCTTGGACATTGGGACTCCTGTACTAGACAGTCTCCTCATGTGCATCTCAGCCCCCATTTCCATGTTAATTTCCCTGCAGAAGAGCCAAGATACCTGGATCCTCTGCAACATTCTGAAGAAAGAGGAGGCAGAAATTCATCTCCCGTTTACATCTCACTCCAAGATCATGCCCTGAGCCTCCTGCCCCCTCCACCACTCCATGCCCCTCTGATCCTGCCTTCATTTTCATTCTGAGAGCAGAATATGAAACAGAAGGAATAGCTTGGTTCAGGGGTGGGGAACTTGTGGTTTGAAGGCCACATGTGACCCTCTTGGTCCTTAAGTGCAGCCCTTTGACAGAATCGAAACTTCTAGAAGTTTTGGGCCACACTTGAGGACCTAGATGGCCATGTGTGGCCTTGAGGCCCAGGTTCTCCACTTGGCTTAGGTTAACAGGCCTTAGACTCTTAGCCTCAGGAGGAAAAAATAATGAGCAAACTTGCCAGTGCAGGCCCACTTACACCCCTATTACCAAGGCTAAGGGGAAATTCAAAAATGCTTCTGTAAATGCAAACCTCTTTTCACTTACTCCAGGCTGCTCCTGACTTTGTCCCAGACAAGGCAGAGGAGCATGGCCCTGGCCATGGCCAAGATCTGATGCAGCCTCCTGATCTTACAGGAGATGGAACAGAGGCCCCAGCCCAGGTGAAGGTTAGTGGTAGAGCTGGAATCCAGACCTCCAAACCCCAACACTCTTCCCACCATACCCAATGGGGTATGTCCAATGATGAGACTTGGCAGCAATAGCTGCCATTTCATTCATGTGCTGGATGGTCCTAGCCTTACTTTAGATGGTTGAGCTTTCTGGCTCCTTACTGCCCCTTGTGGTGACAGCACAAAAAAATCTCCAACTGCCATGTTTGGGCTAGCCTGGGGCTGTTCCTCATCATAGGCTGGTTCCCTCAATGCCCAGAATAGACCAGGCCACACTCCAGCTCAGTCCTACAACCTATAAACAGGCAAGGTAGGGCAGGAACCTGTCACAAGGTCCCCATTCATCCCCACACAAACACACAGGTCAAAGTCATTGGGCTCCAAACCCTATGGTTTATTGATGCATTTTGGGTTTTTTTCCTTACATCACTACAGTTTTCTCCTGTATCCCTCCCCCTCACAGAGAGCCAGCCCATATAACAAATAGCAATTTTTAAAACTTTTAGAAAGAGGAAAGAAAATCAGCCTAATTGATCAATACATTGAAAAAGTCTGAAACTATATGTGACATGCAATGCTTGTGGACGTCCTGCCTCTGCAAAGGGTGGGCGCCTCCAACATTGTGTAAAAATAGTATTCCTTTCCTTAAAAGCATCCATTTAACCAGCATTTTAAAGTGCCTACTGTGTGCCAAGCACTGATACAAGATACAAAAACAAAAACTCAACGTTTCCCACCCTTCCACATTGGCAAGATGGCAGCCGAGACCATAAAAGTCCTCAGTCAATTCAGCAGATGAAAAAATAGCATGTCTAAATCTTTTCTCAACTCATTTCAATATGGCTTCCATCACCCTACATGTACATCTAAAGGACTTTATTCAGTCCTCACCTGCAGCCTCCAACAGTGCTGGAAAATCAGGGCTCCTATTTCTAAATCTCTCTAAAATGGACAAAGTGCTGTCCCCACAACCCCCTAAGGAGGTAAGGGGAGGGTTATTAGCCCCATTTTACAGATGAGGAAAGTGAGTCTCTGAGAACCTAGGTTCTATGCCAATTATCTTACAGCTAATAAGAGCCAGTTGGGGCTTGAACACAAGTATCTCCTGACTCCTGCTCTGGCCCATTCCCTCATTTCATGCCGCTTCTATCTCAGCTCCATCCTCTCCCCCCCCAAACATCTCAGAGACCCCTTACTCTCTAGCTCTTTTCCTTCTCTAAGCAGCTATCTCTGTCTCTAACTCCACTGTCTCCCATGTGGCTTCATGGCACAGAGAGAAGCCTGAAAAGTTGGGTGAAAAAACACCAGGCTGGAAAAGGCTTTAGATGCCAGTCAAACAGAGGATTTCCTATTTGAGTGTGGAGGGATCTAACACAGTCAGACTTTTGCTTTAATGACTGAATGGAGCTGGATTAGAGTGGGTGAGCCTTGAGGCAGGCAGACCCACCAACAGCTACTGCATTAGTCCTGGTGCCAGGTGAAGAGGGCCTGCACCAGAGTGATGCAGTGTCTGAGGAGAGAAGGGACATTGGGAAGGTAGATATTCCAAGCTCTGTGCAGCATTAAATTAATAATGGAGTAAATTCGAGTGAGGGGGCCTAAGATGGTGACTGGGAAGATGGTAGTGCCCTCGTGGTAACTGGGAAGGGCTTGAGGGGATAGGGAATGAGCCCAGTTCTGGGCACCTCCTCTGTAATTCAGTCTCAGAGAGTCTTCTGAGGCATTGGGAGGATAAGTGCCTTATCCAGGGCCACGATGAAAGGTCGAGTCAAGGCTGGACATGAACCTAGGTCTTCCTGACATGAAGGCCAGCCCTTTATCTATGGAGCTGGGCTGTCTTGCACATCAAAATTTGATGGAGGAAAATGTAAAATCTTATATTTGGATTTTAAGGAAATCAGCTTCTTAAGTATAAGACAGGGAAGGCATGGTACAGGTACAATTTGTCTGAAACAGATGTGGGGGTTGCAGTGGGCTACAAGCTCCTTGTAAGTTTATAGCATGATTCAGTTCAGCAAAAAAAAGTTGGTATGATCTTAGGCTGAGTTTAGATAGCCAGTGATAAGGAGGCATCTGGGTGATGCAGTAGAGAGAGTATTAGGCCTGGAGGCAGGAAGAATGATCTTAATGAGTTAAAATACATCCTCAGACACTTATTAGTTGTGTGACCCTGGGCAAGTCACTTCACCCTGTTTGCCTCAGTTTCCTCATCTTTACAATGAACTGGAGAAGAAAATAGTGTCTCTGCCAAGAAAACCCCAAATGGGGTCAAGGAGAGTGGGACAAGACTGAAACAACATAAGGAGGGGGGAATCCCTCTGTCCTCTACCCTGGACTGGTCACAACTGGGGGCTTATGTTCAGCTCTTGGCCCTGCATTTTAGGAAGACATTGTTTAGCTGGAGGGTGACCAGGGGAAGGCAATCACGGTAGGGAAGGGCCTTGCATTCATCCCCCACAAGGACTATGGCTTTAGCTCCCATTCAGGGCTTCCCCATTGCTGACAGAATCACCTTTATCACACATGCATGTGGTCTCTTCTCTGCTCTAAACATCATCACCATCTCCCTTTTGCCCATTCAGTCAAGTTTAGACTCAATTTTTTTCTGGCATTCAAGGCTCTCTGTGATCTGGCAGCACCCTGCTTTGTTCCATCACCTCCTCCACACACACTATTGCTCCAGCCAAGTGGACTGACTGGATCAGGAAGGTGCCCTGACCCATCCTCAACACCTCCAAGTCCACTGCCACTATCCTAGGATGCCCCCTCCTGGAGAGCCAGGCTCTCCAGTGTTCCAGTATCTTCCCCATTAGACCCCATGTAACACTGTATTTGTCTCTCTCGGATCAGGAAACATCATGTGTACTGTTGCTGAATGTACCCCTGAGACTGGGAGTGCCATGAGGGCAGGGCGTGGGCCAGACCAAAGCTCTATTTCCTCATTCATCCCCAAGCACAGGTCTCCTCATATTGTAGGCACCATATATCTTAATAAAAGGTTGTTGAATATCCCTGATGCCAAATCATGACCTAACCAGGGGTAAGACTTTTTCTCAATTTAGGAAGGATTCTCTAACACTCTAAGTGGCAAGGGCAGCCTTCTCATGTGGTGAGCTCCCTGTCATGGGAGATATGCAAATAGAGGCTGGGTGGCCACCTAAGTGTTAGAGATGCTGTTGACAGCCTGGCACAGACACTGGAAGTAGCTGACTTCCAAGGTCCTTTCCAACTGGGAACTCTAGGGTTCTGTCATCTTACAAAGAAGCAGTTACCCCCATGTTTTTCTGGAGAACAATGTTATCTTATGGGTGTGATATGGAGTATGTATATGGAAAAGGTCAGAGTCAGAGTGACTGACAGAGGCCTATGATTGGCTCAAGGGGTGGGACCCAAGACAGGAAGGGAGGCATGAATACTGTACCAAGGGTCCAAAGACTACCTGTCTTGTAGTCTGGAAAGAAAAGGGGCTTGGGGATAGTTTTGCGGGGAGAAGGAGGGACCAGTTCAGCTGCCAGAGGCCAGAAGAAAGACCATGTCTACCTGTACCTGGAACCCAGACATTGTGGAGTCTGCTTTCCCCAGTGACTTATATTCCTAGGTGAATATTGCCAGAGCTAGCTTCAGAGAGGCTCCGAAGAAAAGTTTGGGAGAGAAGAGGTATTAGATTGACTACCAAACTAAAGGTCTACAGAGTTGTTGTGCTGACCTCATTGTTATATGCTTGTGAAACATGGACAGTCTACCAGCGCCATGCCAGGAAACTGAATTGCTTCCATTTGAACTGTCTTAGGAAGATTCTGAGGATCACCTGGCGGGACAAGGTATGGGACACTGAAGTCCGTGCTTGAGCTGAATTGTCAAACTATGCTTCGGAGAGCACAACTCTGATGAGTTGACCACATTGTTTGAATGCAAAATGTATGCTTGCCAAAGAGACTATTTTATGGAGAACTCACATGGGGCAGGCGATCACATGGTAGTCAGATGAAGCAATACAAGAACACTCTCAAGATTTCTCTCAAGAACTTTGGATTTGACTGTGCAACACAGGAGACACTGGCATAGGACTGCTCAGTATGGCATGCCCACATAAAGAAAAGGTGCTGTGCTCTTTGGGCAAAGCAGAATTGAGATAGCACAAAGTAAACGCAGGATGTGCAAATTTGGAATATCCACTCAAAATATTCACATGGACTACCTATGCCCAACTGCGGAAGAGAAACTCATATTGGTCTGATCAGTCACAGTTGGACACACTCACATTTCACTTTATCATGGTGATGTCATTTCGAAGACGAGGGACAACCACCAAATATTCCTAGGTTAGGGAGACCATAGAACCTAGACACTGGACATGTAGGACACTGAACCCAGAAGAGTCCTGGGACCATGCTATTTGTCTGTAATTGACTGACCCACAGGAGTTCCTTCTCTGATGGAAATGGGAGGTAGCTCTCAAAGGCTCTGCCAGCAACACAGAATTTCTGGTAGACCCTACCAAGTTGAAGAGACTGAGTCAAGACTCAGAGATGGAGCAGACGTTGTCTGAGGTCAGAATCATGGAATCTGAGAGTTGCAAGGGACCTATCCCAGAAGGACTCTCTGCTGTAACATCTCAGACAGGGGACTGTCCAGTCTCTGCTTTAAGACTTCCAAAGATGGGGGGCTCACTACCTCCTGAGATAGCCCAATCCATTTTAGTAAGTGCCTGAGATAGACTAATCTACTTCAGTAAGTGCCTGAGATAGCCCAAACCACTTCAGTAAGTTCTTCCTAACATCCAGACTAAATAAGCACCCTTACAATATCCCCTCTTCCCCCACTGTTCCAAGTTCTGACCTCAGAGACCAAACAGAACAAGGCTGATCCTTCCTCCATACTATAGCCCTTCAAATCCCTAAGATGGGGCTCTTATCCTCCTGGGCCTTCTCTTTTCCAGTTACACACCCCCAGTTCCCTTAACAGATCCTCTTAAGACATGGGCCCAAGACTATTCCCTATCCAGGCAGCTGACCAATGTCCTTAAAATGTGGTGCCCAGAAATGATCCATGTATTCCAAAGGAGGTCTGACCCAGACCTCCTGGCCCTCTACCCCCTCTGCCACACTGCCAGGAGTTGTGACTCCCCCAAGAAGCTATGGCTTTTTCCCAGGCAAATTCAAACTTCACAGAAAAATCCCATTTATAAACGGATTTGTCCTGTAAAACCTGGACTCAGTCAAAGGGCTGTACTTGAGGACCTAGAGAGCCACATATGGCCTTGAGGTTACAGATTCCCCTCCCCTCCCCACTCCCCCCTCCCCATTGAGTCCTAGACTCACCTTCAAGGTAGGACCTTCAGGTAGTCACCCAGTGTCTGATGGAACACTTTTTGGATTAGGGGACTCTTACTGTGAAGACCCAACTTTGCCAACTAATATGAAGGCCAGTCCTGGGGGAAAGGGAGTCTTTTTTTGCCACAGAGTGACGGGCCTATATCAACACTGCCTGAGTCCACAGGCCACAGGGAGATCCCATCCCCCAGAGAAGGCACTGGGCTGGGTAGGCACAGGGTTCAGGCTCCACAAGTTGTTATGCCTGTACTATCTTTAGTTGATCCCCTTCTTCCCCACCCTCAGCAGACCAAGGTCAGGGACACCTCAGCAAGTGGGTGGGTCAGAGATACAAAGCCTACAGCCACAGGACAAGTGTCTGGACAGACGAGATAAAATGAGGCTTTAAGGAGGAGAATATCATCATCACTGTGTTCTTTCCTCCCAGGAGCCTCAGTCCTCCCCCTCCAGGCTAAGCCTTCCACTCAGGAACTGTCATTTGATGGACAGGTCACAGCCCTGCCCTCAGGGAGCTCCTCCCCTCAGCCCAGGGTCTCTCCCAGCAGGATTTCCTAATGCCCCCAGTCTTTGCCTCCACAGGCCAGGGCACTCACCCACTTGGGTGGGGAAGACATCCTCATTGTTGATGAGCCCCTCAATCCAGTCCATGAGCAGTGCCATGTAGCGGGGGGCGGGCAGCTTTGTGGGCCGCCGATACTGTTGCTCATCTTGCCAGCGGTACTCATAGCGTGGGCCACCCGACATCACAGGGCAGCTGGCCTCCGTGCAGCACTCACCCATCGTGCCATAGATGAGGTTGATGCGATTGAAGAAGTCCACCACGTGCACCGCCAGCCAGTCATTGATGTTCTCCCCTGCGGGCAGCCGCACCACAGCTCTCAAGTCCAGGCCGGACTTCAGTGAGGCCTGCGCCTTCTTGTAGAGCTCAAAGCGTTCTGTGCCTGGCTCAAAGCGCTTCCTGGGACGGAAAGTTTTGTCCTTGTTGAACACTTGTTTCAGGCACAAAGCCATGGCTGGGAGATTGAAGGAGCTCTGGCCTACAAGAATCAGAGGGAGCTGTGAGTGGCTAGCTCCCTCCCCTCAGGACATCCTGCCCTCCATTGGAAATACTCCCTGTGTGAGCCTAGGCACAGACTTTACAACCCACAGCCTCAGGTCCCTCATCTGTAAAGTGAGGAGCTGGCAATGATGCTCTTTGAGGTCCTGACCATCTCCGGATCTGTGGGCCTACATTATTGTTCCTATTTTTTCATACCGCTGCTGAAACCTAGAACAACTGCCTCCCTCCAGCCCCCATGTGGAAATCCAACCCATCGGTCCAAGTTCAACCCAAATACCACCTCCTCCAGGCAGCTTTCTTGATAGAATCCACACTTGACATTTGTTAAGGACCTCCTATGTGCCAAGCAGTCATACCCTCTCCCCTTGATGATGCCTCCAGCACGTCATCTGGAGTACTCGAGTATCTGGGCAGAGGCCAGGCATACCCTGCTTGAAGCTGAACTCCATGAGGGGAGGGGCTGGGCGTCAATGGAAACTGGGCATCTCCCCCCAGATCCTACCACAGTCATGGGCTTAACGCTGTCTCCATTTTTCCCACGCTATAGTAGGGCGAAGGACCAGGCATGTAGCCAGCCACCCTCAATGCAGACGCTCCTGGCCCTGCTCTGCAGAGATACTGGGCATCATCTTCCTTGGAGAATAAGAACTTTCAGCTCTGCTAACAGGACAGTCCTGAGACAGGGGCTAGACACAATGGCCTTGTTGACCACAGCTGCCCTGTGCTTTGTGTTGATTGGCAATGGGACACTTCCTCCTGGATATCCCGTCATCGGTCAGGCCCGGGGATTCCCAGGGCATGGGGGAGGGAAGTTTCTGCCCAAAAAACTCTTTCCGGTTTTTCTAGCTGAAAGAAGAAAGAGTCCAGCAGGATGTGTGGGCTGCAGGCTGGGGAGGGAAAGAGGAGGGGCCCCCTCGGAGGACTGACAGGAGCAGCCACAGAGGGGAAGGACTAGGCAGGCTGTGGGGCAGGGAAGGATGGGCTTCCTCACCCAGGAAGCCTCTAATTCAGCAAATGTGTGGCCCAGCCTGCTCTGCTCTGGGGAACAAGAAGAGGAATCAGGCTCCACTCATCCTTGCCAAGGACGCTGCTAGTTGGCCAGGCAGGAAAGGATACTGGTGAGGAGAGAGAACCCGCACTATGTGGTACAATCTCAAGAGACCTTCCAGAAGAAATGGTCACCTAGTCTCAGAATCCCTGATAAATGTCCCCAGCAAGTGGTCATTCAGCATGTGCTTGAAGACCCCAAAGGAAAGGGACCTCCCCCTCTCTCCACCACTTTGGAAAGAGTTGTCATTGTGGGGAATGTTTTCCTGACTGTCCGTTTCTAGTTCTGGCTCAGAGAACAATACTCATCCCTTTCACCCTGGCAGATCTCTAGATACTTGAACTCATGTCTCACATTTCTGCCCCCCTCACCCCCCCAAGTCTCCTCTTTACCAGGTCAAACATCCCCAGTTCCTTCAGCTAAGACACCTGTTTCAGGCTTTACCCTGGAGATTACAGTGAAACAGGTGTGGCAGACTCACGCCCTTCACCTTCTGGGTGCGGCCCTTGTCTGGACACTGTACCTTATCTGCAGTGCCCAGAACTGAACAAAAGCATGTACTTGTAGCCTGACCAGAGGGATTCTCCCCTCCTCTGTCCTACTTTAATAAAGCCTGAGATCACCTTCACCTTCTTGGCTACTACACCACACTGCTGACTCACATGTAGAATCCTGATAAGCCTTCCCTCTAACCCCCTTTAATATTGTACCCTTTCAACACCTGCAGATTCAATCTGTCCAGTATTCATTATTGAACACTTACAGAGCTCTTTTTCTATGGTTCTTGCAGGGTTGGCATATCAAATACTACTCTCTGTGGAGATGGACAGGCTGGCAGGGGTATCCCATCTCTCCTGGCCTGTGAGCTCTCTAAGCAGAGACTGATCAAGGGCTCAATACTTATGTCATAAGACCTGGGTTTGCACAAACTAAAACTGTCCTCCAGTCTAGGTCAAGTGTTTCAACCGTGTATGTGGTTAGTCTTGTGGGCTAGGGGAACAGGAGAGTGGGTGACTGCAGAACCTGTACACCCATCAGTTGACTCTGGGTCTGGACAGTTCGCTTCCTTTATGTATCAAAGGCTGACCTATTTACATATGGCTCTGGGCAGCCCCCTACCATCCCCTATCCCATTCTTGGGCAGAGGGAGGGACAGATGGGACCCAGGGAGGAAACAGAGCCAATCAATGTGATCAGAGTCCCAAGTCAGGCCTTCTAATATTGAAATCTGGGCAAAGGACCGAACTTTAAAAAACTTCACAACCTGATTCTTTCCTGCTTTTCTAATCTTACACGACTTCCTCCCACGTTCTCAACCATCCAGCTATGCTGGCATTCTGGCTATTCTTCAAACACAACACTCCATTTCCTACCTACTTGCCTTTGTATTGGCTGTTCCTCATGCTTGGGATGCCTTCCCACTTTAACTCAGTTTGTCTCACTTTCTGCAGGAGGCTTCTCCTAGCACCCTTGACTGCTTGTCCTTCCCCTCTCCAGTTACCTCCCATCCAATCTGGATCTTCTATGTATTTAGTAATTCATTTGTGGTTTCCCTTATTAGAATGCTAATTCCTTGAGGGCAGGGTGGGTATTTTTGCCTTTTTTTTTTTGTATGCCCAGTTCCCAGCTGGGTCTCTGCAGGTGCTTAAAAAAGGTATGTTGATTGTCAGTCCAGAGTATACCTTCTCTATTCTAGTTCTGTGCCCTCCAACTCAGAGGCAGAGGATGGACAATGAGTTAAGAGCTAAAAGCAGTTGACATGTTGCCAGATGTCCATGGGACCAGGCCAGAGAGGCATTGAAGACCCTTTGCAATTGGGGTCCAGTCTGACTTTCCAGCTGCATTTCCCTGGACTCCCCGTCATGCACTCTGCGTTCCAGCCAAACACTAGCTTTCACAAGACTTGACCCTACACTTAGCACCTCCATGCATCTGAACAGGCTGGTGATCACGGTTGGATTACATGCCCTCCTCAGATTCCTCTGGGAAGTCTGGGTCTACTGTTCTCCTCTCTGGAGGATGCAGGGGCAGGGTGGGGGGAGAGGGGGAGACAGCTGGAGGGATGTGTCAGACTCACCTCGCCCCTCCTGGCTGCAGTCAATGCAGACACCATGGGGGCTGGTCAGGGTTTCAGATCACTCTGCTCCCTTCTCTCTGAGGAGGGGCCCCACAGGGCAAGGTTCTCCTACACTAGATGGGACAGGGGTGTGGGACCCCTCAGGCTGGTCCCTCTCAAAGTATACCCCAGCCCTCCCCCGGGTCATGGGTGCCTCAGCAATGTTCTAAGTAAGCCAAGATGCTGAAACCCGGCAGTGGTTTTTCTTTTCTTTCTGGAGGGTCCTAGGGATTCAGGCTGGGGCTGGGTGGGTGGGTCTTATCCCCTGGTGGCCTTCTCTCATACCATAGATTTGAAAGGACCATTAGAAATGGTCTTGTCTGGCCCTGTCTTAGGAGAGCACACAAAGATTAAACACCCAGGGTCATCCCACTGAGAGACCAGTATCCTTCCTTGAGATGCAGAGACCTTCAGCAATACTGACAAAGCACTTTAGGAGTTAGAACAACTGTTCTCCCCTTCCGGAGGAGAATGACCAGGGATTGTCGGAATTGGGCTTGAAGTCGACTCATTTGGACATGCTGCTATACTGCCCCTCTCCAAGTCCACCTCTGTCTGTCTGTCACACACAAACACACACACACAACACATACACACAGACACATATGTACACAAACAACATGCATACACCGAATGTACACACATAATACACAGTCACACAATACACACACATATATGCACAATATGCACATATAAACTCACACTCACACATCCACACATACACTCCTTCTTCCCAAGCAGAGCTGCTTTTTAAAGTACAACCCCCAAACCCTCCCTTGTCCTCTTCTGTTTCCCTTTCAAGAAGGGGAGCCCCAGGGAGACAAATTCACGCTGGAAACCCCACCCAAGCCCACCCTCTGGGCAATCTCTGTTTCTCCTTTAACTCAGGGCCAGCAGGAGTCAGTTCTGTCTTCCCTGACCCAGGAAAAGAGTCAGGAAAAGACCCCTAATGACAGGCCAGAGACTGAACCAGAGCAGGGAAAGTCCCAGAGAGATGAGCCCTTCCTAAGGACTCCAAAATGGGAAGCTGCCTTTCTCATCCCAGCAGAGGGCCACTGTATCAACCTCAGCCTGTTATGACCACATGGAGGTATGCCTGGCTGCCTCTTTTTTCCTGGGTCTTCAGACACAGGGCCACCTTATGGGTTGCTTAAGGCAAAGCCATATCTGGGGTGATGGTGAGGGGGCAAGGGGATGAATGGGGTGAACTTTCTAGCTTGAGGAGGGAGGAGGGAGCCTGCCCGTCCATTTCTCTGAGGTGTTGAAGTGAATAAAGTATTTTCCCCATGATTCCCTGGAAGGCAGTGAATGTAAAGGTTAATTGTTTAAATTTTACAGCAGAGGAAACTGAGGCACTGGGAAAGAAAGTTGACCAACAGCATCAGAAATAGACCTCTTTCCTGACTCCTGGTTCAGTGTCACTACTACTCAAGTGAGAGGCTAGAGGGCCCCCTTGGCCAGAAGCATGACCCCTCCCTCCAACTTCACCTTTTGGGGGTAAGTCATTAGCCTCTTTGCATTACTTCCAGAAGGGGAGTGGGGGAAGATTCCATTTCAATGCCTCTGCAGGTCAGAGTCTGTGCACCAGGAGTGAGCTGGTGCTCCCCAGGAAGGGGCTAGTTTTCTTGGGGGATGGGGCTCTAGCAGACTTCAGCTTAAAATATGTTGCTCCTATGATCCAATAGCCTTTGCTTGAGCACAAGGCAGAGAAGGGGAGATTACTCATTCTTATCCCTGAATTCCTAGTGCCTAGCAAAGAGCTTAGTATACATGCAGGTGTTTGCTGATGGTGGACTGAGAGACCTTGCTAGAGGAAATGGGGCAGGGGTAAATTTTCTCCTTTGGTCTCAGTTTCCTCCTTTGTAAAATGTAGAAAACAAACAAGGGTCAATTCCGGCTCTGGGACCCTCCTGGGACTTTGGTGTGGACTCAGGGAGATGGAAGAGCAGATAGCTCTTTGCAAAAAGAAAAGAATCGCTCTGTTTCCTGCCTCTGCTGGCCCCTCCCTAGATTCACAGAATCCCAGAATTGGAGTTGGCACTAACCTCACGAGTATCTGGTCCAACACACACAAGGAGTCCCCCAACTGCAATATCCCACACAAGTAAGCATCCAGCTGATGCTCAAACACTCCAGGGGAGAGGCACTCACTGCCCCCAGAGGCAGCCCCTTCCCACTCTGGGACAGCCTCATCTGGCTCCTTGGCAACTATCCTGCTCTCCCAAGCCAAGGCTAATCCCTCATACTATGGCCACCAGGCCAGCTTTGAGAACTCCATTCAGGAGGGTTCCAGAGAGGCCCCTGTCCCCTCACAGCCCTTTTATATATACACACCCCACAGTCTACCCCAAACTAGCCCAACCTCTCCAAAGCACTGGCTACTGGCCCTCTGATGTCCTCTAGAGGCCTTTCAGGGTGTCCACACCTGGCCGTGTGGACCAGGGTAAGTTCATGTTCTTGTTTAACTTCAGTTTCCTCAAATGTAACAGACTCCCTGGTATCTTAGGTTCCCTCCTGAGTTAATTTTTATTCTGCAGAGTCAGGCCAGGGCCTGGGGGTTTCCTGGGACCCAGAGAAATCACCCAATGGTCTGGCCCTCAGTTTTCCCCTTTAGGAAAAGGAAGCTGTATTCCCCCAACAGCCATGAGGCCAGTAGGCCTCCCTGGCCATCAGGGAAGCCAGTCCTACTTACCTCTGTGTCTCAGTCAATTAGGAAGTCTAGATGTGTAGGGTGAGAGAGCAGGGAGGGAGGGCACTGACTTGAGAATCTCCGGGGGCCACTAATTTCCTTAGGACTTGGGCTAAGTCCCTTCCCTTCTCTGGGTGTCATTGCCCTTCCTGGTGAAAGGCGAGTTCTAACAGCCAATTGATCTCAGCTTCTACTAATGGGCTGACTCAAACATACCTCCTCCAGGAAGGCTGCCCTACCCAACCCTGCCCACATGAAGTCACTCAGAGTGGGGCTGGCCCTGGAGGTGCACAAGGCTAGCAGAGGCCTCCCGCATCATCCCCAGCAGTCCATTTTACAGAGGGAACAACTGCAGCACGGCCAGGGACTTAAGAAGCTCCTGCTGGGAGGACCATTACAAGTCTGCATTCCTCTCACGGTTCAAGCTTGGAAGCGCTCTCACTAACAGAAAGACGCTCACCGAAGTCCTGGACGGTAGGGGCAACAATCGTGCCCATTCTCCAGAAGAGTTAACTGTGTCAGAGCTAAGATTGGAATCCAGGGCCTCTGCCTCCAACCCCCGGGTTCTCTCCACCAGTCCAGCTGCCTCTCGGCTCCCATACACTGGGTGAAGCCTAGCCTTATTAGAAAGGGGGTTTCCTGAGGGCGGAAGCCTGGATTCCCCCACCCCTGCGCCCGTGACCCTCGAAGAGCCTCTTCCCCCGCCCCCCAGTCCTAAGTTCCCCTAGGCGCTAGGGGCCCGGTGCACAGGCTCAGGCCGGCCCCTCGAGGAGGGTCACGGTCCAGCTGTGGACGCCTGGGCCCCGCCCGGCGCTGTGGGTGCGCTAAACCCTGGCGGGGTAGAGCCACATTCCGGCGAGGGGCGGGGGGCGGGATCCTGGGGTGGGGGCACTCACCGGGCACGGCCGGGCCAGGCGTTCGAGGAGGCTGGCTGGCTGTCCGACCGTCTGTCCGTCACCCTGTCAGTCTGTTTCTCCGCCCGGGAGCTCACTCTCCTCCGCGCGGGTCGTGCAGCCGGGCAGAGACTGCTTCGGCGGCTGGTAAAGATCCCCCAGCCCGGCTGAGGCTCAGGTCAGGGGAATCTGGACCGGCCCCGCCTCTGGCCCCGCCCCCGCCACGCTGCCAGCCCAGCCCACGGGCCTCTGGCCTCCCCCGCCCCCGCCCCGCCCCCATCCTCCGCCCCTTCCCACTCGCGCTTTATTCTCGCTGTTCTCCGTGGGCAGCCGGGGACGACTGCTCGGAAGCTGGGCCCTAAGCCCTGTCTCTGGTCTCGGGCTGATCCCTGATCCTGACCTTGGTCCTGGGCTGAGCCCTGACACTGACCCTGGTCCTGATCTGGTCTTGGCCCCAGTCTAAATGACAGTAACAACCAGAAAGGTGTTTATATAGCAAGTACTATGTGCAAGTGCTCACAGATATCTTCATAACGGCTGGCAGGGAGGTGTTAATTAATACCCCATTTTACAGGTGAGGAAACTGAGGGTAAGTGACTTGCCCTCGGTCACACAGCTAGGAAGTGTCTGAGATTGGATTTGAACTCAGGTTTTCGAGCTCTTCTATCCACTATACCGGCTAGCTGCCCTGGAGTCCTGACCTTGGTTTCAATCGGAGCGGTGGTCCTGACGCTGGCTCCATACTGAGCCCTGATTCTGGTCTAAGAGTCTGAGTCCTTGGTCCCAGATAAGTCCTTGGCCCTGATCCTGATTCAAGACTGGTCCTAATTTAGGTGGAAGTTTCAGTCTGGGCCCTGACTTAGCTCCCAGATGTGATGATCTGGACTGGCAGGCTGGACTGGCAGGCCCCCTGCACTAAGGGAGCCCTGGGAGCCCAGGATCCAGGACTCCCAGCCACCAAAGCTGCTTCGTACTTAAAGTAATCCTGTCACACAGTGCAGGGTTCCTCTTGGCTCCTGTGTGCCCACAGTCTGTCCAGTGGCATTCTGAGTAGTAAGAGAAAAGGGTAGATGTTGGGGGTGTTATTTGTTAGCCATTGGACCGCAGGAGAGTTCCTTCTCTCCCTTCGCTGAACCTCACTTGTCTTCTTCTCTGAAAAATAGGGGCAACAGTCCTGGCATTTGCGCCCTCACAGGGACATTGTGACCAGTTTTGCAGAAATTGTATTCAGTAATATTGCCTCTAAATCATTCCTGAGGTCAGGGATCAAGCCAATTGTCAAGGAAAACTTGGAGGGGGACAGTGAAGGGAGTGCCCAAGGATGGGGAGTTCAGTCCCATGTGGCCAAGCCTTCTGGACCAAACTGTGGTCTGTGTCATCTGATTTGGTCCTCACAATGATTCCTATGAAGCAGGTCATGCAAGGGTGGTGACTCCATTTTAGAGAAGAGGAGACAGGTTTAAAGAAAGGAAGCCACTCACCCAGAATCACCCAGTTAGGCTAAGTCAACTTGATCCCCCACAGCCAGGCTGCCTGAGTCCAAGCCTAGATGCCTTCCCACCATTATTCCACCTTCATGGGACTGGAGGGGGCTGCCTTGAAGAGCAGGGGCATTCCTGAGCCCTGATTGCCCTCATAGGCCTTCTGGGGGCAGAGGATTCCATCTTAGGATAAACTCTGACTGAGATTCTTTGACTCATGTATCACCTGACCCATGCTGAGGCCTGGTATGGGTATAAAGGGCAGTTGTTAGGGGTCCTAATAGGCTGCCTGGAACTCTGCCCAAAGTAGATACTTCCTGAATGCTTAGCAGGTCAAAGGAGACTGATTTAAGTGGCCTCTCTATCTGTTGGGGAACAGGGAGTTCAGTGTGTCTGAGGAGGTTTGGTGGAAGGGGGAAGCCTCTAAGGCTGAAGAACCAGGAGAGCTTGGCAAGGAGATGGGGAGGTGGCCTGACTCTCTGACTCAGCAGTCAGTAGAAAGAAGCCTGACCTGGGAGGGACAGTTCCTAGTCCTGACCTTGCCACTCACCTGGGAAGAAAAGTCATTTTATTTTCCTGGGAGTCAGAAAAAACTGGCTTCTGGTCCCAGGTCTAACACCGATCCTCTCTGGGAGCTGGTCTGGCAGATCAGGGGAAGGCTACAGACTCAGCTTACCCAAGTATCTCCTTCAAGATGGCTCCAATCCCACCTTTCTTGGTTCCCTTTAATGTTATCACCTTCTCTCTTCCACCTACTTTGTCTCTATCTGGTTTCATAGTTGTTTACATAGTTGTTCATAGTTATTCATGCTTTCCCCTATCCTTCTTAATCTTGGTGCTTTCCCTCAGTTGATCACCTCTCATTTTTCCTGTATATCTCTTTAGTACATAGCTGTTGAATATTATTTCCCTTCTTAGATTATGACCTTCTTGAGGACAGGCACCGAATTTTCCCATTCTTTCTATTTCCAGCACCTTGCACATAATAGACAGCAAATAAATACATGTAGACTTTGGGGATGAGATGGAGAGACATGGATTAGAGGATTCTACAGAGAGGTCAGTTCAGAGCTGATTGACAAGGCAACTCCCAAATGCTAATGTGGAGGACAGTTTTTAGTAGAGGACTTTGGAGCTGATCTGATGGTCCCCTTAGGGCTAGGCAGCCCATTTTAAGAAGGATGTTGAAACACTGGAGAGAATCCAGAGAATGGAGACCAACCATGGAGGATCCGAGGGAGGTGGAGATGTTTAGCTTGGAGGAGAGAAGGCTCAGTGGGGTTGTGATAGCTGCATTTGAGGTCTGTCCCGGGGACAAGGGATTAGCTTTGTTTTACTTGGCAAGGAGAGGGGAGTGTTTTAGCAGTAGACAGGCAGATTCAGTTGGATGTGAAGAAAGCCCACCAAGAGCTGCCCCAGAGTGGGAGGGGCTGCCTCAGGGGGTGGTGGGTTCTCTATTACTAGTGGCCTTCTAGCTAAGGCTGTTGAGGCAGAGATTCCTGCTCAGGGTCAGGGCCTGGATTAGCTTCCTCTTAGGTCTTTCCCAACTCTGAGATTCTGTGATTATAAATCAGGAGACCTAGGTTCTAATCTTGATCCTCCTGACACTAACTTGAGTCAATCCCTTCGCCTCTCTGGGCCTCAGTTTCCCCATCTGTAAAATGCAAGTATTTCCAACAATCATGTTCTGTGAATCAGTCCCTTTCCAACATTCTTTTTTCTGCCTTTTCCCAGTCTCATCCCCAAGACCAGCTTAGGTCTATTTTTTTTTTCTCTAGTTTCCTGCTACTCTCAGTGGTCCTCTGTGGCCCCAAGGACTCAGTGCAGTGCAGGTTTACTGTAGGATAGGATTTTAGAGCAGCTAGGAGGGAGCTTAGCAGTCATCCTGACCAGCCCTATCCCTTTAGAATGGAGAAAACCCAGAGAGGGGCATCGAAGTGGTCAAGGATTTAGTGTTGTTAATGTGAAACAGGATCAGACTATTCAGACTCTCCCTCTATTTCTCAGGGTGATTCTGAAGAAAGAACCTTGTAACTTTTGGGTACCACAGAAACAGGAACTGCTTCTAGACACAGACATAGATGTTGAGCCTTAGCCTCCCTTATGATGGCCCTCACGACAGAAGTAGCTTTCCTCTAAGCTATCTGACCAGTGACCAAAGCAGTAGCTTTGTCTGAGGCTCTGCTAGGGGTGCTGCTTGGGAAGGGCCAGGGGGAGAAGTGATGAAGCCCTCCTCCAGTTCTCCCTGTCTATCTGGAGTTCACACTCCAGTGAGGGGTGTGAGACAGGAGATCCCACTACTCCAAGCAAGATGTGGGTCATCCATAAGACAAGAATGACCAGCATTTAGGGCTGGAGGAGGGGGCTTTTCCTTCCAAATGTGGGAGAGCTGTCTGGAGAGCATTTCATTCAGGTAAATCTTTTGGCTTAAAACACAGAAGTCTCCAGGAGACCTTTGCTCAAGTTTGAGGTCTCAGGAACCTCAGTTCCAAGGGAGTTGGGGATGACCAGCCTAGAGAGAAGATTTGGTGAGGTCATGATAATTGCCTTTATGTATTAGAAGCCTGTCATGGAGAAGAGGGATAAGCCTCCAGCTTGGTCCCAGGGGCATAACAGGGAGAAATAGAGATGAGAGAGAGGACTGCATCAAAGTGATATGAGGAAGACTATGCTAATAGTTAGTACCACCTTATAAGAGAAGGGACTGCCTTAACAGGTAGTGAACCTCCCATCTCTGGAAGTACTCAAAAAGGAAAGCTGGAAGACCATCTATCAGGAGGGACTCTTTACACATTAAATAGGATAAACCCCCCTGAGGCCACTTTCCAGTTCGAGATTCTGATCATTTCATATAGTCGATGTTTGTTGAGTTAATTGAATTGGTGGGCACCACACATTTGTGCCTTTGGCAGCCATCAGGGCATAGGAATGAGCCTATCCCATTAGCCAGGGCAGAGGGAAGGGTTTGAAGATAGAGAATACAGATAGGAAGGAAGGAAAAGTGTAGAGTCCTAGGCATTGCTTGGGAAGGGCATTGTAGGGGACCCTGGGTATTCAGAACAGGGAGGAAGGAACTGGGCAGAGTAAAGGAAAGGAGAAAGAAGGCATTGAGGGCAGACACTACCAGGAAACTCACTCCTTTCCTGGCTACAGGTACCCAGAGCCCCTGAACCCTCAGAGGGTCTGAGGTGAAGGTCTGTGCCCTTCCCTCCTTACCAACCAGTCATGTCACTTTTCCTGAGGAAAGTCTAGGTCACTGGTCTGATAGTGGGCCCAGCTTCTTGCTGGGCTCTGCCCTTTGGGAGCAAAGGACTACTGGAATGGTCGGGTTTGGGGCGGGTTGGGCTAGGGTGGAATGATGCATGTTGTCTGTGCTCACTCATCTTTCTGCCAGCCTGTCCTATCACTTCTGCCCTAAGCCTGTCCTTGGTGGCATCTTTCTGTCCCTTATCAGCATTTCTTCCCCTTGCCAGGGCTTTTTATCCTCATGTCCACTCCTTCCTCCAACTCCCCCTCCAACTCCCCAGGCTCTGGCATCCCTTATCTCTGGACTGGTTTGCCCAGGCCCCAGGGCCCATCCCTGAAAGCCTGGGAAATTCCATTTCCCTGTTGTCTTCCCTACTGAAGTGGAACTTTCCTCTGGAAAGAGATCAGCACACTTGGAGGACAATGAGAGGAGGGAAAGAGGCATTTTTCTTGCCTCTTTTTCCTTCCTTCCCTTCTCCCATGGAACTTGGTGGGCAGGGGTTCCAGCCAAACAGGGGCATCCACAATTATGAAAAGGGGGAAATGGAAAACTGGATTTGGGGTAAGGGCAGGGGCAGAGACAGGGCAGCCCAAGAGAGCCAATATAAAAAAGACTGAAACCAAAGTGAGGAGAGCTCCATTTTAAACCTTGACACAGCATTCACTTGGCCCTTTCCAGCCTCACTTTACAAGTCTGTCAAATGGGACACTGATTTCCACAGGGTATGTTAACCCTTCTCCTAAACGTTGGATCCAAGAGCTAGAAGGAAGAGGCCCCCTTGCCTGCCCCCCATTTTACAAGTGAAGAAACTGAGGCCCAGAGAAGTTAAATAGCCTGCCCAAGATCAGAGCCAGGATGAGCACTCATGTCCTGCTGCTTCCCTTAATAGTTGTGTAACCATGGGCAACCACCTTATATTTTTGAATCTTGGTTTCCTCATTTGTAAGACAGGAATGAGAGACAGTGTGGTGTGGTGGACAGAGAACCAGCTTTGGAGTCAGAAAGACGTGAAGCCACTTTACCCCCAGTGTCCCAGGAAACTCTGTAGTAGGTTACAGAAAAGTCGCAATCTGGATGGGTGAAGGAAGTTTTCACACTAGGAATTCCTCACGGGTCTGGACTAATAAACAAACCAGGATGGAGTTGTACATCTTTCCACCCCCTGTCTTCACTGCTGCTGTGACCAAGGGCGTGAGAGACATCTTGGTCATGGCAGGGGACTCATTTCCCAAGCTTGGAAAATGCCCAGTGTCTACACTCAATAGTTTGTTGCTCTTACATAAACTTCTGACTGCTGGGACTGATCCTGGCTCCATCTGTTCTTTCTCTTTCCAAACCTTAGAGTGCATATTCTTTGGTGTCATTGTAACTAGGAGCTGCACCTCCCTAAAGCCCCGCTCCCTCAACTGTCCCAGGACCCACAGGAGGCAGAGAGGCAAAGGCTGTTCCTAATGAGAAGACATTTAATGGATATAAAGGTAAGTTTAACTTTGGCTAAAAAAAAACCCCCCAAACCCAAAAATCTTCCCAATTATTAGACGGGGGTGTGGGAAGAAAAAGACACATGACTGAGCAGCAGCAGCAGATGAACGGAAGGAAAGGAAGGAAGGGAAGGGAAGGGAAGGGAGGGGAGGGGAGGGGAAATCGATCCTATGTTTGATAAGTTAGTCCCACTCCCATTCCCTAGGAAAGGGGAAAACAGAAAAGAAGCACCGTGAGAAGAGTTTGATGAGAATGTGGAGCTTGAGGCAAGGAAGGGGCTAAGTGTGCTGGAACCCTGAGGAGAGAAGCCACCTCCATTGGTATCTATACAAAGAGAGAAACTGGATTCAAAGTGGTGAGGAGAGAAAGTTGGAACACCAAGACCAGGACAGTGTGACCAAGCTAGGAAGAAGCCACACAGAGCAGATACAGAGTTGCTAGAACTGTTCATGCTACTGAGAACAGAGCTGGTGATTCCTCCCTTTCCCCCTCCTTTACTTCTTTCCCACTGTTTTGAGAGAGAAAGATGTGTCTGTTGTTCTATTTTTGTTTCTTTTTTCCTCCTATTTTTATTTCTTAAGAGTTTATTTTGCTTTCTAGTTTGTTGTTCTGAAGCTATGTTCACCAAGATAAATGTGGTATTATCAATATTCTTTTTCATTGCCCAAATGCAACTGAGAAAGACAACAAAGAGAGAAGACCTGTGCGAAATAGATTTTAAACATAAATACAAATACATATGCATTACATGTGTATGTACATGTAAGTGTGTCTGTATATGTATCTGCCAGAGTAATTTTTCTAGATGGGGGCTCAGAGCTATAGATTAGAGAATAATTGAGTCACTTTTTTGTAACTTTCCAGAGCAGAGGTTAAAAACCTCCATGGATGTGGATTGTTACTGTTGTTCAGTTGTGTCCAACTCTTTGTGAGAGATACTGGAATGGTTTGCCATTTCCTTCTCCAGCTCATTTTTACAGATGGAGAAACTGAGGCAAAGAGGGTTAAGCGACTTGCCCAAGGTCACACAGGCTGGATTTTAACTCAGATCTTCCTGACCCAAGGCCTAGAACTCTATCCACTGTGCTACCTAGCTACCCATGGACCTAGATTAGTTTTAGGTAAAAGAGTCAGCAGTGTAATATACCAGGGTTGCTAGGCTGGGCTGAGGAGAAGAGGGCTAGTTACTCCCTCTTTCTGGCACTCATCTTTGTGTGCTCTGAATCATTACCATCTTAGCTACGTCATCTGTCTTCTCCGTTGAGCATGACGTCACTCTGGAAGAAGGGTTTTCCTTTCAACCCCCACCCCTTCACAGGAAGACAGTGAGAAGGTAAAGTGGTTGAAGGGGCCACCCCTCCTACCAATCCTAAATTGCTCAGGAATTGTTAAATTTTCGGTGTACGCATTTACACCTTGGAAATCTGCAAATGCTACAGATCTGGGCTTGACTTACTGTTTTCTTGATAGTCTGAGCATAAGGAAGTGATGGAGAAAATGTTAATGTAAATTAAACTTAAAAGTGCATCATGTGAAAAAATTTTCCCCAGAGAGTCAATTTACCAGCACACTCCTGTCAAAGTGTAGCTGGAGGTGAGTCGTCGAATGGGGCAAGGATACTGTGGGCAATGGGAGTCTCCACTGGGGCTCCGTAGACAGAGACAGAGCTCTCTCTGGTACTGTAATCAGGTACCACCTCCAGGAAGTGAACCCCAGGGAGAGAAAATGTCACCACCACCACTGACATTTGCATGAGGCAAGTGTGACAGGCAAATGCTGGGACACCAAGGCAAGGACTGTGTGACCCTACAGCAGCTGTGGAGTTATTGGAACTATTTCTGCTACTGCGGTCACAACTGGCCATGCCTTACTTTCCCCTCCAGCACTTGCTTCCTTGTGTTTCACTCTTTGGGGAGAGAGACAAGACTTTCCCCTAGACTTTAACTCTTGACCAGACTCATAAGCGTTAAGATTTGGTAGGTCTCTCCTGGCCTTGGATTCAGCATTCTCTCCACTTCATCATACCAAACCACACCTCCTGTTTGCTTTCTGTTTTGCTGTTGTTTTATTTTTTGTTTGTGTCCCCTATTGGGATTCTCTTGTTTTTTTCTTTCTTTTAAGTAGAATTTTACTTTTTCCAATTACATATAAAGTCAATTTTTAACATTCATTTTTATATAGAATTTTGAGTTCCAAATTTTCTCCCTCCCTCTCCCTTCCCCTCCCTAAGATGGTAAGCAATTTGATGTAGATTATATATGAGCCATCATGTAAAATATATTTTCATATTAGTCATGTTTTCACTGTTGTTTTACATTTAATTCCTTTAAAATGAATGTAGTTAACAATTATTAATTTATGTGTTTTGTTACTCAAATATAACTGAAAAAGACAATAGAAGGGGAATGAGAGACAGACAGAAAGAGTGAGACAGAGGGAAGGACAGAGAAACAGAGATAGAGATGACTTCCTATATCTGCCAGGGTAATTTTCCTAGCTGGGAGCTTGGAACAATAGAAGAAAGAGATATTAATTTTCATGTCTTCCAGGTTAGTCCTAGGCAAATAAAATAGCAGTCTTGGGGACAGGGAGAAAAGTATGAGCAAGTTGGGATTGGTATGAGAAGTGACCCCCTCAACCACTGCATCTTACCACTGTCTTCCTGTGGTGGGGTTGGAAGGATGTTGTTGTTTGGACTTGGTTTTTGAAAAGGATCAGTCACTTCATGGGTGATGCCTTGATTCTTCCTCCAGAGGGGGAAAGTAGAGAGAAAGTCCTGCCCTGTGGAAAAGACAGAGAAGTTGGCTAGAGAGCAGTCACCCACAAAGGTGAGGGCCAGAAAGAGGGTAGCTGGCCCTCTCCTCTTCAGCCCTACTATCACGCTGCTTACTCATCTGCCTTAGACTGGAGGTTCCCAAACTTATTTGGTGTACCTCTCCTTTCAAAAGCAATTACTCAGAGCCTCCTAGAAATCTACTTTCTTTAACCCTTTAACTTTCTTTTTTTCAAAATTTACATCATTTCAAAAAACCCATAAATTTTTTAAAAAATGATACATCTTAAAATTTAATAATTTATTGTAAATTTGTGGATTTTTTCCTGCATTGAAATTTTGATGTTATAGTATCTTACTGTAAACAAATCATCATATACACATATTCCTGCTGATACATATTGAACTTCCTGACAATGTGTGATACGCTCACCTGCCAACACTTGCTTGTTAAGACCTGTTGGTGGACTTGACCACTGATGAGTTATAACATTCATTTTAAGTGTTCATTTAGAAAATAATGTAATTGCTATGATTTTAACTCTATTATACAACAGATGAAACATGTATGAATGATTTTTTCAAAAATCTCTTCTTTATATTTCTACTGCCCCTTATTTTTATTCAATACCCCTCCTCCCAATTGCACCTGAGTCTACTACTATACTCCTCCATGATTTTAGAGCCTCCCAGGGGGTGGTATTACCCACTCTGGGAAGCTCTGCATGAATCCAGGTTCTTGGGTGTTGGGACATAATCCTTTGTGTGAGGCTTCCAATCTCCTCCCTCCTCAGAAAGTGAGGTGCAGATTGGCTCTTCAAGGGATCAAGGAGGTGGATCTCCTATCTCTCAGCTGACACTCTCTTTAATGACCTGAGAAACAGGCATCACTGTGCTGGAAGGATTCTGGCAAAGAAGAAAGCAGCTCGAGTATGGTGATGAGGGGATTGGAGCAATGTCATAGGAGGAAAGGGCTATTTAACTGCCTTTTTTTTGCAACATGGCTAATCTGGAAATGTTTTGTGTGATCTCACATGTATAATTGATATCATATTTCTTCCCTTCCCAATGGGTGGGGGGAGGGACAGAATTCATAACTCAAAATTTAAAAAAAGAATGTTAAAAATAAATTTTCAAAAAACTGGAAAAAAGGAGTTTCCAGGAAAGCACATGGAGTTTAGGAGGGGCCAATCCCAGAGGGTCTTGCAGCTCAGGAGACAGATGGTGAACAGGCTTGGTCTCTGAGCCACAGTTCAGAAATTTGGGAGGTTTTGGTGATAATACAGAAAGGATAGGCCTTTACAGGCTGTTATTGTCAGGTAACTGAGGCCTCTAACTGCCCAGGCCCAGGGAAACTTCTTTCAATGACCCCAAAGTGCTACCCAAAGGAAGGAGACAGTAGCCCAGCCCCAAGGGCCAGGGGTCAGTAGACATCCTGGATCCAAGAGGGTCCTGGGAACAGAAATGAGGAGCATGGGGATAGACTAGGTAAGGTGGGCCTCAGGGTGCTATTGTCCTTGGTTTGGGGAACCTTGGGATAGATAGCTGCTCTAATGGGCAGAGCACCAAGGGAAAGCAGGAGCAGCCTGTGGATATACTGAACACCTGGCTATTCAACTAGTGCACCAGTCAGCCAGTGTTCACAGTGGTATGCTCCTGGAGAAGACAGCTCTACCCCCTCTTCCAACCCCCTAAATGGAAAGGACTGTGAGGACTCTCACTCACGGGGCTTCTGTTCCAAGATGTTCCTAGTTTGTTTTCTCCCAATCTGGAGAGGAGTCTTAGATCCTAACAATGTCAGAGCTTGTAGGGATCTTAGAACAAATAAAACAGAATGTCAGAGCTGGAGGGATCATAGAACATGGAATGTTAAAGGAGGGAAAGTGTTTAGACTGAGAGGGAATTGAATATATAGAAGACAATGTCAGAGCTGGGAGGGACCTTAGAACAGAAAATATAGAGCTTGGAGGGACTTAAGAATGTAATACAGACTGTCAGAGCTGGGAGGGCCCTTAGAGCTCTTGGAGCCCAAACCCCTCATTTTACAATGAGAGAATCTGAAGTGCAGAAGAACGTAGTGACATGTCCACAGTCACACCACCCATCAGACGCAGGGCTAGGACTAGGACCCTCATATAATATACCTGGATTTAGCAAAGCTCCATTAATTTTTTTTTATTGATGCCTACTGTTTTTGACATTGTCTAAATTTTCCAAAGCTTTTTTCCTAAATAAAGGAAGTCAATAAGCATTTACTAAGTGCCTACTATGTGCTAAGCACTTTTTACAGCTAGGATATCATTTGATCCAGAGAGCCATTCCTTACCACAAAGATTTTTTTAAAAAGAAAAACAGGAATACAAGGAAAGAAATCCAGCAAAAGAAACCATAATATAATATATTCATTATTCCTCGGCCATGGACGAATCCCCTCGGAGAAGCGGGGCAGCCATGTGTTCTCACAGCTCTTCTTTGGGATCAGGCTCATCCTTTGGGTTGTTTCAGAGGCTGTTCTCTCCATTCCCATTGCTGCCAATGGGGATTTGTTTTCTTGGCCCCATTTCATAACTTCTTTTGTGCTATACTTGTGGAAAAGATGGGGGGAGGGGTAAACAATAGGACAATGAAGTCGGAAAGAGTTGAATGAGCAGCCTGAAAGACCAATTGTTAAGGGTTTCATGTGAGTGTGGAAGGAGGTCTGAAGTAGAGTACCCCAGGGATTTGTGGCTGGCTCTAATAATAACAACATTTATGTAACACGTTAAGGTTTGTAGAGCAATTTACAATTATTGTCTCAGCTGATGCTCACAGCAACCCTGGGAAGTAGGTGCTATCATGGTCTCCATTTTACATATGGGGAAACTGAGGCAGACAGAGGATACATGACTTACCCAAGGTCATACAGTTACAACGTGTCTGAGGCTCCTTGTGAACATCTTAGAGACAGCAGGCCCAGTACTCTGTGCACTATGGTGCCACCTGGTGGCCATCTGAACATTTCTGTCTGTCCTTTGTTCTCAAAGAGACCCATGGTGCCATAACATGAAAGTGAACTGGATTTAAATGACGCAGGTCTGTGCAAAGTTACTAGCCTCACTTTGTCCTCTGGGGCCACCTGGGGCCAGCAGCCAGATACAGATCAGGACAACTGGAGACGGCCCCGGAGGCGTTGGGAGACCATGGCCTTTTTAAGCCAAGGACTTTCCCAAGTCTCAGCTTGACCAGGCAACACCCATTCAGGGATCAAGGCCAGGTAAGTCTATGATGGGTCAGGGCCCAGATGGTACGCCTCTCTCATCTGAGCATGACACAAAGTTGGGAGGGATCGCAAAGACTTTGCTGGGCTAAAACCTGCGATGGAATCTAAGAAGATGAACGTTAGTAGGGCCCGCACACAGTCTTACGGTGGGGCCAAACGCTGACTCTACAAGGTTCAGCAGGAGTTTGTCTGAAAATGATCTGGGTGTTTTAATGGACCACAAACTCTATAACGAATCATCGGTGGCAGCCCTTAAACCTACTGCCATCTTGGGGTTCATTAAAGTGAGGCAGAACCTCTAGGAATAGGGAAGTGGGAGTCCCTCTGTCCTTTGCTGTCACCAGACCTCATCAGAAGTATTCTGTTTGTTTTTGGACCACACAGTTTAAGAGAGACATTGACAAATTGCAGTGTCCGGAGGATGGCAGCCAGAATGAGGAAGGACTTGCATTCAGGTCTCTTGTGAGGGTCAGTTGAAGGAATTATGTAACTTGGAGAAGAGAAGGCTGGGTAGGATGGGGAGGGGAGAGAAAGGGGCCATGATTGCTGTACTCAGGGTTTTGAAGAACTGGCCAGTGGGTGAGAAATGAGACTGGTTCTGGTAGGCCCCAGAAGGCAGAGGAATGAGGAGCAATGACCCAGGCTGGGCTGGGTGGGAAGCTGAAAAGAGGCCAGGATTGTCATGATCTCAGGTAAAGCCTCTACCAGAGAGAGCTGCCTCAGAATGGAATGGAATGCTTTAAGGAGGTAGAGGCATCTTAGGAGGTAGAGAGTGTGTGTCTTTCAGTAAAGGCTGAATGGACCACACAGAAGGCGTGACTTTTTAGTAATTGGACTCAACTGGTTGATTTCTGGGGTCTCTCCTAACTGTAAAATTCTGAGATTCTGTGAATGGAAAAGTTGTACCTAGCGCCTCCTGGTGTTAGGAGCCCCCAGGCATAGTGGATAGAGCCCTGGTCCTGGATGCAGGAAGCTTCGGGTTTAGATCCAGCCTCAGATACTTACTGGCTGTATGGCCCTGGGAAAGTCATTGCACCCTTGTCTGCCTCAGTTTCTTCATCTGTACAATAGCACCTCCTTCCCAGGATTGTTGTGAAGATAAAATGAGGTAATATGTGTAAACTGCTTTGCAAACTTTAAAGGATGATATGCTAGCTACGAATTATCATTTTTAGCATAGTGCACAGCATATAGTAGGTGCTTACTAAATGCTTTTTGATTTGGCTTGGTCTGAGTTCTTAAGGGAGAGTACAGCCAGCATGGGGCAGGGGTCCATCCTAGGCTGTGACTATTTGGAAGTTCTACTGAGCTGCTATCCCCTCCATGAACCCCCATCCTCTTAATGAGTTTCCCCTGTCACTGAGCCCCTATTTCTCTCACTGAACCCCTCGTCTCTCCCTGAGCTCCCAGCAGACGTGTTCAAAAGAGACATGTCCCTGGATTCATTCTGCTCCGATAACAGCCTTGATCTCCTGGATATTGGAGTTTCTGAGAGAGGTAAGGGAAGAAAATCAGGTCTCTTTGCTTGAGCAAAAGAGACTTTCCTCCTATCTTCTGTGCTTCCTCTAGCAGCCAGGAGTCCTAGCAGTCCCCAGGGTTGATTCCCAGGAGCAATGCAGCAGTCTTTCCCACCACAATGGAACAAGATGGAGGTGTCTTCTACCTTCATGTCTAGAGTATTTTTCCAAAGAGAGAGAGTGAAGTTGTGTAGGGGTTGGGGTGTGTGCTGTCGGTATGGACCCCATACCTTCATTAGACACAACTCAAGGAGAGGCATTGATGGGTATCTCTGGAATCTTGACCATTCCGCTCCAAGGGAGTCTTTGATTCTGACCTGGAGAGGAGCAGGAGAAGGGGCCATGAAACCATAAAAGGTTTCTCAGAGGAGAGAAACAGATTAGAAGTATATTTATTGGCCCCTTCTAGGAATCGATCCCCCTCCCCATCCCTCTTAGATTCAGAATGCTTTCCTGGTTGCTGTTGCTTAATGGGGCAGCTAGGTGGTATGGTGAATAGAGTGCCGGATGCCCTGGAGGCAGCTGAAAACACTCACTAGCCGTGTGACCCTGGGCAAGTCACTTGTAAGTTTTCTTAACTGTAAAATGAGACTGGTAATATCACCCGTCTCTTAAGGTTGTTATGAGGATCCCATGAGGTAGCATTTGTAAGGTGCTTAGCACAGAGTAAGCAC
Organism: Potorous gilbertii; assembly: GCA_028658325.1. Lineage (NCBI taxonomy): Eukaryota > Metazoa > Chordata > Mammalia > Diprotodontia > Potoroidae > Potorous > Potorous gilbertii. Next base: position 68,402 of record JAQQSK010003521.1, on the reverse strand, counting down.
TAATAGGTGTTGATTTTCCTTCTTCTAAAGAGGAAGGGATACCTGTAACTTATATCCAAAGACTTGACCTCTTCCCACCAAATAAACATTATTTACATAGAAGACCATTACAAACAGTGACTCTTAAGTAAATCCATTTATCAGAGATGATCGAAAGAGAGAGCCCTCGATTTCACCCATGTGGAAATTCCCTGGTCTCTTGAGAAGCAGGCTTCACCTCTATATCTGCCTCCCTATGTCCTTCTCTCTCTGCTTGGGTCTCTCCAGTCACAGGCTCCCAAGCCCACTCTGCCCTGAAGGCAGGGAAGTAGCATGGTGTCATCCTTCTCTCTACTGAAAAGAGAGTCTTATGCAAATGAGCCAGGATCACATTTTAGTGAGAAGGGGATGGATTTAGGGTTAAGAGACCTGAGTTCGAGTCTTGGCTCAGATGCTTACCAACTCTGTGAGCTTACTTATGCTTCCTCTCTATGAACCTGTTTCCTTCTTTGTAAAATGTAATAATCCTTATGGCACTATATAAATGACAGTGACAATCAAGATGACTGATGAGTCTACACACGTTGTAATTTTGGTTGTGAAAAATCTGTTATTTTTGCCCCCCCCCTCCCAAGTGTGCATCATCTGTGACTGGAAACAGTCCTACCTCAGTCACCTACCAGTCTCAGTAAGCCTGTCTGCCTCAGTATCCTCAACTGTAAAAAGGGTATAATGATATCACATACCTCCCAAGGTTGCTGTGAGCATCAAATGAGATAACATTTGTAAAATGCTTTGCCAACCATAGACAAAATAGAAATGGTATTTTATGAATAATAGTGTGTTTAAAGACACAGTTATCGTAGGCCCTCAAGTCTTCACTTCTCCAACCTACCAGATTATTTCTGTTGATTCTCATATGACATGGCCTTCAGGATCGATTCAAGGACTCACCTGTCTTCCTCTGGACATTCTCCAGATGACCACTGCCCTTAAACTGTTGAGCCCAGAAATGAACACAAAATTCTAGATGAGCCTGACAAGGACAGGGTAGAGAAGGTTTATTGACTTCCAATTCATCAGATTCAAGCCTCTTTTGAAATGACAGAAGGCAGAACTAGGCGCAATGGGAGAGGGGATTTACAATTAACTAGATGGGCAATTATTCCAAAGTAGGATGGGCTGTTGGGTGGTAGTGAGTTCTCTGTTCCTGTAGGTCTTCAAGGGAAGGCTGGATGACTGTTTGTAGAGGAGATTCCTGTTCTGGAATGGTTAGACTAGATGCCCCTGGGATTTTTTCCAGTTCTGAGCTTCCACCAGAGCGCCTCCTGTTTTTCTTAATTTAATATTTACCCAGCACTAACGAGTTCCACAGTGTTGTTGGGCAATCAGCTGTAGCAGAACCATACATGTTTGGATTCAAGATTCAGGAACAGCCAAGTCCCAGAGTATTCTGTGAATTACCGCAAGTAACCCTGATGAACTAAGGGCATATTGTGCAGCATTTCTGAAGAGTTCCAAGCACCTTTACTGAGTCTGTCCTCTTTTTTTATCTTGGCTTCCTATAGCAGATTTCCCCCCTTTTTTGTGTTATGGATTCCTTTGGGGGATGCCATTTGGTAAAGTCAATGGACCTTTTCTCAAAATCATATTTTTAAAATTGTTATTCATTATGAAAGAGAGTGCTCCATTTTAATTAAAGGTTAATGAAAATGAAGATTGACTTTTTTTTCCCATTCAAGTTCACAGATCCCCTAAAATCTGTCTATGGACCATAGTTCAAGAACCCCTACTGTAGAGCAAGCTGGACTCTACCTACCCATCAATCATTTTAGACTCTTTGAGGCCCCATTTGGGGTTTTCTTGACAAAACATATTAGAGTGATTTCCCATTTCCTTCTCCAGCTCATTTTACAGATGAGTAAACTGAGGCAAACAGGGTTAAGTGACTTGCCCAGGGTCACATGGCTAGTAAGTGTCCGAGGCTTGGGGAGAGAAAGTCATAGACTGAATAGAGGGTGGAAGAGAAAAGCCTTGAACTGAGCCCAGGGTTCCAAGGCTTCAGAAAGAAAAGGCTGCTGGATGAACTTAACCTACTTTAATTTCATGCATCTCCCACATTTCCTTACCACCTACTGGGTCTAGGGCCGTGCTCAGTGCTGGGCTGGGATCAATGATGAGTGAGATGCTGACTTTACCCTCATGGAACTTAGAGTCATTGAGTCCAAGGATGTTCAAGGTAGAAATGTCCTTGCCTCATGACTTCTAGAGATGAGGAAGCTCAGGCCCAGGGAGGGAAAGTGACTTGACCCATGTCCCACAGGTCCTAAGGAGAAACTAACTTGAGGATCTGCAAACACAGGTGCTATGGTTCTTAACCCAGGCTTCTTACTGTAATAGGGCTGGAGGATTAGACACAAGGACACCTATAATATGATATGATACGATATGATATAGTGATATGACGTGAGGTGATGTGATATGATACATAATACATCATATTGTATCATATCATATATTAATTATATTATATTACATCACATCATTATATATGACAGATTATAATCTTAAGAACTTCAGAGAGGTACCTATATGAGATTTAAAACTCTTTGGGAGTTCAGAGGTGGACAGGATCACTTCCAGCCAGGGATGCAGGAGATCTCATGTAGAAGCAGGCAGTAGAGCTGGGCCTGAAGGCACAGGCTCTGAAAATAACTTCAGTGGGGAGCAAGTTGATTAGAGAACAAGATGACCTTGACTGTATTGTTTTCTGAGCCGCTGGCCTGGAGCCCAGGATGCTTGGACAGCCAGCTGCCAAGCTCTAAAATGAGGAGTTGGGCAGTGGTAGAGGAGTCACAACCCATCAATCCCATCCCCAATGGGGTGTGAGTCTCTTTGCTAAGATCTATGGCTGTGTCTGCTCTCTACAGTCCTTGCTGGGCTTCTCATATATCATCTGCTTTTGCTTACTCACCCATGGGCCCAGAAACTGCCTTCAAGGAGCCCAGGCAGAGGCCACAGGGACAGTAGACACAGGCTTTCTGCCTACTCCTAACTTTTCACACTGATGTCACTGGACTGGGGTTCCAAGGATCCCCCAATTGGCTTTGGGACCAAGTGTTTGGGTTCAGTGGACTTAGAGCGCTCCATTGCAGAATCCAAAAGTGATATCAGTGGCTACCTCACCTAGGAAATCCATCATCTTAGGTCCTCTGGAATGATGGTTGGTTATTGAGTTAATCAGCTCATAGACTTTCAAAGTGGCTCATTTTTACAATGTTGATGCTACACCAGAAGTTCTCCTGGTTCTGTTCATTTCACTGCATCAGTTCATACAAGTCTTGCCAGGGCTTCTAGGAGAGGGGGCAGGAGAGGGGGACAAGTATGTATCACTTGTCATTCAAATCAGGTCTGATTCTCCACTACAATATCCTCTGCCCTTTACTATCCATCTTCCTCTTGGCACTTTACAGAGAACAAGGAAGTCCTTGTGAAGATCCAGCCTTGAGGGTGGTGGGAAGTTCTGTTTTTCTGGGACCAGCTCCCAGCTGGGAACTAACATCACCCTTCAAGTGTTCCTCAGAGGAAGACTCTGATGAGGAGATCTCTATGGTCCCTATTCTAATAGTCAAGGAGAGTAAAAATGAAATCACGTCATTATCTTCTCTCTTCCCCACAAAGATATAGCACAAGTGTTCCTAGGTCTCTCTAAAACTATTTTTCTCCTTATCTCCTATGAGGAAAAAGCCTTTAGTCTAATAGACAAGAAAGCCTGCTTCAGAGTCAGGAAAACCTGGGTTCAGGTTTCACCTCTGATACATACTAGTGATGTGACCCTGGACAAGTCACTCATCTCATGTTCTAGGCAGCTTACCAAACTGCAGAGAAGTTTCTGGATATTCCTCTTTGGTAGAGAGACTTTGCTTATTACTATGGAGATTTCCATCTGTAAAAAGAAAGGGGATTGTACTTGAATGTTTATTATGTTGAATGTCTGTTACAACAGCTTGTTTTAAGAAAACAATGTATGATGGCTGATGAAATTATGGCATATGAGTATAACAGAGAAACATTGCTTTGTAAGAGATGAGGAAGGAAATGGTTTTAGAGAAACCTGGGAAGACTTGTATGAACTGATGCAGTGAAATGAACAGAACCAGGAGAACTTCTAGTGTAGCATCAACATTGTAAAAATGAGCCACTTTGAAAGTCTTTGAGCTGATTAACTCAATAACCAACCATCATTCCAGAGGACCTAAGATGATGGATCTCTTGACAGAAAGATGATGGAGTAATATGCACAGTGGGATGTACATTTTCAGGCAGGCCCTAGATGGGAATTTTTCTTGCTTGACTATACTTATTTGGTACAGGGTTCCTTTTTTGGAGGGGAGGGGGAGAAGCAGTGCGGGGGAGAAAAAAGTTTGGAGATGAAAAAAATTACATTGAATTAAAAAAATGACTTCATCAAACATGGTAATTACAAAACTGCCCTGCTTGTATGTATCTCATTCCAAACCTCTTTCCATTCTCTTCTGTTTCTCTAAATGTTCTGAAGATCCCTTTTTCTTTTTTTCCCTTTTTTTTGACCTATCACTCACCCTGTTCCCTAACCTCACCTCATTCAAAGCTGAAAAGGAGGGTGGTAAGGAATCTGTTTGGGGTTGTGGTACAGAAAGATGAGAGTCAGGAGTGGAGCCTGGAGAGGAAGAAGACAAAGTTAGCCCCAGCATTTTCCTTAAAATTAGAGAAAAGGGCTGCAGGGGAGGAGAGTACTTCCAGAATGAACAGTCTGGGAGAGGAGTGAACTTCTGATGGTGCTGTTTTGTGGCGGTTGCTCTTTATACTTTTTATCAGTTCATGGAAGTCTTCCCATTTCTTTGTATCCATTATATAGAGAGTAAGATCACAGCAGAATAAGATTCCCTTATATTCAGGCAGCACAATTGCTCAGCCATTCCCCAATTGATGGGCGTTGACTGTTTCCAGTTTTTTGGCATATAATCAAAAGTACTGTTATAAATATTTGGTGTATATGGAGGCTTGCTTTTTGTCAATGGCCTCATTGGAGCAATGGGTGGAATCTCTGGGTCAAAGAGTGAGGGCATTTTAATCATTTTATTTACAAAATTCCAAAAAAGTCTCCCGAAGGGTTATACTAATTCACAGCTCTACCAACAATGCATTGGTGTGCCTTTCTCTTCAATGCTTTTCCCATCTTTGCCAAAGATGACAAATTGATCACAGGATTCTTTTTTTATTTCTTACTGATAATTCAAAGGATCACTTTATATGGTTATTAAGTTTTCAATTCTCCTTTTGAGAAACCTCAGTTTCCTAACAGCCTAACATCTGCAAGTGCTGGACGGACACTGGGGGGGCCTCTTGCATCTTGGACAAGAGTTGTGGCTGATTTTAAACCATCTGAGGGTTTATGCTTAGTGTCTGCTAGTAACTGGAGTGGGAAGGGAATGTTGAGTGGGAGGTCCATGGGGAGCACCTGCGGGGGTAGTCTAGAATCACAATTAACAAGGATGAACAACATCTCTGACGTCAGAAGAGGGCATCTAGTCCTTCCTTCTAGAACACCTGAGACATTGTCCTTCAGCCTCCTTTCCAAGGCAGCTCATTTTATTTTGGGACAGCTTTCCTTCTTAGAGCAGGGGCAGTAACTGATCCTTGGGGTATGGTGGCCCCTTCTCTTATGGCACAAAGTACATGCCACCCAGCTATTGGTGTTCATGCCCTCTAAGGGCAGAGGCTGCATCTCCTGTCACATGCCTTGCTCCCTAGCACAAACTGTTTCCTCTCACCTGACCAAGAGGCCCTCCACAGCATTCCCACTGTGTCATTCAGACCATTAGTGCATCCTCCTAAATCTCCTTTGGTGGCTCACTGGAGTTCGAGGTCTAGAGGGCCTCTTTGAGCCCCAGTTTCCTCATCTCTAAGATAAGGATCATGTCCCTTCCCCATGGGTTGCTGTGCAGATCATGAGAACAGATTCTAGCCATTTTCTTCCTCCCAAATTTCTGTAACTCACTCAGTTCCACTGGTCCAGTGTCCAGGCCTCTCACCAGCCAGACTCTCCTCCTTGAAGACCCTTGCCAATTTGTCAGCGTGCCTCCTTGTCTGTGGTGCCCGGAGGTGACCTGATCACAGCAGGGGGGGCCATGAGGTTACAAGCCTGGGAAAGGCCTCAGAGGCAGGTCCCATTGTAGCCCAAGGATATTCCATGATGCTGCCAAGAGCGCTCAACACTCAGCCTTCGCTCGAAGACTTCCAAGGAGAGGAAACTTCCTAAGGCTGCGAGCCTGTCCCGCTTGAGATCACCTCAACTGTCAGGAAGCCTTTGCTCACACTGAGAATAAGCCAGGCCCCAGCTGTTATGAAGCAGATTGCCTAGTATAACATATAAGTCCCGAGTTCAAATTCAGCCTCAGATACTTACCAGCTGTGATCCAGGGCAAGTCACTTAACCTCTGTCTGCCTCAGTTTTCTGAACTGTGAAATGGGGATAACAGCCCCTACCTCTAAGGGTTGTGGTATCTCATCACTTGGCAAGTTTCAGAGCTCTAAATAAATGCTATTATTAAAAGACAGGGACACAAGTAACCAGACAGAACCTAGGATTGTCACCAAGCCTTCTTCCCACCATTCCTCATTCTGACCTCATGTTTCCTCAGTCTCCTCTTCCTCTGACCCTCACATGAGGTCTCCATCCCCTCATTCTCCCAGTTGTGCCCCATGCTTAGAAGGGACACATGTCAAACTTTCTTAGCGACTTCACTGGACTCCTGAGTCTGCTGTCAAACAGGTGGCGCTAATCCCACCCCTGCTCACACATCAGATGTAGACAGAAGGCTGGAGAGCCAAAAGCAGTTTTATTGCTCGCCCAGGGAGTCATGCCCTGTTCATATGCTAACAGCTATGGGGCTCCAGGCTGGGGACCACCACCCTGAGGTTTAGGACTGGGTGCCCATTTTTCTATCTATGTATATGTTCAGACTGTATGATTCACACCCTCTGAGCACACATCGCTTGGAGAGTTTCTAAAGGGGGGGCGGGGTGTGAGAATGAGCACATTCTGGTTTCTTCTTGGGGAACATCAAAACTGCCTGCTGTCTCCATCAGGTGCCAGCCTTGGAGGCCAAAGATGAGCACCCAGGCCAGTCAAACCTCTGAATGAAATGGGCAGTCCCCCCGGGAGATGGCGCTTCCTGGCATGCCCAAGTGTGCCAAGGAGGGGGAAGTCACACACGTGGCCACAGTAAACTGGCCAGTGTCACCTCTTCTTAACTTCACTTCATAAATGACAACTCCATCATTTTGGGGCTGGCATGCAACCACAGTGTCACAATGTTAATGATGTTAAGCCAACAGTCCTGTTGGATGTCACCAACCTGGCTTCCACTCACTTCCCAAGGACAGCTTAAGGAGGCTGGAAGAGAATTCTTGTAAGACCTCTCCCTGTGAGATCTAAAGACCAAGCACCAGGGCACCAACTCTGGCTTCCCCCTCCCCACAATAAACATCCTGGGGAACACACAAAATGAGTTCAGTGCACGCGCGTGTGTGTGTGTTTGTGTGTGTGTGAATGTGTGGGTGCGTTCATGTGTGTGTACAATGGGAACTTCGGCCCCTTTCCAGGACTGACCACCACCTTCAGTACAATAGCCTCAGCTCTAGGCTTTGTCCAGTTCTCGTGAGGGTCTCAGCTCAGCTGCAAGCCCACTCTGCTCCAGTTCTGCAATAACGGACATGTATTTGAACTCGTTGGGTCGGAGGTTAAAGGTTTCTACCAGGCCATAGGTCTCCTGGCGGTCAGTGGCATAGAAGAGCTGCACTTGGTTGGCGATGCACTGGGCCTCAGGGATTTTCTGAAAGGGAAGGGAACATGGTTAAGGCCTCCCCTTCTGGCTGCAGCTCCCTCGCCTTACAAGGGCCCTGGATGGATGGAATTGCCCTCAGAAGTCCTTTCTAAACTAGTGCCCCAGACTTTGGGGATGGACTCCCACCCATGCACACGCCCTTTCTCTCAAGGGCAGCATTTGGTTCAGCACACTGGGCATGTCAGCTTTACAGGTTCATCCCAGCACCCAAGCAGGAATCCTGGCAAGCATCTTGTCTAAGGCCATCTTGTGAGGCCCACGAGGACTAGGGTTGCCTGACCAAGGTTCCATGGCCAGAGAGGCAGGGACAGGAATAGAACCCTGGGCCTCCAACTCCTTTAGCGCCATAGGACTGCTGCTTTGGGTGGTGTGGCCTAACTACACTGGACATGGTTGTTCTTGCCCTTCTGAAGCTTGTACAAGCCCAGAGTCTGTGGCCAGTTTCCACTGTGATGAAAAGTTATCACAGGATTCCTCTGACCTGGTGACCTTGAACTGGGAGGATGGGAGCTTATTCTTTCTTCTTTGGCTCTAAGGACTGGGACCCAATCCTCATTCTAGAATCAAGGGAGTCTTGTTTCTGCTTTCCTGGAGTACTGAGGACTGTCATTCCAGGATCTCCTGCTGGGCACCTGTAAGCTTGCAGAGTTCCCCATGTAGTCTGATCCAAGGCAATGTCTGCTCTCTGCTCCCGGCTTTGAGCTCTGCCAGTTCCTGATCTGGTTCTCTCTCCTCTGTAGGCCGGGCTAGAAACTGGACCCAAGACTGTGCTCTGCCCCTGAGGCCTGTGCCTCTTCACTGCTGCTGCCTCTGACTATCTTCCTCCCTCTATAACATGCTATGTGTCTGCTTCTCCTCTACCCTCACAGCAGGGCAGTGGCTGGCAGGGCTGCTAGCTGACATCCATACAGGTCTGGGGCCCCTTCTCATGCTGGGCACTGGCATGCTCTGCCTACTTGGGCTGGCAGCAGGATTCACTGTGACTTTTCCTAATCTCCCCCCATCAACACTCAGTCTAGATCTGCCTGGAGGAGTTCTGGGGGTGCTCCAAGGCTACCCTGTGTCCACCAGGCCTAGCTTTCCAGGTTTGTGGGACTTGTCTTACCTTTGGTGCTGCAGAGAGGAGGCCATGCCTGGAAGGCTCTCCCTCCTCTCTTTTGCCTCCTGGCTTCCTTCAAGTTCCAGCTAAAATCCCCCTTCTACAGGAAGTCTTTCCCATCCCCCTTAATGCCAGGGCCAACCCTATGTGATTATCTCCAATTGAGTCTTATGTCTGGCTCATTTGTACCCAGCTGTTTCCCCACCGCTGGGCTGGGTGCTCCTTGAAGGCAGACTGGTTCTTGTCTTGCCAAGTTTCCCACACTTGGCACAGGGCGTGAGATTAGTGGTGCCACTGACAGGCCTAACTGCATTTTACCAGAAAAGTGGAGTCCATCTCTGCTGTCATGAGCACGATACCCTTCTCCTCCTTGAGCTCTGGGAAGTGGTAGAGGATAAGCTGGCTTGATGCTGCCTCCCCTCGAGTCTGCAAAGGAGAGTGGTCCAGGCCAGGGTCACCCTGATACTGCCAGGCCTGGGAGCATGGGATGCCCCGAAGTGCTAGTCCTTGCTTTCTGATCCGTGGGGGCCAAAAGAATAGAGGAGCGTGTGCAGAGAGGCCTGGGCCCGGCAGAGATGGGTCCAACGGCCATGTGCTGGCTGCTCCACAGGTCACTTAGAATAAATAGTTTCCCAAAGAAAAGCCACAAATACCATTCATGCAAGGGGAAAGGGAGTTCTGGGGGGCAGAGGGGTCACCCCGGGGGCAGGGAGATGTTATGGGGTCACTCTCTTTGACACCATAGGTGTGGCATCCTTCCAGGGGCCAGGCTTGTGGCTATGGAGCCAAAGTCCCCAAAGAGCCTCTGCCTTCAATAAAGGTCTATTCTATGGAGGAGAAGAAGGAACAGATTTAAAGTAACCACTTGAAGGCCGATCTTGGAAGTCTCTGGGAGAGGGAAAAGTTGGGGGCAGATGACAGACATAGCTTTGAACTGGCCAAGGGGGGTCACCCCACTCGCAGACTCACTAGAGCAGAAAGGGGCTGGAGGAAGATGGGATAGGCTGCCCAGAGGATGGGGAGGTGGGTAGCCAATGCCTGAGGGTGGCCTCAGAGAAGCAGATCCGAAGCTGAGGGTGAGAAGGTTTCTCAGCACCATTTCCAAAAGTGTGGTTCTCCAGCTCAGGAAAAGTCCTTTAAATTGTTAATTAGAAAACAGCCTACCAGGGCAGATATGGACACCCTCCCCAGGCTCTCTCAGGTTGCTCCTCAGCCTCAGGTGCTTGGATATGGAATTACATTTAATTCAGTAATCCAAAAATCACAACACCAATAATCCACGGTGATACAGAAATAGTAATGGCACCTATTTTGCAGCGCTTTTATAATTAAGAGCTGAGAACCTTGAGAGGGAGGTGATGCAAGGCTTTTTACTCCAGTTTTACAGAGAAGGAAACCGATTCTCAAAAAAGACAAGGTGCTTGCTTAGGATGAGTGGGTGGATTTGAACCCAGGCCTTTCCTGGCTACCTGTCCCATGCTGTTTCCCTTTCCTAGATGGGCCACTAAGCCTCAGTTTCCTCCCCCATGCACTAACCACCTCTTGGGGCTGCTCTAAGAAAAGCTTCAGAGTGATTTCGCTCTTCCCTCCCAAACCCTTCAGGTGGCTTGTGGTGAGCAAAGTAAGTGGCTGGGAAATGGGTAGGCTGGACCAAATAATGCTAATTAGAAGGCTAAGGCCCTGCTCTCAAGAAGCCATATGCAGAGAAGGAACATCAAATAAGAAGTAATATAAGAGATATATATATATATATATATATATATATATATATATATATATATATATATATATGTAAAGTAATATATGAGAGGATGGTAATATTTGGGAGACTGAGATCAGGATAGGGGGCCTGAGGGAGGGGTGACATGCTCAGGGGCTTCAGAGGGAAGATCCTCTGCAGTTGGAGGATAGGGAGACCTGCCTTCAAGCACATCACAGCAGTCTGCACTCAGGTCAACCCAATCTAAGCTCTGAAAGCCAGGCTGATGGTGCACCCAGTCTGTGCCACAGGGGAGATAAAGACATGTTGTGTGGCAGGAGCTGTCGGATGGCTCAGAGAGAGTGGTCCCCAGGCTGGGGGTGGGGGTCTGGGAAACATCTGTGGTTATGAACCATAAATATATAAACAGATAACTAACAACCCAAGGTCACTGATGCTTGGAGCCTCAGAAATGCTGTCCAAAGCACCATGAACATTCAGGAGACATTCCTGGGGGGGTCCAGGGTCAGGGAAGGCCCCCTAAAGGAGGTGGACATTTGACATAATGACTCCCTCTCCAGCATCAGGGCAAAGGTCCCTGGGACTGCTTCTAACCCTTGAACCTTACTTCCTATTTGTGGGAAGAACCCTACTTTTGGGAGGCAAAGGCACACCTGCCTCTGACTCCAACTAACAACAAAGCCCGCCCTTCTTGGTTGGAAGCCTTGCAATGTTGCTCACTTACCTGGATGTTGATAAGGGCAGTGAAGTGGAGCTCTGAACCTGACCACTGTCCCACAAAGAACTCGTAACCTTCCCTCCTTGGGAGAGCACACAGAAACTGCAGGAAACAAACACAGTGGGTGGGTTGGGGGGTGAGATGTCCGGCCCCTCTGAGCTGTTCTGGGCCCCATTCTCTTCTCCTACCATACCCTGTCACTTGATGACCCATAAGCTCCCAAGGATCCTCTGACCATCTCTATGTTGTTGATTCTCACGTCTCACCTCTCTGCCTGCTTACCCGACAGCCCAAACTGGATAGGCCAGCAGACATCTTAAAGTTGACATGTCCCAAATAGAAATCATAATTTCTCCCTGTCCCCAGGCCCTCACCTAGGTGGCAGATAGCATTCTCCATTCCTCCCCCTCACACTGTTCCATAACCTGGCTGCTGCTAAGCCTGTGGATGTTACTTCCTCTCCTCTACCCAACCCTCGTAGACCCTCATCACTTCACCCTGAAGGTCTGCTGGTGGGCCTGCCTGTGCCGATTCTCCCCTGGCTATAAGCCACTTTCTACTCAGTTGTGAAAATGATCTTCCTAAAGCTAAGGTCTTACAACAGCCTCCCTCTGCTTGGGATGCTGCTGTGGCTCCCTATCACCTCCAGCATCAACCACAAAATCTTCTGATATGGACCTCCCCTCACTCCCACCTCTCCACCCACCCCCCTCATGTACTCAGTGATCAGAAGTATTGTCCTTTCTGTGGCTGCTCTGAGTCCCAACTCCGAGCCTTTGCACGGGCTGTGCCCAATACCTGGAGTGTTCTTCCTCCTAACCCCTGTTCCTGGCTTCCTTTGAGTCCCAGTCTTCCCTAATTCCTCTTAATGCACCTGCCTTCCTTCTTCAGAGAACTTCATTCATCTTGTCTGCAGCTTGTTGGCATGTAGCTGTTTGTTTTCTCACCCATTAATGTGTGAGCGCCTTTTCCCTTTCTTTTATCCCTAGCCTAGGGCTGGGCACATAGTAGGAGCTTCATGTTTACTGACAGAACCCCAAGGCAGAATTTGCCCCCAGGTGTTTTGGATTCAAAACCAGCACTCTATCATCTCCAGTCACCAATGTAGAGGCTGATGAAAAGATCAGTACCTTCAAGGAAAGGCTTTTCCACTTCTGGGGAATTCACCCAAATGAAAGTTTTGTGGTTTAGACCTCCAAGGGCAAGTGACTGAGTAGGTCTACTGGCCCTGGTCCCTGAGCGGATGCCTCAGCATCTCTGCCCACATGCTGACAGATTGGCCAGGGCAGTTAAGGTAACAGGCTTCCCCCCTCAGGGGGCAGATGAACTTACAGATGGACACTTCTGGGCCCGGCTCCAGATCAAGTCAAACTTCTCTGCCTGCAGGGTAGAAACAAGAAAACAACAGAGGAAAGACCAAGACAAACCAATGACAGGCTTGTGTTGGACGCCGGCAGGTACCCAGACGGTCAGCCCTCTGGGGTTCAGGCTCACCCCACAACTGGTTCCTGCCAGCCTGACAAGGCCTTAGCAAATACTTGGGCCATGGGAGGCGATATGTGGAATGGTACCTCCTCCCTTCCCTCACAGCAACTTGTTCTACTCTCCCCCTCCCCCATGTCCCCCAAGGCCAACCTGGCTGCTAACCCTTCAAACACATTCTCCCTCTGGGTCTTCTCTTCCTACCCTGACATTCCTAGGTGCTTCAGAGTGCACAAGCACCCGGGGCTTCCATCTGCCTGGCTGCTCTCTTCTGGGTTCTATTCAGTCTTTCTGAAAATATGCTACTTAGAGCTGAAGACAAGCCCTGGGCCTGGAGGTGGCCTTACAGCTGAAGATTGCCTTGGTTTTCCTGGTTGTCATGCCACATTTTGGACTCTTATTTAGTGTGCGATCTCATAAGACACCCAGATCATTTCCAGACACACTCTCCCACCCTATACTTGTGAATGGCTTCCTGCTCCCATGTCTAAGAGTCTATATTTCTCGCTCCCTAAATGTAGTATGAGGTTCATCTCAATGTTCTAGCCCGGCAAGAACATTCTGAATCCTCATCAGTCACCCAGCATGCCGGCTACTCCTACCAGGTCTGAGTCACTGCCAAAGCAGCGAAGCAGGCAAGCTTTACCTCACGACCCTGTGATCCCAAGACTTCCCAGCTCCATGAGTTCTGGAGGTCTGTTAGAAACAGTGTCTTCAAATAGCACACCATGGAGCAATAAACGAATCTGGAAATGTCCTGGCAGCCTTGGCCTCCTAGCAAGGCCTTGACATACAGAGACATCTTTGAGACAGGGAAAGGACAAAGAAGACCCACAAATGCCAGACACAGAGAGGAGCACGAAATGTCCCCCTGGAGGAGCAGAAAAGGCAGCCCTCCACTCAGAGCTCAGGGCTGGCTGTCACACTGCTCACAACACCTTTATCCTTTCTCTCAAACAACTTACAGGGATGACAGCGTAGATGGTATCTTTTGTTGCAAAATACTGCTGCCAAATCTGGTAAGAGATGAAAAGGAAGAGTGTGAGGCCACAGGGGATCCATGGGGAATCCCTGGCAGAGTCAGCCCTCCCCACTAATGCTCATGGTTCAGAACTGGATGGGGAAGGAAAACTTCCACAATTAAATTTTTATGATGAGCAATGCTACCGGCCCTTAGTGAAAAAGGAGTAACGAGCTGGTGTCCAGTAGGATGCTTTCTTGTGGAACATCCCCAGCAGGCCTCGATTCAGGGGGCAGTGTCCTGAGGAACACTGGCACCACGTTCCCCCAGGCATTCAGATCTGGCAATACTCCCTTCTCTAGAACTTTCCTCCAAAGCACATCAATGGCATACTGGGTAAGATTGCTAGGGCCCCCAAAAGAGGCCCCAAAGGTCTGTGGGAGGACAGGGCTCCATCTCCATGACGTGAACTGTGCAAGCTAGACTGGAAAGGAAAGCAAGATATAGGGAAGAGTGCTGGACTTGGGTTTGAATCCCACCTCTGATGTCATCTGTGCGACCTTGGACAAGTCACTGTTAGCCTGAGTCTGCTTCCTCATCTGTGGAACGGGGACAATCCTAACTGAAGAGGCCACAGCTCCTAGTCTGTGACCAGCCACGCTCTGAATGGGGGTGTGGATCAGAAGAGATGAAGGATATACACTGCCGGGGATGCCATTTCAGGGGCTAAGGCTGCTAGCTGTTCCTGGCAGCAGCCTGAGCACTCCAGGTTTTCTTTAAAAATCCATGACAAATTCAACCCCCAGGAACATGGGCAAGATGCTGCCTTCATCCCTCCACAGCCTCATGTCCTTCCCTGTTATTTGTCCTCTGCATTTTTCTTAAGCTTAAACCAGCTTAAGCAACATGTAAGTGAGCCCCTTCCTAGAAGGCTGCAGCAGTGGTGAACAAGTCCATTCTCAACTTTTGTGATATCACAGGCCGCAGTTGTCTCCCCTGGGAACACAGCTGACTGGGCCTATGATCATAGGTCTTGGGCCCCACTCTAAATCCAATGGACTGACTGCCCTGCTGTCTCTGTCTGGCCAAACTGAAGAAGCCCCCTCTACTGGCACCACATTCATCACTACCACTGATCCCAAAGGAGGCCACAAGGTTTCCACCTCCACTGGTCCAAATGCAGCTTTCAGTTTATGGCCCTGCCCTAGACTTTCTCTTTACTCTAATTCCTGCCCACTGACTGAGGGGCCTTCAACACCCACCCAGAGCTGCCTCCTCCAACATCCTGGCCCCCCAGCTGCACACAGTGACATTTACATCCTTGATCTCACTGTCACTCAACAAACCCTCTCCCTTTGTGTTTCAGAATCTCCAAATCTCCCGGTCTGAGACGGACCTTCCATTCTGCCTCTTACTGTCTGACTCTTCCCAACCCCATTTTCTGTCTTCATCAAGACCTCCAATCCCCCCCACACACCCCCACCTGACTGTCTGACCCCATGATCATTTTCCTCCATCCCCCTCTCTCTCCTGGCTCCTTCCCTGCTACCCACAAGCAGGCCCAGGTCTCCCCTCCCATGCCCTTCCTGTGCCCTCAAGCAACTGCCCAGAACTCTCCTCTCTTTCACAGTCCATGCTGGTGCTTTAATATTGCCTTCAATCACCATATGCAGTCTGGTTTCTAACCTCCTCACTGAACTGAAACTACTCTATCCAAGGCCAACAACCCCCTCTTCATTGGGAAACCTCCCATCTTTTTCTCAGGCCTCATTCTTGACATGCCATTTCTGTCTGTCGTACATTGCATTTCTTTTCCTTTCTCTACTCTGACACAGCTACCCCCTGGCTGCCGGCCCTCATCATGGCTGGATTATCACTGCACTAGCGCTTGGAGGGGCCTGGGGGGTCTTGGCTCTTCTCACTCCAATCTGTCCTCCATCAGCTGTTACAGGGATTTTCCTATGGCACAGACCTGGCCATGTCACCCTTCTAACCAACAAACTCCAGGGGTTCCCTCTCACCACTGGGACAAAACAGACACTCTCTGACTTTTGGACACTTTTCAGAAGCTGTCCCTGCCCCCCGCTTTCTGACAGTCTTCCCTCCCCAACCTCTGTGATTCAGTGACAATGGATGTTCCTCGCACAGGACCCGCCATCACCCGACTCCAGGCATTTTCACTGTCTGTTCCCCAAGCCTGCCATGTTCTTCTCCACCTCACCTCACCTCACATTGTTTCCTGGCTTCCTTCATGTCCTCACTGAATTCCCAACAGGTGTAAGAAGCCTTTCCCATCCCTCTCAACACTAGTGCCTTCCCTCGGTTGATATGTGGTCTTCCCATCAGGCTGTGAGCTCCTTGAAGGCAGGGACCGTCTTTTGCCTTTCTTTGTATCCCCAGAGCTTAGCCCAGGGCATGGCACACAGGAGGCACTTACTAATGCTTGCTGACTGACTGATCGATCTGTCTGCAGCATACAACTCTGCTGCCCAGTCTTTTCTCCTAAACACTCTTTCCTGTCTGTTCCCTGGTTCTCCTACCACCTGCCTGCCTGCCCTCTGCTCAGTCTCCTTCAGTGCACCATCACACACATGCCATCCTAACTGGTGGTGATCCCCAGGCTCCACCCTGTGCCCTCTTCTCTCTCAGAGGCCTTCCTCTGGGTTAATTTTCTCCCATCCCTATGGAGGTATCTGATCTCTATCTACAGCTCTGACTGCAGGCCTGGAGGGCATCTTAAGCTCTGCATGTCCTTGATGGAGTACACCATCTCTTCCCGAAACCCTCCCCTGAGGGCACTGCCATCCCCGAAGTCACCCCATAAGCATCCTCAGCTTTTCACATTCTCTCAGCCCATAGAACCTTGAAGCTGCTCAGTTCTGCCATGCCCATCTTTCCAAGTAATGTGCTTGCTTAGGCCTTATACTTCTCCCCTGCACTATGACTGTGATCTGGAGATTCTGCCCTCTCTTATTTTGTTAGACATTTCCTAAACATGTGACCCCCCCCAACACTCCTGAGTGAGGTTCAAACTAGATTAAAATATAATTGGAGAATATTTGACAAAATAAATAAAAATATGAGAAAATATAGAGCATGTTAACATGTGACTAAGTCACTACACACCCCGGAGATCCTCATGTACAGGTTGGTGGCTGCTATTTCTATGTAGTTTTGATGACAATGGTGTAAAGCATGATCAGGAGCAGTAAGAAGTCCAGTTTCATTATAATACAGAGTGTGAATGGGGTAGAAGCGGCAGGTGAGGCTGGGGCCAGATTAGGAAGGCTTTGGCTGCCAGGACAGGAAGTTTGGATATTAGTATTCATAATAAAAATAGGAAGCTAGTATTTATACAGCATTTGAAAGTTTGCAAAATGCTTTACAAATATTGTTTGATCCTCATAATAGCCTTAAGAAGTGGGGGGGGGGTATGCTCCCTTTACAGATCAGAAAACTGAGACAGAGGTTCAATGACTTGCCCAGGGCGACACAGCTAGTCAGTGCCTCAGGTGGCAGCTGAACTCAGGTTTTTCTGACTCCAGACCCAGGGCTCTCTCCCCTTCCAGTACCAAAGTTTCTAAACTCAGTTCAGTTCCCCCATAAGACGACTGGTACAAGGGAGGCTCTAGAGGTTTGAAGCGGGAGTGGAACAAGACAGAAGCAGGGTTTCTCAAAGGTTTACTGGGCCTACAGTTACAATGTGTAGGGCTGGGAACGGGGAGACCAGCTGGGAACTGCCATAGTCACTGGAGAGCAGAGAAGAGCGTACCCTAAAGGCCCTGGGAGAACAAAACACAGACAGGGTGCAAGACTCCGGAGCACTGGTGCTGGGCTGAGGGCAAAAACCACTCACTTTCAGAGCTTGCCTGGGAACGGCAGCGCTGCTCACCCCAAGGAAGGAGGAGGAAATATGTTACCTGCTGGATCTCTTCTCCACTTTTATCTTTCACCATCTCAAGGTTCAAGATTGAGCTCAGAGTCTGAAATGGGAAATGAAGGCAGTCAAAGGAAATGTCCCACTGCAGCTCTAGCCTCCGGGAGGGGAGGGCAGAGGAGAGACTGCCTGGGGGCTGAGGGATGGCAGTCTGACATGCTGCTGTTCATCTCCCAAATTCAGCCCTGCCTCACAAACATCACAGTGGGGGAAGAGCTGCTTTGAATTCTCCCTGGTTTTTGCCTCCAAGGTCTCCACTGTCCTCAGACCCCAGTCTTCAGGATAGCCCAGAGTGACCACGAAAGCCTGGAGAAAGGTACCTGCTGCTACCACAGGTCCCATGGGTCTGGGCAGTCCCTGGGGCTCAGTGCTGGACTGCCCTGGGGTGGGGCCGGGAGCCAGAAGATGCCCTGAGATTTGTCTAGAGACCCATTTATCGTTTTACAGATGAGAAAGTTAAGGCGCAGAGGGAGGAAGTCTTTTCTCACAATCCCATGGCTCTAGGCAGGCCTTTGGTAAGCTTCACTTGTCACATGTGTTCATTCTGCTTCTGAGCTGGCGGAAACATGAGGAGCCTTGGTGCAACTCAACCTTTCTGGACCCTCATGTTCTACCCCAGTAAAATAGGAAAAATAGGAATAAAGACACGGGCTCTCCCTCCCTCCCTGGGCCACAAAGAGGCAAAGCATCTCCAGCGTCCTCAACTGGAAGCCCCAGGCTACACGTAAGGAGCAGATCTGACCCTAAGCAGCCAAGCACTGAGCCTGTCACAGCTCTCAGTGGCTGACTAAGACAGAGCCATCAGCAACCTGGGCTGCACCCCAACACCTCTGTCCCAACCCCTACCTTGTGTTTAGTGAATCCTCTCTTTGAAGACTGTGTCCCCAGGGCTTCCGTCTGAAACAAAGAAGTTACTGGTCTGCACTTTGCAGGAGGGAAAGGGAACTGAGGCAGGTAAGCTCCTGGTGGCCGGGCACGGGGACACTGCACGTCCCTCTCTCATCAATCTGCCTTCTTCACTCTGCTTACAATCCCCATTCCTACCTCTAAGACTTTTCCTGATCACCTTGGCTGCCTTTGAGAGGAGACGGCCTAGAGCAAAAAGAAGGGCAGAGGCTGGGCCAGCTACCCATCCTCAGGAACAATGACCCCAGGAACGCTTGGCTGGGCTCCACCGGGAGACACCAGCAGGATGAATCAGAATTTCATGGTTTGCTTCTTAGGGGAGGTGGGAGGGGGAGGAAGAGTATAGGTGTCTAGCTTGGCTGGGGTGGGGTGGGGGGGTGGGCACCAGATGGGGCAGGCTCTTGAAAGGAGCCACAGAGGAGCCCAGATCTCTGCCAAAAGGCAGGTCCAGCCACAGGCTGAACAGGGCACCCGGGCCTGGCCTGACTTGGGGTCTCCCATTTCCATGTCCTCCTCATACATGCAGAGGCTCAGGGTTCACTGGATTCCAGGCCAAGAGCTAGAAATGAAGTCTCATTGAGGGATGCAGCCTGACCCCCACTGCAGAGACATACCTGACAGGAGATGGTCAAGGCCATATTAGGGAGGGCTGGCTGGTAGGTTGGGGGCCTGCTGGTGAGGGACTTTACTCCTTGGAGGTCCCTTTCCTTCCAGGTGGCACTGTCATGCCCTGCTGGGGCCCCTCCTGGCCTCCCTCACCATAAATGTGAGCACTGAGCCCAGCTAGAACCCCACCCCTCAACCCCTGGGTGCATCCCCAGGGCCAGGCTGTCAGGTGGGGGCTGCATCAGCTGCAGTAAAGCTTTCTTGCCTTCTGCTCCACACACTTGATAAAGTCGGCTTGCTTGGAGTGTCCCACTGGCTGCTTCCGAAGCTCATGCCGCTTTTCCAGGCGGGATTCAAAGGCAGCGGGGTCAGACCTGCAGGAAGGTGTGGAAGATAAGGAGTCAACATGAGGGAGGGTGTCTTGGACTTTGCTATTTCACCTTTTCTGATGTCCAGAAAGATGAGACCAGCAGAGACAAGGACCTCTAACAGGATCTCTCTCAGCCCATGATGTCTTGGTATCTAGTCTGTATGAGAGACAGCATGGCCCAGGAACAGCAAGGCGGTTCAGTGGATAGAGCCCTGGGTCTGGACTAGGAAAGACCAGAGTTCAAATCCAGCCTCAAATACTTCCTAGCTGTGTGACCCTGGGCAAGTCATTTAACCACTGCCTGCCTCAGTTTCCTCAAACAAAATGGGGATAATCACAGCACCAACCCCACAGGGCTGTTTTGATGATCAAGAGATATATTTGTAAAGGGCCTGACAGGAAGTACTTAATAAATACCTCTTTTCTTCCTTTAAGCCAGGAAGAGCTGAGTTCAAGACTACCTAAGTGACCCCCAAGGTCCAGGCCCTGCTTGTGGACAGACAGCTGTTTGATTAAAGATCCCTAGCAGCGCCCCCTCCTGACACAAAGGAAACCCTTGAAAAACAGAAATCCCACGTTTTATGTCCCCAGCCCTCAGGGGATCTGGCCACCATGAGTGCTGGGAACTGTGGAATGTCAGGCTTGGACATGATGCCAGGCAGGGACTGCAAGAAAGGAGAGGCTGGGATCCAACCCTAGACAGCTAAGCCACCAGCATTTATTAAGCACCCATTGTATGTCAGTCTTTGTGAGGCTATGAGGACTTCAGTCAGTCAGCATTTATTAAGCACTGATTGTATTACCCAGCACGGTGAATACATAGAGACACTGTATTCTGAGCCACGTCAGTCAGTCAGCATTTATTAAGCACTGGCTATATATACCTGGCACTGTGAGGTTATAGGGACACTGGATTCCGACCTGTCAATTGCATTAAGCATCCACTGTATACCCGGCACTGTGAGGCCATGGGGCACTGGATTCTGAGCCAAGGCTATGGAGGAGCCCGGGCCCGGGGATCTCCGGAAGGCTCGGGCATCTGGAGCTAGCAGGTGAGCAAACTGAGGCCTGGGGAGCTGGCTCGAGGGGCGGGAGGTGAAGGAAGGGGCTCCCGGGCAACCCGGGGGAAGTGGGAGTAGGGGGCAACGGGGCTGTTATTGCCATCCTAGAGACGAAGCGGTCACGGGATTCGAACTTCGCACCCAGGCTTCCAAGCCGGCCTACCCATTGCGCAGCCGCAGAATCTAGTTCCAGTATCCCCGCCTCCTTTAAGCAGTTTCGAGACTCAGCCCCAAGGCCGTCTATGGGAGGGACTCCCTGCTTCCTAGCCCCACCCACTCCCCTGGACACCTGCGCAGTCCGGGGGCGAGCGCCTTTTCGTCCCTGCCCCGCCCCTCGGCGCATGCGCAGTGGCAGGATCTGGTCCCTACACCAGTTACAGGGAGGAGCTCCTCCTCCTCCCGGGCCCGCCCCGCCCCGCCCCGCCCCTCCGCACCTGCGCAGTTGTTGGATCTTTTCCCGGTATTTGTCATAGTAGGGGTTGGTCTCGAGCTCGGTCTCGCCGCTCCCGGTGCTGCGGCGCACGGAGAAGAGCCGCAGCTGCTCGGGGCCCACAAGCCCCAGGCCGAGGCCCGGACCCAGAGCGCGACTGCGCACGGCGCACAGGCCCCGGTAGAGGCCAGCCACCTGCAGCACGGCTGGGCCCGCGCCCCCCGCCGCCATGGCCGCCATGGCCGCCGCCATAGTTCCTTCTCCCTCGCCCTCCGCCTCCGCCCCCGCCCCCACTGTTGCTTCCGCCGCCGCCTCTTCCGCCGCCGCCGTCGTGCGCCCCTCCATCCCCCTCCCCTGGCGCCGCCGCTTCCGCCCCCGCCCCCGCCCCCAAGGTTCCGCAGCAGCAACGTTCCTGCCCGACGGGCGGGGCCTCTTCTGCGCAGCCTCGGGAGGGGCGGGACCTGGGGAAGTTACGAAGCGGAGGGGCCACGTGGAGAATTCGAACTCGGCGCGGGCTCCCAGCCCCCTGCGAGTCTTTACTTGAAGCCCTCCCCGAATGGCCCAATCCTAAGTCCGCCTGCGGGCTGCTGGCCCTGGGTCCGTGCCCGAGTCAGGCTCTCCGAGCTGGGAAGGACCTGGTACGGATCCTGCCCCCACGGAGCTAACCCTGGGCCCGTGCCCTCCGAGCCTCGGGGCTGGCCCACACCTCCTGTGGTGGGCATGGCAGGGAGCCCCGGGGTTACAAAGAAGGGCTCAGGCAAGGAACTGCATACAGGAGAAGGAAGTGAGCATTTATACAGCACCTGCTGTATGCCAGAGCTTGGTTCAAGTGACCCATTTGATCCTCACAACAGCCATTTGAGGTGGAGCCTGCTATTAGCATCCCCCCTTTATAGTTGGGGAATCTGCGTTAACCTCTAAAGTGCAGTCCCGGGGTGACCTCCGGGTGATGCCAGCCCGGAAGCGCAGTTTGGGGGTGAAGTCACTAGCCGATGGGAGGACCCTCCCGGCTCTAAGTCTTTGGTCCTATGGTTTAGTATAATGCCCCACCCAGGGCCCCTTCCAGCAGACCTGGAGTGAGTGCCAAGAACACCCCATGCCTGCTGGAAGCGCTCTGGACCATGCAGGCTGATGCTGCTGAATCTGCACATCCCCCCTTTCCCTGGTGAACACTGAAACACCAATGAAGCCCTCCTGGACCTGGGGTTCACAGATGGAGGGGCCAGGGGGCCCAGGGAAGTGAAAGTGAGGGGGTCCAAGGCCCAGCCTGGGCCTTTGTCCCTTGGACTGGGAGCTCTGAAGGGCCCCAGAAAGCCTGGCCTCGGGGACTCCTTGGATTCCCCTTACTGGATTTCGTATTCTTTTGGTATTCCTCCTTTTGATCCTACTACTGGCCACTACTTAACATTCTTCTGAGGTCCAGGTGGCCCAGCCAGGATTGTGGATTGTCCGCCTGCCCACCACTCCCATCAGGATCTTCCCTGGGTTTGATCCATCAAGACCATCCCTGGGACTCCAGACTACTTGGCATCACCTGGATGCTCCCTGTCTTTTTCTGTGTTTAAGTTCCATCACACCTCCATGAAGGCGCTCAGATTCCATCCAGCTCTTTCTCTGTCTAGCTGAGATTCCATCTGGCCCCTTTGTGAAAAATGCTTAGGCTCCTTACGAGTCAACTCAGTATGGCAAATCCTTAATAAACTTAGTTTTTCTTTGGTTTTAAGGAGGCTTGTGTTGAATTCATTTGAGCGGGACCCAGTGTGTTGGTATTTTGGGGTCCCCACCACCCCAAAGCTCAACAGGATGGTGAAAACACTAAGAAAATGAGAGAACACCTGGAACCCAGAACACGCTGTCCCTGAGGTCAGTGCTTGGTACCTCAGGTTGAGATCCAAAGGTTTTCAAAAAAGCTAGGCCAAAGGCAGAGGCACACTGGTGCCAAGGAGGATCATTGAAGAGAACAGATTTAGATACTGAAAAGATTTTAAAGGGCATCCAGTTGAACCCTCTCATTTTCCAGATGAGGAAACAGAGGCTGACTTGCTCAGGATCATTCTATTAAGTGGCCAAGGCAAGTTCCCTCCCTGGTCTTCCTGACTAAGCCCCAGGAATTTTATCTACTGGGTGCAGATAGATGTTTCTCAATGATTTTCCTTAAAGCCTTTAGGTCCCCAGTTAGATGGCAGACTTTTCAGTCCTGTATTTTACAAGTCCAGATTCACTCTGCACATTATGCTTGGTTCTGCTGGGGAAGACTAATAGACTACAACTCAGTCTGTGTCTTTAGGGAGCTCAGGGGCTGCCTGCTGGGGAGATAAGACCTAGATGCACTTAACACAGAACACAGTGGGCTAGGACCTTTACGCCTACTGGGCTTAGAAAGACAAAAGTCTCACAGAATTTACATTCCATTACAATAAAGGGGAAATGACATGGATGCCAACTGTCGACAGGAAATCACAACTTCATGAAATCTATGTGAAAAATTGGGTTATTCCAAGAGAAATGAACATGCATGTGGAACCCTATGCAAACCTTGAATGTTCGTTTATTCATTCATTCCTTTACTCATTCCATTATCCAGTAAACTTGGCCTGTGATGTTCAAAGCATTGCCCTGGGGAGGCCTTGGGTTGTGGGGAGCAGGAAGGGGAAGGCTTAGAGAGACAATAAATCACCTCTTTCCTCAGTGGAGTTCGTGACCATATTATGCTACAGTATCTCAAAGAGGGGCCACCGTTTCTATTTAGTGTACTGGGTCTAGGGTGGGGGTGTCAGCCGTTTTGTCCCATCCTCTAGAATGTTCTGGTTCTAGAACCTGGCAACCTTTAGGAATAATAATGCCTGGGGGTTCTGACCTTAGTTGGAGGAGGACTAGGAAGGAGGGAGAGTCTCCTGAGGCTCCCCTGGCCCAGCACCACCCGGCCTTCTACCCTTATGGATCCCCAAGGAGAACGGTTGAGTATCCCTAGTGGTAGGTGGCTCTTCTCTCCTCCACCATCTGAGGAAAGAGAGCAGATAGGACAGTCTGGTGGTGTTGGGATAGAGTATTAGACAGTCTGTGTGGTGGGAGTGAGGGTGCCAAGACCTTCATCCCCAGGATCTCTTTTCTGCTGGCAGCGGACATCTCCACCTTGGCCTCTGGGGCTCCCTGAGTAGTAGTCATTTGGGCTCTCACCAAATGGGAATTCTGCTACATAGATAAGGCCCATAGCCTTTTAGAACTTCTCCACTCGGGGTCCCTCAGAGGAGGGAAGCATGCTGGGGGTCGAGTGGGTGGAATGCTCCCATCTCTGCTTGCTGGTTAATGGTAGCCCTATTATCTCCTCTCCCAAGTTTGGCTCCCACTATACTTTGGGGTCTTGGGGCTGTGCTCAGTGGTTATCGGCGGCTGCATGGTCTTTCTCCACTGGAGGAAGAAGGTTCGAAGGGAGGAGCAGGCCCAGGAGTGGGTAGAGGTGATGCAGGCGGCCACCTTCACCTACAGCCCCCTCCTTTATTGGATCAACAAGCGTCGGCAGTATGGCATGAATACCAGAGTGGACCTCCCAGTGACCAACCCCAACCCAGAGGCCCCCAAGCCCCTGACTAGCAACCAGGAGGAAAGGAGGGAGGCCTCTGCAACCAAATTCCTCAAGTCCCCAGCCTCCGCCCCACCCCTGGCCTCTTACCCCACCCCAGTGCCGCACAACCCCATCTTCCAGGAGGTAGCCTTCGCTCCTTCACTGTGCAACGTACCACCCATGGTGAACCACTCTGCCTCTTTCCCGTTCACCGTCTGTCCGGAGAGGAGGGTCCAGTTTAACTCCCTGCCAGTTCTGGCCCATCGGGACTATTGCTTCAACACTAAGGGCTTGGCTTATAAGCTGTAGCTTGCATTGGCCTGATGGAAATATGGGGAGGGGTGTGGGGTGGGAGACCAGGATGTCCCAGTGGTCAGCTGCTTCCTCTGGATTCACACCCACACAATCATCTTTTTTCTGCAAGTTCATGGCTTCTGTCTTCTTGATTGCCTATCCCCATCCAATTCAAGTCTGATATTAAACTTTTTAATAAAATGTTAAAAGAAACCCAAACCCATTGGTCTTGAGGACAAAAGGTGGGGTGGAGACTGCGGCAGCTAAAACAAGGTGAACCTGGGACCATGGCCTTGAATCTAGGCCCTAAATCATCATTTGACCAGAGCCACAGTTCTGAGAGATTTGAGAGGCACTATCCCTCATCTTGGGGTGAGGGGCAGAGGAGGCTATTTCCTGCCAGGGTGACTAGGCAAGCTTCCGCCCCTTTTGGGCCAGAAAAGCCAGGGCTTTAGGCTGGTTTCACAGTTTCCAAGTTCCTTCCTGGCTCTCAATCTCAGGACCTAGGGTATGAGGCTACAACGGGCCTAATCTCCAAGTCATCCTGTTAACCACTTGGAGCTGGGCATCACCAGCCTCCACCTGCTCCACAGTACCATCCTGGTAGCCTCATACCCAGAATCATAGCAGGTACAGACCCATGAAACATGGGCCCAAATGCTCAGGTCTTCAGACTTCAAATCAACGATCCTTCCATTCCTGACTTTCTCGTGGGTGGAACGCAACCTAACATAGGGTGAAGACAAAGGCTCAGAGGTTTCAGCTAGAATAATCATATGACAAACTCTAGCATTTAAGTTTTGAAAAGTCTTTCCTTGTGACTGACTGGGAAGGAAGGAAGGGGAGACAACTATTCTGCTCCCTTAGCAAAGGAAAAAAGAGGTTCTTGATTGGAGATGGCAGGTTACTTGCTCTGGGGAGAACTGTGCCAGGAAGCATTTCAGGTGTGACCCGCGGCCACTCTCAGTGTCCAGTGGCTCATAAACCCCCAGGGTGAGGAAGTTCCTCCTCCTGCTTTGCATAAATGCCCCTACTACAATTTAGGGACCTGCCCCAAACTCCTTGTTTTTGTGGAAAAGGAGCACTGGGTTTGGGAGTCAAAAGTTCGAATCCTACCTCTGCTCCGTCATTTCCGTTTTCTGTGCTGTCTGAGGGAGAGGGTGGGATTCTTGTTCATGTCTGGGCTGGGCTTGTGGCCTTGAAGCTGTCCCCGCAGAGGTCTTTCCCCGTAGAGGTCACAGTGAGAACTGTGAGCCCTTCACAAGGTCCTGTGAAATCCCCTTGTGCTCTCTGGCTTGGTTGTAGGTTGGCCTTCATTATCCCTTCCCTGTCTTAACTCCTCTGGTAACACTGCAGGCCACTTCGTCATTTTTTTTCTTTTAAATGGGCCTCAAGCTTCATGTGGTGGTTCTGTATTCTACCCACCCCAACCCCCACAACCCCTTCTTCCCGGAGCTGGCCTTTTCCTTTTTGCTGTACAAGCAACTGATCCACTCAACAAGCTTTAATCACAGACACAGGGCAAAAAGGGGAGAGACGTTTTATTCAGAGAAATTAAAACTTGTTACATGTTATTAAAGTGCAAGGATCCTCTCTGGGGTGGGGACCTAGACTACCCAGGGTCAGGAGACATCCATCCCCTTTCTGGGTGCTGGCCAAATAGCTGAGGGAGAGTGACAAGGTAGATGACCCAGGGCAACGTGGCCCATGCTCTAGGGGAGTATCTAGGGGAGCATGCCAAGGGGGGAGGAAGGGAGGGAGAGAAGAAGAGGAGAAAGAAGAGAGGGGCAAGGTCAGTCCCTTGGCAGATAGTTGCCCGAACTGGGAGGGGCTGGCCCAGGGATGGATTGAAGTCAATGAAGCAATCCCTCCTCCCTGCCCCTCATTATATCTCCCTCAGATGCCCCACCCCTCACCTCTCCTCTGGGTAATACTCCTGAGATTTAAGGCTGTCAGTTAACTAACTTCCCTCCCCTGAACAGGCCAGTTTATGGATAAGACCCACCCTACCCAGGGCTCGGGAACCCTCTAGGTCCTCAAGTGTGGCCCTCTGACTGAGCCCAAACTTCACAGAACAAACCCTTCATGAAAGGCTGAGCCTGTTCTGCCTCACTTTCCATGCATTTCCCTGACCACACCCTGCCCCCAGAATTGGGGAACTGAAGGCAAGAAACAGTCCAAGAGTAAGTGGGAGAGAATAGGAGGGTAAAATGCATGAAGAGACAGGCAGCCTTGGCCACTCGGGGCCAGGGTGGCTAAGAGCTTCCCACCTATGAAATCTGCCAGCTGCTGCTGGGCCTGGCCAAGGCACAGTGACTTGGATGCCTTGGCAGCACTGCCAGTATTCAAGGTGCCAGAGGAGCACTTAAGGAGACCAGGCAGCCTCTATCTCAGTGGAAGCAGGTAAATCGACCCTGGGACCCTCCTGCTTGGGAGCTGGCCAGCAAAGGCAGACTCACTGCATGGCTGGCCTAGTTCATGCCAATGAGATTCCTCCTGAGTAAGATCCTAAGACAAATCCTAAAAGAAACTGACTTTTTGACTAAGAATTAACCAAGGGCTCTCTACTGATCTATGAACAACTGCTCTGAAATTAAAAAGGGCAGCCTGCATGGTCCCCTTAGCTGTGGTTCACAGAAATCAGTTTCCAAAAAAAAATTCAAACAAAACCAAACCAAAAAACCCTAATAGGTACAGACAAAAGCCATATGGTACAACATATACAGGTCTTTGAGTGATCAGGTTTATTGCTAGAATTTTATTTGGTTGCTAGAGAATTTATAGGGACAGGTGTATCAAACAGGGTTGCAGGCATGGCACCCAGGGGGCCTGTAAACAGCTGGGCAACGGCGTGATGCACCTAGGAGATGCAGGGAGAGAAACCTTCGGGGGTGGCAGACTGGGCAAATTCCCAGAAGGGCATCGGCCTGCTTGTCCCTAGCTGATCTTCACTGTCTACACAAGGCTTTTGTGAATCGCACATACCCACTTACTGCAAGGCTGTGAAGGGTCTAACATCAGAACAAAGCTCATGCAAATACAGGGGTTTCCCTCAGCTCCCTGGTCCTTGCGGATGAGCTCTGCACATAATTCCTCCTTCATGATCCAGAACGACCATTCTGAGAATGGCAGATGGGGCCAGAACTTACTGCTCGGGGAGGCAAAGAGGACTCCCACATGGTGGGCAGGATTAGGAAAGATATTGCACTTGCTAAGATTCAAGGAGATCCCTGCCTCCTGTCTCATCCAGGGGCACAACACCTCTGATACTTCATTTTGTGATACTGTAGCCCATAGAAACCTCCTGGAAGGAGGGAGGCTCTGACACTAGCTGGAGGTGAAGAAGAGGTGGTGACCGGGCCAAGACCACACGTGGGGGACGAGGCTGAGTCTGTCCCATCAGCCGGAGGAGAGGCTCTGAGGAGGGGGCAGCAGGCAGGGCTGGGAGGGAAAGGCAGCATCTCAGGAGGAGGAAGAGAAGCCAGAAAGGGCAGATTCTAGGGTTTCACGCCATCCTTTCCTGCAAACACTTTATCTAAGCTCAACAACTGAAGAGTGTCCCATGCGGTTGGAGGGGCCTGACAGGCCCTTTTCTGACTCTTGGGGCAGGACTGCTTAGTGAGCAGCAGCCCTCCTGCAGGGGTATGGGGGACGTGTCTGGACATTAATGGCTAGGTCTGAACTGGTTTCTCACATTCCCCCATAATCCCCGTTCAATGCCAACTACTAACAAATGCTTGGAAAAGGCCTCTCTTGGACAGAAAAGACAAGATTTTCTGGGTTTCTATAAAGTGCTGCTAATTTAAGGCAAATTTATGTAAAATAGAAAATAGGGGTTTCTCTCTTTCTATGTACATGTTTTTCAGTTTAAAGACATGATCTTGCCTCTCCAGAGGGACCAGAGAGGAAGGAGGCTCCCTAGATCAGCAACATTCCTTGGGTGCCCTGAAAGCACAGTCACTGCTGAGCATCAAGCCAGAAGGTTCAGTTCTCCTATAAAAAAATAAGTGCTATGAGCTTCTCCAAAAGCGGGGCGCTGTGCAGCTTCAAAGACATGGGGATTGCTGGGCTGAGGGCCAGGTGGCTTGTCTGGTGGTGGCCGGCTGGAGGCCTGCACTGGGTTTCCAATTCTAATCCTGCTCTGTGTGCTCAATGCCTAAAGCCAATCTGAGCTCCGGGAAGGAATATCTCCCATCTGTGTCCATGTCAAATTTGGCCATGCTCTGGGCAGATGGGATGGCAGAGCCAAGCAGGTCCCAGAGATCCTGGTAGGACAGCTTCCCCTCAGGCCCCTGGCCCATCCTTTGGAACAAATCCAGGAGATCTGTTGAAACAAGGCACCTGATCATCACCAGTTCACTCTTGGGCAAACTGCTCAGAGGCCCAGTGACTGAGGGGAGTTGAGGGGCCTGGGGTCTTACTGTTTCACTGCAAGAGAAACAGCCCAGGGGTGTCAGCCAGGGAGCCTGACCAGGGCACGGGCACTCCACTTGCAGAATCTCACTGAAGGGAGTGTACGTAAAATTATTTCTCATGCTAGGCCTTGAGGAAGTGGAGGCAAGGTACTGCCCTCTCTTCTTGGCTCTATGCCTCATGGTCACCCACTAAGGTTTGGGCTGGGTCCTGTTTGATGGAGGCGACAATGACCCTATGGGCCAAGATCAGAGACTGGCTGCCTTCTTCTCCATCTTGAACTCTGTGGATAACTCCCTCCATTATAGGCTTTTCTAACTGCCTTGTTACTGGAACTAGTATGACTTTCTATGTATCTTTAAAGTCTAACTGGGGGATGAGAGATGTGTACACAGCTGTGTGGTGTTCATTCTCATCAGTTCCTGAGGAACAACTTTCTTCAAACAGGGAGGACAAGAGCATTTAGGGTCAGAGGCTCAGCATCAGGGTTAGGTTGTCTGCAGGGGGATGACCTGCCTAGCCACAGCAACCCCTGAAGACCATCTTCTGGGTTCTCAAGGGGCTGTTGTCTCAGTCAGAAGGATTAGCTACAGATGTTGGGACTAGGGGGCACCAGAGATAAAAAGTGACCTCAGTCACTGCTGGTGGAATCCTAGGCAAGGCATGCAACCCACTGGCCTGTTTTCTCATCTGTAAAATGGGATAACGAGTACCTCCCTCATGAGGCTGCTGTTTAAAAAGTGCTCAGTAGAGTGCCTGGCACTTAGTAGGTGCTTAATAATGACCTCCTCCCTTGTCCTCCTCTGGAGTATTCCCCAAAGTCAGGTCTATGACACAGTTAGGAAGGCATACTGAACTTCAACTGGTTTGCACGATTTGTTGCTACTTACATAGCAACCCAACCCTTATCTGCAGACTTAGTTGCTGACATGCCAAAAGCAGGTTCCAGGAGCCAGACTACCCCGAGGTAGGCCTCCCCACCCACAAGCCCTGTCCTGGGGCCTCCAGTCCCTCCTCCAGCTCTCTGTGTGTTTCCTGGCAGAAAGGACAGGGAATGGGGCCAATCATTCTCAAATGAATCCAACTTCATTCTAAATCTCAAGGTGAAAGGGAAGATGCAGAGCAAAAGCAAGGCCCCCTCAAAAGACAAGTGCACCAGCTCAGGTGAGATGGGACGGCTGTCGGGGACAGTCTCAGGAAGCAGTGAATCTCCTGTCATGGAATGTGATTCCCTTCCTGGAATCCCAGAAGGCACTGAGGTGAGCCTGGAGCTGACCCTCAAAGCTGGGGTGACCCTTCTTGGATGTCTCCATTTTTAAGCTCTGGCCCCAGCTGAACAGGGCTGGTCCTAGAGTAGTGCTCAGTGCTCGCTGATGGCACAGGCACCCTTCCCTGAGACCTCCTCCTGCTCCAGTGGGGATGTTGTGGGACAACGTCTGTTCTGGAAGAGGGTGGTGGAACTGGGTGACTTCTCAGGCTTCCTAGGTTCTCACTCTGTCCAAGGTCCTGTGGATACAAGGAAGGCTTGTCCCTTCTCCAAGGGTCTCCACAGACTTGGCCACCTCCCCCTCCTGTACCTCTTTTGTGTGGTATTTTCCATTAGAATATGAGCTCCTAGAGGGCAAGGATTGTTTGTTTTTGCTTATGTTTGTATCCCTAGCACTTAGCACAGAAGAAATGATAGTTGCCTGCCAGCTAAATGAGTGAGTACAGAAAGGGTTTATACAACCTATTCAATGGGAAAAACCACAGAGTCTTAAACTTGGGTTCCTCCCAAGGAGAAGGTAAAAGGAGGTCCGATTAGACAGCAGGTGTTCTGAAAAGGACCAGGGGGTCTGAGTAAACCACAAACTCAGTGAGTTAGTGAAGTGGGGGACAGCCTTAGAAAAAGCTCATGGGAACTTGAGGGGGAAGAGGAGGTGAGGACAAGAGTGGGTGGAGAGAGTCGCTGTCCTTTGCTGTTGTCAGAACTCTGGAGGATTGTATTCACACACTTTAGAAAGGGCACTGATAGGCTGGAGAGTGCTCTGAGGAGAGCAGCTAGGAGAAGGAAGGGACCCTAGAGGCTGAGGAAACTGAGGCTGCCTGAGTTCAAAGACACAATAAGGAACAGAAGCAGAATTTGAACTCAGGTTTTCTGATGCCAGAGTCAGGGATCTTTCTACTCAATCACACTGCCTCTCAGAGGGCAGAATTAGGGAAAAGACATGGAAGTGGATAAGAAGCAGATTTGGAATTAAGGAAAAGTTTCTTAACCCTTTAGCTGCTCTATAATGGAATCAGCTGCTTTAGGAGGTGGGCTCCCCCTGCTAGAGGTCTCTGGGCCAGGGCTGCATGACACCTGGCTTGGGCTGCTCTAGAGGGAAGGCTTCCTAAGGGCCACACGTCTCTTTGCAAGGGACCTTGGGGAGCATCCCTTCAAGTCCCACATCTTGCAGGGCTTGCCTAAAAGGAGGCGAATGGAGAGGACCCAAGACTAGGCTCTGAGCCCAGGTCCTCCCCTGGACTGTTCTAAGACTTTCTTGAAATACCTTCACAAACATTTGGCCACCACTGAAGAGCAGTTTTGTATCCCCACAGCCCCTACCCCCACCCTAACCAGCTCCATCCTTGCCCTTCCTTCCCTGTCAGACTGACCTGTCAGGCTGGATATTTCTGGGGCAGAGACAGGTCTCTGATGGGCAGTTTCCACCTGGTTTCCGAGAGATCGTGCGGATAATTTTGAAGATGAGTATAGCTTTGACTCAGCACTCTGTTTTTTCTCTGTAACAGACAGACACAGGAGGATGATACCAAATGAAGCCAGCATTTAAAGGGAAGGTTCCCTTTAAAGTTACCTGTAACTGCAAGGTAAGGGCACCATCAAATCTGGAGGAAGGAAAACAGGATGACAAAGGTGTATGTGTATGTGCTGTACTGCTGGAGGGACACGAGGGCAAGGTTAGACTGTGAACAGAAAAAGGCCTCAAAGGGAAACAGGAAAGGCCAGAAGAGCCCTAGATATCAGAGACAGTGACCTGGGCACAGGGAGGGCATGGCTTATCCCACCCTTCCATCTGCCCACGAGGTTTTCATGTAGAGCTGGGCCTTGGCTTTCTTCTTCCTCTTCTAAGGGCAGAACACCTAGAGTGAGATCATGCCAGGAGTGGCAACCAGGGATGCAAGTCCTGAGCAGGGAGATGGGCACTGCGGGGTCCTGCCTGTGAGGGGCCGGGAAGCCTGTGGGAGCGGATAGGGAGATGGGCATTCTGGCAGCTGGCTGGTGAGCCTGCCTCTATCCTGGGGTCCACTACAAACAAGCCCCGCCAGTTGGATGCCTCTTTTCTTGAAAGGATGGACCAGACAGGGAATGAAGGCTGGAGCAGGGTGCCTGGTGGAGGGTCTCCGTTTATTTTTCTCTCAGGGACGATGATGGAGCAATGTAGGCTGGAAGAGAGGACAGTCTGGCAGATTCAGAACTTGCAGGTGAACTGGGCCCAAAGAACGAGACTGAATGGATCAGCTTTAGGCCAAAAGACTGGGCAGTCCCTGCCGGTCACTGCCACCCCCGCTTTGCTCTGAGTCGCTCTCCCCTTGCTAGGCTCTTGTTCTTTTCCTGCTCTCTGCCTGTTCCTCCTTATCAAGGCCACGTGCACTTGACATAGGGGATCCCCACGGCTCTGCCCTGGGCTCTCCTCTCCCTGGGGACCTTGCAGTGATGACCTCATGAGCCCCCATGGCTTTAATTATTGCTACTTAATCATTTTTTTCAATTATCAAGTATTTATTTTTTCTCCTTGCTACTTCTGCCCCTCCCCCATGGCAAAAAAAAAGAAAAACCACCTCTTAAAACAAATAAGCAAAATCAGGTAAAACAACGCCCCCCCCCCCCCATGTTTCCTGATGCCCACATCCCTGCAGCCTCAGTGGGTACCTCTGGGGTGGCGGGAGGCGCCCTTCAGCCTTCTTGTTGTCCACTCAAGACTGCAGATCTCTATCTCTCCCGAGCTCCCATCTGGCATCTCCAACAACCCTGTCCTCCCTCTTCCTAACCTTCCAGCCACCCTGCATCACAACTCTGGTGTGGCCTGGACTCCTCCAGCCCTTCCTGTACACAAAGACTCCTTACATCTCCACTACCTGCCAGTGAGCTCCAGGACTCCTACTGCAAGCCAGGCAGAATACCAAATACTGTGGGCTATTTAAAGCCCTACACTCTTTCCAAACTAGTTTGACATTACCCCCCTCCCAACAGCCTGAGGTCAGACCAGTTTTTCTGCTTTCTCACACACAACACACCATCTCCCATCCCAGGATCTTTGCCCAGGCTGTGCCCCATTCCTGGACTGCCCTCCCTCTTCCTTTTCCCTTTGAAAACTCTATTTTCTTCAGAACTCAGCTCAAATGTCTCCTTCTAACCCCCTTCCCCCAATTTTCTTATTTATTTTGCATAGTTACACAATGTACATGTGGCCCCTCCAGACAGAAGGGAAGCTGCTTGTGGTCAAGGGCTATCTCACATCAGCCTCTGTATCCTCAGTGGACTGACAAGGGCAGTATGGGGCGTTCACCTCTTGGGACCTCAGTTTCCTTATCTGTAAAATGACCAAAAGTTTCTTTGACTCACTGAGACGCCAGAAAGACCTCCTGTGGGCACTCTCCCGAATTCTTGCGTCTAAGGCATCCAACAAAGTGTCTGCTCAGCCACAAGCAGGGTCTGAGGGGCCAAAGACATGGCCTGCATCACCCTTGGCGTTTATGGAGATGCCAGCTTTACCTGAAGGATTCACATCCCTGGAAGCTTTCAAGGGAAGGGTGGATAGTTCTCTGAGCCGGGGATGGTCATTTTGAGAAGCAGGGCAGGATGGGGCACTGCCAAGCCCCAGAACTCTATCTGTAGTAACTGGTGATTTTTAGGATCACTTAGGTTTCCCAACTAAAACCAATGACTTAAGCGCTGACCCATAAGTTACAACTCAGGTCAATTTTCTGGTCATGTGAGACTAAGACTCTTGCTTGATAAACAGATGCAGGAAACTTTATCTCAAACTCAACAGGTCCCATTGACCCTTATCAAATTCAAGCCTTCAGCCCTTTCTATGCCTCTTCTAAATCCTCTGAGACTTGAGGAAGCACCCTGAGCTGGGCCAGGGACTCACTCACCTTCCTCTGAGACCTCCAATGGTGGTTTGTTGGGCTCTGGCTTGCCTGTCAGAGCGGTGATTAGCTGAAGCTTCTCCCTCAGCTTGGAGGCCTGAGAGTCTGCACCATCTTCCTTCTGCCTCAAACAAAGATCCAAACAGAATTATGGGAATAACTAGTTGGAGTAGAGACAACTACTATATTGGAGGACATGACTGCTATTCTCAAAACTCCCATGGGAAAAGGATTTGGTCTGCCTGGTCCCAGAGTGCAGAACTCAGATAAATGGAAGAAAGTTCTTACCTATAGATGTCACAATATACAAATCTGTACACATACATAACCCTATGTAGAAAATCCAGGCCGGAGTCCTAGCCCCGTCATTTAACAGCTGTGTGATCTGCAACATCAGTGTGCACCTCCGTCCAGTGGAGATGCCACACACCCTCCCCCTTTCCTCTGATCCTCACAGTAATCTGGACGGGAAAGCATCCATTTGTACAGCTGTTAGGGGGAGTATGCACACACAAGGTTTTATGGTCTATATTATAGGGGTTCAGAGCAAGAAGCCTTCATGTCTGGCTGGGGCTGGGATAAAAGGGCCAGATCTCAAGGGCACCCATGATCCCCTAGAGGTGGGCTTTTCTGGCAATCCTCCTCCCACCCGCTTCATTCCAGGGGCTTCCCCTGAGTTTTCTTGGCATTGAGTGCAGTAGGATATGTGGGCATTGCCACACTGTGGGCTCCTCCTCCAAGGCTCAGTTACCTCCTGGTCTGCTGGCACCCACCATGTGCCTCTCCCTTGCCCAGGGTTCCTTCTTCAGAGGCTGTCATACAACCTCAGTGACTGATGGGTCCTTCTCAACCTCCTCTTCTGGATCACCATCCATGTCATGCCCCCTCACTAGGGGAATCCCTTAAGGTTCTGTCCTGCATCCTTTTCTTGTGGATGTCATCAGGTCCCCCAAAGGCCTCCCTTCAAAGCTCCTATGGAGCTGACTCTCAGCAATCCTCACCCAGCTCTACTGTGTGTGGGTCTCATTCTGCACCTCCAACCACCTGCTCTATGCTCTGAACTAGGTATGCTAGTCAGTCAACCAGCACTTAGTGCCTACTATGTGTCAAACTCAGTGTGTCCTAGGAGAGCTCGCTATCTTTCCTCTCCAGTGTGCCTCTTTCTTTACCTTCCCATTACTACTGAGGATGCCTCTGTCTTTCCCCCCATCTCCCTTCTCTTCACTTCTGCAGTAGCCACCCACTCTGGCCCCCCTCATCTGTCACTGGCCTTCTACCTGCTCTCTCGTCCATTTTCCATCCAGCTGCCAGTGATATTCTTAAGGCCCAGGTCTGCTGAATGGGCTGCAGAGCTCCCACTCCCCTCTACTATCATACACATGCACATATACACATGGGCGCTAGCTCCAGCTGGCCCTTCCACACTCTCTTCACTCCCTCTCTGCTCTGGCCTGGCCAGACCGACCTTGCTGCTCCTCACACACAGCACCCTATCTCCTACCTCTGAGCCTTTGTCCTGGCTGTGCACCAAGCCTGAGATGCTCTCTCTTCCTCATCCCCTCTGAGAACTGTGCCTGGCTCATTAGCATGGTAGCTCTTTAAGGAGGTGGGCACAGTGCCTAGCACGTAGTAAGAGCTTAATAACCTTTGCTTGCAGCCTCCAAAATGACCCCTATGGGAAGTCTCTGCTAAACCCTTTGAGCATCAGTGCCTCACACCTCCATATTACCCTCCATGTGCTGAGATATCTACATGCTGTTTCTCTGAAGGGATGCAGGTGCTGTGACAGCATCCCCACACTTGTATGTTTGGTGCCTAGAATATAGTAAGAGCTTAATAAATGCCTGTTCACCCCCCCCCCCCATTGTGCCCCTCCCTTTCCACTGATGCCTTCAGGCCCACTCTCCTAGTTCTGAATTTGGGGTCCAGCTCTTTCCATTTACAGTGTCTGACAAGTTTTCCATTTTGTTCATTGAAGTGTGTACCAGCGTCTGGAGAACATCCACTTGGCCTTTCCTGGGTGGAGTTAGTCCAAATTTCTGCATGATTATGGATCTCATTTTGGAGGCCCTGTAAGTTAATACCATCTGAGAAGAGGTGCTTGTGATGGGCACCATCCTGATCCTTGGATCCCAGTGGTTCAATGCTGACACATATGGGGAGTTGCCAAAATACTGGCCTGAAGACACTGTGTGCAGTGAGATCTCATCTTTTCTATAAAGTTGAGGTCTCTTAGATTGGAAAGGTGTGTGGGTTGGGACCTTTCCCATGAGTCGATCCCTCTTAAGGCATGGCTTCCAGCACACAGGAGCCCTGGGCACACTGGACCACATTGAGTAGCTTTTGTTCCTCTGTCCTCTTCAGTTTCCTGGCTCCCTTAATAAGCTTTTGCTAAGCACTTGCTGTGTGCCAAACCTACCTCCCTCCCTTCCAGAGCACTACAGAGTCTGCAGGGATGCTGCTTACTATCTGGGCTGCAGGAAATCCAGAGGTAAGGCCCTAAGAGGGCTTAGTGAAGAATTACAGATGTCCAGAATCTCATGGGGCCTAATTTTCACCCACTGTTACTGAGGGCAAGAGGTGCTCCATCTTCTCTAGGGTCAGGGGAAAGTCAAATGCCTGGAGGTTCTCCAGGACGGTGGAATGAGCCATGCCCTAGGGAGCGGAGACTGCTTCTTGTTGGACTTGCCACCTGAGGAGGACCTGGACCAGTGACTCTGTATTTTTTGGCCAGCCAGAGGACTCTATCAGCTGAACTGGCTCCTTGGTCCGAGGAGCCCAGGGGGCAGAAGGCTGTCACTTCTAGCCCCTGCTACTGGCTGTGAATGATCAACACATTCTGGGGCAGGTAAAAGTGGCATGGAAGACTGAAATGTGCCCGTGTTGGGAATGCCATTCTTCTGGTGACTGCTGTTACCAGGCCTGTTACCTTTAGCACCTTCCAAGTATCCCTGTAGTGGATGGGACCAGAGGGTACTATGTTGTCAGTTTTGCTGGGAAAAGGATTGAACCCCACCTCAAAGTCTCAGGCTTGGGCAACAGCAGAGGTCCAGGTACTGAAGCTGGAGGTTGGCCAGGGTTCCTGGGCAAGGACCCTATGTCCTCTGGGAAGAGTTTGGAGATCACTCAGCTCTTGCCCACCCTGACACTGTCCTTTGAGGCCTCCACACTGATCTCAACCTCACTGTTACAGATGGTGGCCTTGTTGATGCGGCCTGCTCAGGCTTACTCCAGCAGGTGCCCAGGAGAGGGATCATCCATCTGGTGTGGAAAATGCAGGCCCATGTTGTTCTGGCTCTCTTTCTGGTCTGTGGTCTGGACTCCACTGAGGCCTTCCCTCTTTGCTGTATTCTCCCACTCTCCCGCTATGCATGCTTGCTATTTCTAGCTGCTCAAGCACACCTGAGATAGCAGCCCTCCTGCCCTGGATAGCAAATAGGCTATTATGACAAAAACCATTCTACCCCTGCACGTTCCTCTGTCATCACTTTTACTAAGCACATCTGCCCTCACAAAGTAGAAAACAGAGCCAACTGCTCCCTAAGTCAGGCCAAGGCTGAATCTGGAGGGACGATATACATACTCAACGCTGCCTCTCCTGTCATTGCCTTCCTGATGGCCACCGTGACTCCCTTGGGCATACACATGGCA
Source organism: Potorous gilbertii (assembly GCA_028658325.1). NCBI lineage: Eukaryota > Metazoa > Chordata > Mammalia > Diprotodontia > Potoroidae > Potorous > Potorous gilbertii. The sequence continues at coordinate 30,188 of JAQQSK010003521.1, read as the reverse complement.
CCCTCTCAAGCGCGGGAGAGATTTACATATGCCTTTGCGTTCATGCCTGTCCACAGAGATGGAGAGCAACAGCTAGAAAAGGCAACAGAAGTCAAGTGTGGGAAGCTTTAAAACACCAAAGACCATGTGCTCGAGCTGCAGTAAAGCCTCCTCCATGGCTGTCTCCAAGGGCGTTCCCATCCACACTTGTTCCCTGTGAACGCCTCAAATGACAGAGCGTGTAAGAGGTGCTCTCACCAGTTTAGCTAGTCTCTGGGGAAAAGAGAGCACCCAAGCTTGCACCCCTTTCCACCAATCAGAGCACAGGAAGTTCTCCAAGACACTTGCAGATCACTTTTCTGAGAAGAATGGCACCTTCAGTGACTGCCATAATGGAAGGGTAGAGCCTTTAACCATGGAAATGTGGCTGCTAAGGCTGACTGCCAGGGAAGCAGTAAGTAAAGGCCTGGTCCTGCTGTTTCTTTCTCTCCCTTACCTTTAGGATCTGGGCTTGTTCCCCATCTTTCCTATGAAAGTCTCTTTTCAGAGAAGTAGCTCCATCAGCCATCTTGAGAATAGAGAGAGGAAGAAGGGAAGGAGGAGAGGGGGTAGAAGGAGAGGGAGGTAGAGGAAGAGAAATTTCTTTAGGACAAACATTTAAGCCTCCTAAATATCATGCCCTTTTGAATCCCAGCGACATTCACCTGGAAGGCTGGAGAACACTTTCACATAGATAGCAGGGATAAAAAAGGACAATAAGAGGTCAAAGGGAGCAAAGTCCCAGAGAAACAGTGTTATGGGGCAGTCTGTCCCAAACCTGAAGATGCTGACACACAGAGGCCCCCTTCTCTTCCTCTAAACCAAGGTGGGCTGTGGAGCTCGGCCACCTGGCTCCTGGGACGTACCAAGGCCCAGAGAATACCTCCTCGAGACTTCTCTGTCTCCTTTTTCCTGCTTTGAGGAGTCCACATGGGAGCCTTTTGATCTTCCTAGTTCAGTATTAAATGACCTGTCCTTGTGATGGACAACAGAAGCTGCTATTTGGGTACCCCCAAATTCACAGAGGAAGAGGAGGTTGGCCAGGCCACAAGCCAAGGCTGGGCACTGCAGGAAAGCCTAGATCTGGGGCTCAGGTCTCCAACTTGGTGGTGATGGATACTGTGCCTGAATGACTCTGGGCGAGTTTATGGAGATACTGTTGGGTTCTGTGCAAGGCCTGCTGCAGAAGCACATACATGCAGATGATGAGAGGAGGGCACACTGATGATGATGTTAACCCTAGCAGAGCATATAACTAGAATGAAGACAACAAGATGGCGTAGAAAAGTCAGAGTCAGAAGACTAGAGCACCTAGCTGTTTATCCTCGGTTTTCTCCTCTATAAAATGGGGGAGGGTAACAACAGGCATATTCTTCACCTCCCTCACCTTAGGAAGTTGTGCTTCACAAGAATGTGATTGTCCCTGAAGGGCAGCACAGCAGAGAAGAAGGCGCCCAGGGCCTCTCCTGGATACTTAAATGGGTAACCCCCAGCAGCTAGCCTGCCCTGTGCAGCCTCCCAGGCTACTGGTGAGCATAGCCCTGTCCTAAGTGGGCACTGCCCTGGGGACCACTCGGTGCCATGGACTCTTCCCTGATCCCTGAGGTAGGAGGAAGCCCATGGCTGCTGACACTTAATTCTGAGCTCTGGGCCTCAGTTTCCTCATTAGTGAATGCACCTCCTCCTAGTTCTAAATCCAGAGTCATATGACCCCTCCACCATCTGCACATGCCATGCAAGAGCCCAGGGTGAGGGTATAAACAGCAGGCTGGCATGGCTTAACCTTTCCTGCCTATGCAGGGGTTTTAGGTTGGCCATCTTTTCTGCAAATCACTTTCCTCACCTGTAAAATGGAGCGATAACTCCTGTTCCATTTCACCACATCATGAGGATGCCATGAGACAGTGGATGGGAAGTGTCATGCAAATGCCGTGCCCGAGTGACCGTTTAATCCGGGAGAAGCCTGAGGGCAGCCATGTGGGCATAGCACACAGTGGTGGACAAGGCATGTGGCCAGGACCTAGCCGGTCTTACCGTGGTGAAGGACAGCTTCTCTCTCTTTCCTAACTTGTTCAGAGCCACCAGGCTGCTCCCTAGTGAGGTGACTCTCTGGCTCAGATTCCTGACTGTCCCATCCATCCCCAGAAGCTTAAGGTCATTGTGTCTCTGGTACCCCATAAGAGTCCTGTTGACCTCTTCTAAAGAGCTCTGAAGGTGCAGCATGTCCTAGAGCAAAAACAGAGCATGTTGTGATTCTCTCCACTGGGTGATCAGGCCAAGGAGCCTTGGTCACATCACGTCATATAACATCATGTCATGTGGCCGATGCTGGCTCCACTTTTGGCCAGGTGGTTCTGACCTCAGAAAAGGGAAGAAGTTCATTTACATGAATCCTTAGAGAGCAGGGTGCTTGGGCACTGATTTCTCAATGTTTGCCCCTCCTGCCTCTGGGTCACTAATGAAGAGGCCTATTCATGTTAATTTATCAGAGCAATACCACCTTAGGAACCAGACCAATTATTGAACTGGCTCATGCAATACAACTATTACAAGTTGTGCATTATTCAATAACCATCTAATTATTTTTACTGACATCCTATTTATAAGACTGAATATTCTTGGCTTAAACACACTGAATCTGTGGATATGAATGCATCTAAAGGACAGACTGGCCTTTCACTCTGAATGGTTCTGAACCCAATATCTCACTGCTCACTGCCAGTCAAGGCTAAGAAATTTTTTGATAACTACAAGTTCTGGAGAGGAGCTTAATAAGACAAAATTTCTGAATAGCCATGCCCTTCATGCCACCTGCCCTGACCTGCTCAAGCTGTTAAGCACAATAAATCCCTGTCCTCTTTGGGGGTGATTCTAGGGCCCCTAGGGCAAATGCAACTGAAAAAAGACCTTTATGTACTTGCCCTAAAGGCATCAGGCCCAGGTCTGGCAGATCTGGCAGAAGTCTCCAAAGGGCCCAGAACCCAAGTAGCTGATGTCCTCTCCCTCTCCTCTTTAGTTCAAGGGGGCAGTGTGCTAGGCTTTGTGGCAGGTACTGGGGATACAGAGACAAAAGAGTCCCTGTGCTCAAGGAACTCCTGGTGCCAAGCTGTCCCCCTTCTGTGTTTCTATGTACACCAGAAGAGCCACTGAAGAGTTGCAATCAGGAGAACCTGGGTTCAAACCCTGCTTCAACATCTGACCTTGATTAGCCCTGACCTCCTCATCTGCAAAATGGTGGTGTCCTCTGCCTGAGAACTGAGGACTCTGTGGCCATTTTCTGTATCTCCATCTCCATTCCACGCTGCTGTTAAATTCTGACCCCCATTTAAATTCCACCTCAAATGCTGCCAGCCCTGTGCAGCCCTGGAGGGGGCAACTCCTGCCTCCCTGGCCTCCTCCACACCCCCGGCACAATATGACAGGTTGGAGGTTCTCAAGGAGTAGGCCCTGTGACTATCCCTTTTTCCTAACCCCTGCCTCCTCTTGGGCCTCGCCCCAGGTTCTGTTCACACCTAAGACTGAGTCAATGTTTGCTGTTCCTGGGGCAGCGTCAACATTATCATTGCTTAACCTCTGTGCCCTGAAAGTGTCATGTCCCCACTGACTGTCTGCGCTGGAACAGCCTGGAAAAGCTCTACATCCCCTGGCTACACGGGGAGTTTCTACATGGATTTCACCTCCTCCCTCTGCCCCCTTTCCCAGCCCAGGACTGGAAGTGTTCCCCCCCCTACCCCCAACAAGCCCTGGCATCTTGGAGGACTACCCTCACCCCTTCACTTTTCAGGGTTGGGCAAAAGGAGGGATTCCAACCGTGGCACACACACAAAAGGCCTTCTTGGCTGGCAGCCAGCAGGTCAAAGAAGGAGAGACTTAATTATAATAAAATGCAACTAGCAGCAAATTGGATTTTGAAAGCTCTCTCTTTTAAGTATTCATTTTGCCTTAGCTTTGAGAATGATCAGGAAAAAGGAGGGACCTTAAAGTGGGGACAGAGACATCCCTGAGGGCCTGGTGTGGAGCCGCAGCGGGGCCTCCAGAACCTCCCTCCAGAGCCTTCTTTGGGGGCAAAGAACTCGTCACTTGGATTCTTCTGCAAGCGAAGAACTGGAGGCCCTAGCAGGGCGAGTCCCTTTCTGACAGGGACCCCCTCCCACAAACCTCCTCAAAGGGAGGCAGAAGGTCCGTCTCAGCAGCCTCCCTCCCTTGGCTCTGCAGTGGCTCAAGCACAAGAGGCTTTTGGGAGCAAGTGGATGCTATAGGACTCCTTTTGTGGTGAGAGGCCAGCTCTGAGGGAAGGTAGGTTGGCTGATCCAAAGACTGGCCTAGATGGCCCGCCTCTGGGTTGGACCAGATTTCTTACCATGTCACTCTGGAGGGTCTCGATGGTTTTCTTGTGCTCATCAACTGTTTTCTGGATGGCTTCCACAGCAAGACGCACGCTGCTTAAGGTGCTCCCAATGGAGGCCACGCTCTGAAGAGAAGCACAGTGAGTGCAGTTGCAAAGCCCAAAGGGAGCCCACAGAAACCCAAGAATTCTGCGGCATACTCCGGAGATAACAGGACTTTGTCAACGCTTTGGCTAGATGCCTTGCTCATGGTTGCCCAGAGTCCTCAAACTCTAGGCCAGGATACCATCTCTGTGGGCTTACAAATAAGTCAGGGTCTAGGAAGTATTTCACAACTTTCTACTCCATGTGACTTAAAATTACCTACTGAGCCTCTATCTGGTGAGTGAGGCCACCCTCTGAGGGCTGGTACGTAGGAGCAGCTGTGGACATGGACACCTCTGTCTGACAGGCTAACCCCACCATTCCCCCTATCTGCTTCTGTGTGGCCAGGAAGAATTCTGAGAGGTGCATGTCTGTTTGGTACCCAAACTCCAATCCAATGTGGACAGCTAACAAGTGGTATATGAATGCCCCCAGAAATCCATACAAGAGATTTTCTGGGCAAAATGACCTGCGACATGTTTTCACTTGTATCTGCATTCTGGGTCTCTGACTTACCATATGGGAAAATGCCAAAGTTGCTTCTGTCTATCAGAATGTAAATGACTATTAGGGCAAAGATCAAAGGAGGCAGAAGGGCCAGGTAGCTCTCATCTTTGTTCTGGGAGGGGATGGCCACCCCCACTGCCTGCTCCTTGTCCTTCTCCCCCATTTCTGGTTCTCCTCAGGGGGCTGACTCTCCACTCCTTGGCCTACCACTCAAGGCCTCCTGTCTAGCCTGCTTCCCCATCACCCCACCTGCCCAATCTCGTGCACCTGGTGGGCAAGGGATGTGGATGTCAAAGCAGGTTCTACCTATTCACCATCTAGGGGACCATGGTGAAGTCACTTCCCCACTCAGTCTTAGCTTCCTCAACTATAAAATGAAGCACTGGTCCAGCTGGCCTCCAAAGGAGCCCAGGCTGGTTCCAATTCACTGCCTTGAGCTTTCTCTGTCCCCCTCAGTCCTGACATAGGCCCCTGTCCACTGTCCATGGACATACAGTCAGGCCCCACTGTAGTAAAGAACCAATCTTGTGTTCAAATATGCCCCGTTCAAAGTTATAATTATATGTAAACTATGGTGACTGGTTGCAGCCTAGTGGAAAGATGCTGTGTGACTGGAACAACAAGGCAGCAGCCTGGAGCGGCCCACGCTGTGTCATGACTCCAGCCTGGCCACCACCCCCTCGCAGACTGTGAGTTCCATGAAGACCAGGGCCATGTTTCTCTACCTCCCCCATCCCCAGTGAGTGTCGAAGAACTGAGCTGTGCAGGGGCAAGGAGCAGGAACAGCTTTGGCCAAGCCCTGGACACTGGGCATGGGGTCAGCTGAGTGTCTTTATCCTGAAGCACTTGGGGGAAATTACACTGCCACCATTTTCTGGAAGATCAAGGAATGGAAGGAGGCCTCCTTGATATGCGTTTGGGTGGCTTTCAAATGGACAACCTGGAAAACTCCTCAGTAAAGATGCCAGCAATCAAAAACTCATCTCCACCTCAGAGGCAGCCCTAGGATGATGGACTCCCAGCAAACCCAAGGGGCAGGAGTCCCTGAGACCCAGGCTGAGGCCAATGATGCAAAAATCTTCCTATGGCTCTCTTCAGTAGAGCTGGACTTCAAGGAAAGCTGCAAGAGCCCAGTCTCACAGAGAGATGCATCGTTGGAGCCCAGTTTTAGAGTACTTACCTTCTGAAGGCCCTCAACAGTGGAAGGCAGGCTAATCAAATCTGAAGCTGATTTGATGTTGGCTTTGAGGTGATTCACTGTGGAAGTCAACAAAGCAATCTGAAAAATGATGGAAAAGTATGTTTTGAAAACATGATCCTCTTTTCAAGAATTCCTGGCCTCAGGCACCACATGCCTGCCCCTGTGGGGCACTTGCTCCCTGTTGTGCTGGGACTGCCCAGGCCCCAGAATCTAGAGAGGCCCAGCACCCCATCCAACCTCACCCAAGGCTGTGGGTCCTTCAGACTCCACCAACAGTCTTTGAGCAGAAGGATGCATCGGGCCTCCACAATGGGACCTTCAGGTAATATGGTACCTTGGCAAAGAATCACACTCAGGCTATTTATTGATCTGTGTGTGTTCGGTGACTAGGTGGTCAAAATGGCAATCCCGCTGTGTGGGAGGAACTGGAAATCTGAGGGAATGGGAGCTTGGGGGAATCTCACCCTCCTGGCTCAAATAAATGTACTGTGGCAGATCCCTAGGAGCTCCCAGACTTACGGACTCAAGTGTTTACAACACAAGCAACTCATTAAAACAGGCAGCTGGATTCAAACTAAAAGGTAGCTTCCCCTTTCCTCTTTGGGGGCAGAGTCAAGTCCTTAGGATGGAGTTCAGTTCCTGGCCCCATTTCAGGAAGGGCAGTGAAAAACTAGAATGAATGCAGAGAAATGATATCTGGACGGTGAAGGGTCTGGACACCTCACTGAGGTGCCCTCAGAGCCAACCCTGCTGCCTCCAGCTCCCCTGCTCTGTCCAGGCTGGCACCACACTTCTGCCCACTCAGGTCTGCCCTTTCAGAATCATCTTGGCCTCCTCCTCTCCTGAACAATTCTAACAGCTTCCTGCTTGGTCTGCTCCCTATTAGCTCCAAGATCAAATACAAACCCCTGCATTTAACCTCTCCTGCCTAATTACCCATTATTCTCCTTCACAGCCTTCGTGGGTAAGCCGATTGGCCCCTGCTAGTCCCTCTGCATGCTGGAGAGCTCTTTACCTCCTCTCCACGAACTTGGTGCAAATATTATTTCCCAAGCAAAGCTGCTGCCCCGCCACCCAGCCTTCAGTGCTCCCCAACATTATCTCATGTATGTGTCACTTTTTACCTCCCCTACAGAGTGTAAGCCCTTTGAGGGCAGGGCCTATTTTTCCTGCTTCCCCAGCACACTGGCCCAATGGTTGGTTTAATGATTTGTGTATTAGACAGGCTTGGGCGGAAGATGGATTCAGGAAGTCTAGGGTTCAAATCCCACCCTGCTACTTTTAGTTGTGTGACTGGGAAAGTCACTCTGAGCCTTCATTTCCTCATCTGTAAAATGGGGCCCACAAGAGCCCCTCCTTCCCAAGGATGGAGAAGTGCTGAGTCAAGGTCAGCCTACCTCACTCCTGGCTTCCTGAGCAGATTCAGGAGCTGTGTTTGGGGCTCTGCAGAGGCCTGTCCTGGAGAGCTACAGCCTCAGCCCAGCCCAGGCTGTTTCCTTGGTTCTTTCTTTGGGCCTGTCCCACCTGCTGGGAGGTTACCTTTGCTAGCAGCCTTGGTGCCTCACCATTAGGCTATGCTCACGTCTGCTAAGACATGCAGGCAGGGTATACTAGTTCTATGTTGGTCAGATGCTCTTGGGATGCTACTCCTGCCGCCATCCTGGAGGCTTATGCCCAATTATGCAATAGGAAAATCTCACCTGAGCAATGCTTGGGCCCAGGCCATGGGCTTCCTCCCTGCCCGTTGCTCCCATTCTCTCCCACGTGTTAGGATATGAACAATGCATCTTATTGTAGTGACAGCAACTCCCCCAAAAGAATTTACTGAGTACCTATTATGTGCCCAGCCCTGTGCTGGGACCCTGATATAGAGGAGCAAGAGAGACAGACAGCCCCTAGTAGAAAGGTGTGGCAGGGAGGGAATCTACAACATACAAGGAACAATTCTGCCCCCAGTGGATCAAGGCTGACTCTATGCACAAGGGAGGCCAGACAAAGTTCAGGTGTAGACACCAAACTGAATGATGTAGGAAGACTTGAGTGAACTTAGAAGAGGGAACCGGATTGGGAGAAACTGAAGGAAGAGGCGTTGGCAGGAAGGGAATCTAGGCCAAGAAGGACAACCCTGGGAGCAACAGGAAGCAGTGGAAAGGGTGCTAACGTGGAAGGACAGAAAGTGGTCACTCCACACACCCGGCCCATCCCAGGGTAACTGCTTCCTCCAGAGAGTCTCTTCCCTGAGGAAGTCTGCGCCCAGTGAGTAAGGTAGGCCTTAGCCCTCCGTTAAGGGAACAGAGGGAACCTCTGCTAGTGTCCTGGAGTGTGAGTTAGGGAGAGGGCCAGCAGAGGCATGCAAGAGGCTCCTGGTATCCTGGGGACCCATCTCCATCAAATGTAGTGCAGCTGCCAGGCAGGTCTACCACTCACTAACCTTTGACATGCCTCCCAGGACAGAGGATCCTTCAAGGGTTTGCCACTAGGTAAATGGGAGCCTTGGAAGGAGCTCCCAAAGCCACGAAATTTAATCTGGACACCAGTTCCTGGGAGCACACTGACACCTCTGTAGTAGACTCCTCTTCCACCATTCCCAAGGAGGTGGGAAGCGGGCCTGGAGGGGCAGAATGGGGCCCACTGCCATCCTCCCCCAGGACTGGCTTGATGGCTCCATGAATGGAAAGGACTCAAAAGTAGACCTCACTGAAAACATTAAAAGAAGGAAGGATCCCACAGCCTGGGCCCAAGGATGAGTCAGTCAGAGTTGCTTAAAATAAAACTGCTGTGCACATCATGAGCCAACTTGACGAGCCGGAGTGAAAACCACCACCATGGGCGAGTCCACTAATACGCCACCCCTCATCATATACTGCAAACTACCTTCTGCCCTTCTGACCCAAAAGCCCAAAGGGGTCTCAGCCAGGACATAGATGCAGGTGGTGTGACTCCAAACCAGTCTTTGTCCGCCTCCAACACCAAGCCTTAAGTTTGAGGAGAAAATAGGGGGGAGGAATGGGGAAGGAAAGCTCTACAGAAAACCAGGAGAGGTTTCAGGGTTGAGGGAAGTAGTATGAGGGCTCTGGGGACTTGGTGAGCTCTGCCGCTGCTCTGACCCATGACCTGAGCCCAGGGCCTAACGGGGTATCTTCCCCTCCTCGCCCCTGGCTGGATCTGGGACTAGAATGGAGGCTTCCTCTGCAGTATGCTGGCCTCAAGAGGGGGTCTGTTTGAGGTCAAAGAAGAGCAGGCTTAGGACTGCCCTCTTTACAGAGGAAGTCCTGGGACAGAGGGGGCTTTTCCAACACAAGGCAGAAATGGACAGGGGCTAAGTAGCTCTAGAGTGTGGACCGGGAAGCAGAGAGTTCCTCCCTGTAGCTTGGCCAGGACCTTTGTTTCCCTTCGGATCATCACTCTTTCAAATAACAGTATCAGAGGAAGGACATCAGAAGGGGAGGGGGACAGATGACAGGGAGGGCATTTCCCTTTTGGGGCCCTCACTCTTAGCCTGGGTCCCCTGGGCCTGCAACGGTGCCCAAAGGGCAAATTCTGTCAGCTCTGGGGGCACCAAACAAACCCAAGTTAAACAGAACAAGATGCTTCTTTTCTTACTCAGTGGGAAGCAAGGCAAGTCGCCTTCATGGTGACTGGTGAGCTCTGACCACTCCCCAACCTGGGGCAGTACATCCTCAGGACTTCCCCCAACCCTGTGAACCAGAGGGAACCCAGCATCCCTTGCTCTGGAGCCCCTGATGCTCAACTGAAGCTTTTGGCTCTTCATCATACCCTCAGGTACAAGGTGCCAGCCCTCTCAGACAAAACAAATTAAAGAGAGTCACTGCCCCCATCCCCAGCCCAGATGCAGCATCACAGCCTGGAGGGAGAGGATGCAGGGCAGAACAGTTCTGGCTGTATTGGAGCCCAGAATGTTAATATTTCATGCCAGAATCACTGGATCTCTGAGTTGGAAGGGACCTCAGAGACCAGTGAGTCCAGGCTGGGGCCCTGAGGCTATTTTACTAAAAGGCAGTTTTTGAAGTCAATGTGATAGAATAAGTTATCATTAATAAAAGGTCTGTCCCTAGTATTCAATATCTGCAGGGCATCTATCATTTTAATAATTAATTTTTATTTGGTAATTAAATTGCTTCAGGAAAGTACTTATAACTCAAGAGCTTCTAAATCCCAGTAAGACATTTAGATAGCAGTCCATACTGGTCTTTGGTAAAATCCTAGAAAATACACGAACATTGATCTCAGAACACAAATCCTGGTAAATCCAGGAAAGACTTGGGAAGTGTGCAAATGCCTTTTCAGTTTGTTATCTCATCCTTTGGGTTCGGCTATCTTGTTCTGAACAGGATACTTGTTTCTGCGACCCTTGGGGAGGTCTACCTCAGAGTGGCATTTCAGGCACTGCCTCTGTGGGGGTGGGGGTGCCTTTTGGCACTGACCTCATACCTCCCCGCCTATGAAGGACACTCCTCTTGTCTTTGTCCACAGACAAAGGTGAGTGGCAAATTAGGACAAGGACATGGCCACTTCAGGCTGATGGCTCTACTCTGCTAACTGAGTCAGGTTAAGTCACCACTTAATTTCATCTGCATTTCCTGAATTACACAGATAAGGGGGGTCTCCATGACGTGGGCCTTTTCTTAGCCATGGGCAGGAAGCGCTAGAGCAGTGGAACCGACCCCCTTCTACCTGTTTGGCCATTTCTGTGATGTTTATCCAGACTTTGTTCAAGCCCAGGTCTCCAGATTCAATCTTCTCCAGCTGCTTTTGTTTTCGGAGGAGGTCTTCATTTAGTTTGGGGATCTCTTGGAATGAGCTTTTCTGATTAGATTCCACTAAAACCAAAAATAAGAAGGATCAGCAATAGCAGCCAGTAATCTCTGTGACCCAAAGATGAGTGAATGTCAGACGACCTAAGCAGGGAAAGCCATGGGGCACAAGCATCTCCTATCCTTGGGGAGACAACAGGACTTACAAAGAGGAGGGGGGAAGAGTGGCTGGAGGCTCTGGCCTCAGCTCTGCCACCTCCTCCCTGGAGGCTCTTGGCCTACACATTCTCACTCAGAGCCCCAATTTTCTGAGTGTTAAATGGGGATAATCTTGGCCCTGCCTACTGCAGGACCTGCAAAGCCCTGATCCGATGAGATAACAACTGCAGAAGCACCTTGTATGCTCCAAAGTACAATCCAAATGTTAGCTGGAAACAGTTTAATCTTCTAGGCCTTAAAACGTGCACTACTACCACTTGGCATTTCATATCACACTATCCTTAGGCTCAGGACAAAGGTAGGGAGAGTCACCACTTTACCACATGACTTGGCTAAACCTTTCCAATCTTTTCCACTCTAAGATCTTAAGCCTCCATTGTAATCAGGCTGCTCACCAGCCACACTGGTCCATAAGCAGAGAGGGGACTGAGAACTCTGATCAGCTCAAAGAAGATTTGGACCTGGCTGGGGGGAAGGGTTTATCTTGGGCATCAGGTCACCAAGGAACGTGTGGAGCAGTCTGCAGGGCCTTGACTTTGTTCATCTGTTCATAGAGGATTTGGAGCCTCAACAATCTATAAAATGACGATAGACTATGAGCTGTACTTAAACTGATGGTCACCTTACTTCTGCTTAAGACATCTTGTCAAAAAGAAGAGAATGGTCTGTATAGATACCAGCCTAGAGCTCAAAATGAAAGGAGGGAGAGAGAAGGGAAGGAGAGAGAGAGAGTGGGAGAGACAGAAAGAGAGAGGGGAAGGAGAGAGAGAGTGGGAGAGACAGAAAGAGACAGAGACACTAGCAAATGCATGGCTTGATACTTTGGCTCTCTTTTAAGAGACCTTCAAGATTCACTGGGCTGGCACCAGTGAGCTCTGGAGGACCCATATAGTTTTTTACAACTTTAAGTGACAATTTTCTATCCAAACAGCACTCAAAATAGTTAAGACAAGTGGAACACACATCCACATCCCCTTTCTTATATGCCAATGCTGCTTGCATGCGTATAAACTCTTAACAAACTGCTATTAAGAGCCTGCCATTAATATACTTTGAAGAAACACCTGCCCAAATCTTCATAGGGAGCTGGAGCAAAGAGGTAGTGTGATGACTGAAATACCTGAGAAACAGTGTTTTTGAGTAATTAATAACCAATTTATTAATTAGGCTAGTCAATAATAAATTGGTGGTCAGTGCATTCTCTAGGTCACCAAAAGTTTCTAATGGAGATATGAAATGTCTCAAATGATTTTTTTGAAAAGAAATGCCCCTGACAGGAAAAATCAGCCCTGATTAGTGGACATTTAAATGAGGAGGTGGGCTAGTCTTCACCTCTTCCTGAGGATCACAAGACTCTGTTGCCTCCAGCAATCTGGACATCCCACTCAGAACCCTCTGGTTGTTCTCTCCTTCGCTGAGCTGTATCGCCCTAAACTCCATTGGAAGGGATCAAGGACTTATTATTTTGGGCAAGAATTTACCTCCATCTGAATATGTTTACAATTCAAAAGAAGTAAGGTCTCCTAGCTGGGGGTTCCTGCCCAAGACTGAGGAGCATGTACCCAGAGGATTAGGGTAATCTCTTCTGTCAGACATACCTTTCAGAGAATTGTCTGACTGACCTACAGGGGCTGGTCCCTGAATGTGGAAATAAAAGATCAGGATATTAATTAATAATGGGTTATTAATATAGTGGAAAATAATAATTTCCGTAGAGAAGGGAGTTGAAAGTATTCAGGGAAGCTAAATAATAAAAATAAAGGTAAAGGTAGGTATACCCCCACTTTTTATCACCAGCATCCTTTAATAAACAATATGAAGTAAGGGCTCCACACAGCCAGCTTGGTGTAGCAGAAAAGGACTGGGCACAATAGCACCTGAGAGTGGAAGCCTTGTCCAGCTCTGGCATGAAGCAGTTGTTTCTTTAGGCAAGCCACCCTTCCCCCACCAAGTTTTGGTTCCTCATCTGTCAAATCTAGGTCCTGAGTGTTATGAGAGCTAGGGGTTCCTTCCACCTTGGAGAAATAGACTGCTCATGCTGGTCACATTAATGCAGTGAGCCTTTTGCTTTCTGTCACCAGTCCTCTTGGGCAGGCTTCATTTTAGATATAGGTAAGTAAAAATCAATGAACAAATTAAGCACCAACTGTGTGCCAAGCATTGGGCTACATGCTGGGGACACAAAGTCAAAAGACAACCACTCCCTCCCCTCCAGGAGCTCACTCTCCATAAAAGGGGCCAACACACAGGTATCTGTGTGTACCCAATCAATACAAGGTATGAGTCTTTGGCGGTAGGAGTAGGGGAGGGCATATCCAGGATCAGAACAGGGTTCGTGGTATTTATTTCAGTTACAAATAAAAAACTATGGCCCAAATACTGGTACACCCATTCCTCATCTTGTGGCCCAAATACCTAAAGTGGTTTGTGCCAGTGTCCAAAATCTCAATGAAAAGGATGGTGATGTGAAGTCTGTCAGAAAAGCCTCTTTTTTCCTATGTTAATCTGGCCTGTGTGCCTGCCCCCAAGGGCATCCCAGCTATGTCTGAGATGGACTCATAGGATCACTGATTTGGAACCAGGAGGGATCTCAGTAGATACTGATTTCAATCTCCAACGGGCAGGGGGGAAGAGGGAAAGAGAAATAGAAGTGAGTTGCCCAAGGTAACAAAGGAGTAAGCATCAGAGGTAAGATGTAAGCCCAAGGCAATTGGCTCTTTCCATTGTCCAATGCTGCCCGCTTTGAAGTTATCTACTGAATTAAATAAATAACTGGACATAGCATCAAAAACCAGCCACACATAGGCAGACAGTTACCAGCTGCCTAAGGAGGAGTCTCCAGACTGGCTTGGTAAGTGTTAAGCAAGACCATGCTGGTCTGATCCTGAGTTGGCATGAGCTGATGGCACTCTCTTTTGGGGTCATGACAGAGCTAGGCTCCCAATTGTAGAATGTGAGAATTGGAAAGGCCCTTAGTGGCCTGCTATTCTAAACCATACACCAAAAGAACTCTGATTAGAATGTGCTGGTTATGGGGACATTGAGTCTCCAGAGTGGAGGCCCTCACCTGACTCTCAAGGTAGCCTCTTGCTGCCTTTGGCAACCTGCCCTGTCTGACTCCTCTGCCACAGGACAGCTCTTCAGACACCTACACACTTATGCCACTGGAGTCCTCTTTTCTCCGGGCCAGACACCCCAACTTCTTCCAACCAATCCTCATGTCACAGATTCAGGGCCCTTCACCAACCTGTTTGTCCACCTATGGAAACACTCCAGTTTGTCAGCAATCTTAAACAATGGTTCCCAAACTGGAATATAATCCTTCCACAACACCTGGCTAGGACAAAGAGATGCCTGCTTCCCTGTTCGTGGGAGCTCCACCTGCCTTAATGCAGCTCAAGATAGCATTAGCTCTTTTGATTGCCACATCCCCCTGATGATTGGTGTTGAGCACACAATCCACTGAAACCCCCCAGATCATTTTCAGAGCAATCCCTGTCTATCCATGCCTCTCCTACCTTATACTTATGAAGCTGATTTCAGTACTCAAGTGCATCTTTACATTTATCCCCAGAACATTTTGTCTTGCTGGATTTAGGGGAAGATTCTAAGATCTGTCAAGGTCGTTTTGGATATTGATCCAGTCATCCGGTGGGTTTATTAGCTGCCCCTCCCAGCTTTGAGTCATTTGAAAGTCTGAGGAACAGGCCACCCATGGCTTCATCCCAGTCATGGATAAAAATAAGGCAGCACAGGCCCCTAAACCGGTCACTGGAGTTCCACCAGAGAACACCTGCCACATGCACAATGAATCATTAACAACTGTTCTCTGGGTGCTGACACCTAACCAGTTTTGAACCCATCTGATTCAATTACCTACCCTCTCCATCCTCTTTACCAGAAGAGCATGACAACCAAAGGGGTCACCTCACCTTTAGGATCTCCAGGGAAGGGGGAATAGACCTGCTGAGGTAGGCCCTGTATCCTTGCCCTTATCTGTGGCAGAGCCTGGGCCCTGAAGGATGCTGGCCAGGCAAGGCCCTGCAGGACCCTTCAGTGTGGTCTCCCAAGGAAGAAGGGCCAGCACAGGCACTGGTTAAAGAATCAGGAGGAAGTGTAACAAACAGCTCCCAATGACTAATTCATGAGCTTTCAACGCCAAAAGCACCTCATGCAACATTGATGACTGACTGCGGGGAAGATTCCCAGCTACCCCACTGGGTGAGTCCTCCATGGTACCCACAAATGATCCCTGTGCGTGCTGGGGAAACAGGTGATTCAGAGGCTCTTTCAGGCAAACATCCACACCCAGGAGTCTGGGTAAATACCATTCAAGAGAATACTCCAGGAAGTCCCATATTGGCCCCACTCTGTGGTCTGTCTCCTCACTGGTACATGCTTTCTCTCACTCAGGGCCTGCCGGGGAGGCCCCAGGGAGGGGGATCCCAAGGGCTGGCCTCCTGCCTGATGAGTAGCTTGGAGATGGCATCACTGCCAAAGAAGGCTCCCAGTTTCAGACCTCCCTGTTGCTCTTGTGACAACAGGGCCTGGCTTTCAGAGGCCCTGCCTCATTCCACACTAATGAAGAGTCAGCAGTGAGCACTACAGTGAGGGGTGAAGTGACTGATGAGGGGCTGGGCAGAACTTAAACCCAGGTCCCTGCCATGCAAGCCCTGCCCCAAATACTATTGCCTAACAAGGGGCCTTTCCCCATTCCCCTTCATGCTGGTGCCTTCCCTATACTGTCTCCAGCTCAGACTGTCCATCGCTTATTTGTACATGGTTTTTTGCATTAGTTCTTTGTATCCCCAGCACTCAGCATGGTGCCAGGCACAAAGCAGATGCTTAATATATGATTATGATTTTTTTAATGGTACATGGACAGGGAGAACCTTTGGCTTCTCAGAAGGTCCTCTTTGAAGAGGGACAAACTCTAAGTAAGCTCCTCTTCTTTAGGACCCACAGCCAAATGTCTAGTTTGATATTTATTAAAGTCAGTTTAAAATCAAAAGCAAGTGTTTTAAAGAAGATTGTTTAAGTCCAAGGAGGGGGTGCAGAATAGTGACTGGCAAGGTTTTTGGAACCTTAATCTCTTGCCTGGCTGGCCCGTTATAAGCTCTGATCACCTTTCTCCCTTCTCCCCTGGTTTAAATCAAGAGTCATGGATGAGGTGCCTACTATGCACCAGGAAGCATGTGAGGCCCCAGGGAAGTAGGGGAAAGAAACCCTGGGTACTGTCTCACCTGCAAGGCCTTAGCTACGCAGGTGCCACTGACTTCTAAGTAGACAAAGTAACAACCAAAGGATGAACGTATTTCCTTATGAACAAAACACCGCATGTGACAACAAATGCCAGTAGAGGCTACTTCGGCAATATCTGCATGTACTCAGCCCATGGTAAAGGGCACAAGGCTCTAAGAGGGTCAGGGCAGAAGGAGTCTTTGGCAGTTATAAAGCACAAGCCAAATCAAGCTTCTCACCAAAGTCTTCCCTGGTGCCTCACTATGGCAGAGGTGCCCAGGACTCTGATGGGCATGCTGGCAGAGGTAATGGGCCAGGCCTTACTGCACTGAAGCATCTGGGTCCTGCAGCCCAAGAATGGACAAACTCAGTCTGGAGAATGGCTCTGATCAACCACCTCATTAATCTAGCTACAGCAGCACAAAAAGGCCACAACTGGAAGGGAAGTAAAAAACCACCTCCTGCCCCCATGCAATCATGGTCCCCCTGAGTTCTGAAAAACACACCCTGCAGTTGGGGTTAGGACCCACACTGCTGGACCAGAGCATACCACACCCACTACCAGCTGGCAAAGTGAACTGGATAGTGGCTAAAAAGGAAAATCAACTCAAACATAACTCCCACTCCACCACAAATCGATTCCACATAGATGAAGAGAATGGGTAGGATGGACATACAGGCTCCCAGGAGAACAGCTACAGCTCCCCTGAGTAAAGTCTCAGAACCATGAGCAGCATTCTCTCCATCTCTGAGGAAAGTCCCTTGAAAGTTTTCTTAAGGGCTAAACTATTCTTGGGACAAACTGGGAGCCTGGATGACCGTGGACAGCAAACAAAGACAAGGGCCTGGTAGAGGTACCCTGTGATGGCAGGAACCCCTAGGCATGGATGGGAAGGCAGGAAGCATTTCCTCCTGATCCCTGAGGCCATGGACTCTTGGAATGGTTTCTCTACAAAGATGCTGTTGGGGGTAGCCAGCTTGCTTGTCAGTCATGACAGGTGACCAGCTCACAATATAAGCTGGCTAGCCTAAATACTGTCTTAAAGGTTCAGGGCTGCCAAGAAGGTATTTCTGGACTATCTGGTGAGAGGCTAGACACTATTTTTAAGGGAAACTACTCTGCAAAGTTGCAGGTTGATATAAAAGGAGAAATGTCCTTTCCAAGGGACTCCTCCAAAATGGCTGGAGACCCCTCTGTGGAGGCTGTAAATCCCCAATCACTCGAGAGCTTTAACTCAGAACAGTCATATTCCAGCAAAGTTAAGGCTGAGCTGTCTTTCAGAGCTTCCTACTAGACTATGAAGTTAAGACTTTCTGGGGAGCAGGGAGTGGTTCCAAAGTCCACTCATAGGCTGCCTTTCTGACTGGAGGACGCCTGCCCTGCTCCCTTCCGCCAAGCAGGCCCTCAATTCCCCTCCCATGGGAGGGCCTGTGTGGACAAGGCCCACCTGCTTGTGGCTCCTGTGGGGACCACTGTCCCTGTAGTGCCTGGCAGGGACTCAATATTCAAGTAATGAACTGAACAGTTTTCCAATAAAATATGCTCCTTACTTTTGGAAATATCCTATTAACATTCACAGGTGGCAAAGTTAATTACAACTTGTAAAAGACTACTATGAATAAAAGTACAACCTAGAAGGGATGAGAGGAGGATGGAAAGGTAGGACGGAGGCTGACCTAATTAACCAAACTCACTGACCCTGGCCATGAAGATGCTGGCAGATGCAGAGCTTTCTTTCTTGGGCCCATGGAACCCAACTATTTAGAAACATTTTCTTGTAGGCACACACTCACAATGCTGTCATTCACGTCCTGATCTCCACTTCCACCCAACAGAATGCTCTCTTCTAACAGACACGGGGAAGGAGAGCAAACACACTGACCAGCCTGGCAGCACCGCCTCCTTCTGTGCCTACAGCATGCCACCCTGCCCCCACTGACGCCAGCAAGCTCAGGAGCCTTCTCTCCTACTGCTCTGAGGCTGTGTTGCTCTGGGGATCTTGGCCTCGAGGCCATTCATTCAAAGTCATTCGCAGTAATCTCAAAGATCCCTGGAAGGTCGGCAAGGAGAACAAGAACCGACCCTGCTGCCCCTTCACAGGCAGGGGTAGTGGAAAGAGCAGGATGAGAGGTCGCGGGTCATCCAGCCCTGTTCCCTCACTTCACAGATGGGGAAACGGAGGCCCAGAAAATGGAAGCAGCTCACCCGGGGTCAGAGAGGGAGGAAGAGGCCGGGGGCTTCCTCCTGCGGCGCTTCATGGGGCACGGGGGGGGGGGGACAAGCCGGTGCCTGGCCCAAACGGTCCATTTGGTCGTCCCAGGTGCGGCCAGCAAGGGGAGCCCTCGGCCAAACCCTGGGGTGCCTCCGGATGCTGGGCACACAGAGGGCCCGGCGGGGATCGCGGAGGCCCCCGAAGCCCCCTCCTCCCGAAGCTCCCACTCACGCATTCTGAACTGGTCCTTGAGGGCGTCCAGGTCCTCCTTGAGGGCCACCTGCATCCACACCAGGCCCACGCAGGCCACGGCGCACGCCGCCAGGATCACGAAGGCGCACAGCGGGTAGCAGACCTTGCAGCAGCGGAAGTAGTCTCCTCTGCAAACGAACAGGCGCCGAGTCGCGGGGGGCGCCCGACACCCCCGACCCGAGCCCGCGGGAGGAAGGGCCCGCGGCCGGGGGCCCCATTCCCGGCCGTCCCGCGGGCTCTCCGCGGCAGGGGGCCGCCGGGTGCCCTCCCCCCGCGCCGGGGCCCCCTCCCACCTGGCGAAGCGCGCGCGGGGGCCTCCCCCTCCCCCTCCCCCGCCGCGCTCGTCCTCGTCCTCGTCGTCGTCGTCGTCCTCGTCCTCCGAGCTGGACGCGGAGCCCGAGGCGGACGGCTCGGTGCGCAGCAGCCGGTGGCCCGCGGCGCCCTTCCAGGCCCGGCGGCTGCGGCGGCTGCGGCCGCGCCCGTCCCCGGGGCCCAGGCCGATGAGCGCGTTCAGCTCCTTGCGCTTCTTCATCTTCTTGGGCGGCGTGAGGGGGCCGCCCGGGGCCGAGCAGCAGCCGCCGGGCTCCAGCGCGGCCCGGCCGGAGGGGGCGGCGGGACGGCGCGGGCGGGCCTCTCAGCCGCTCCGCTCCCTCGGCGCCTCCGGCTGCGGCTCCGGCTCGGGTCCGGCCTTCGGCGGCCGCGGAGTCCGCTCCCGGCCCATGGTCTCGGCCGGCCCGGCCCCGACGCCCCGCCCCCGGCCCGCGGCCGCCCGCCCCGCCCGCCGGCAGCGCGCTCCCATTGGCCGTCCCGTGACGTCCCTCGCCGTGCGTCGGCGCGTGGGGGCAGCCTTAAAGGGCCCGCGGACCCTATTTCTGAGGCCGGAGCGTTCCGGGGCGGGACGAGGGAACGAGAGCGTTTACAGCGGCTGTTACGTGCACGCCCCGCGCACCGCGCTTGGGGAGCTTAAGACCCACACCCCTTCTTCGTGGTGCAGATGAGGAAACTGAGGCCCAGGGCAATGAAACCCTGGCCAAGTAAGAATCCTCAGGGTGGAGCTGGAAGCGACCTCCTGGGGAGACTGAGGCCGGACTGGCGAAGTCACCCCCCAGAGACACCCTGCTAGACGGTGGCCACGCAGAGGGGGTGCTTTTTCTGTACCAATCCGCCAGGCCCCTAGTCCCGACCTCCGCACGGTGACCTCGGCCGAGCCTGGGCTGCCTCAGTTTCCCCCTGCACAGGGAGAGGCAGGCCCAGGTGCTCAGCATGAGTAACGAGTCTGTTGGCCCGCACTTGACGGGGTCCTTGTGGTGCGCACCTGCCAGGCACAGGTTGGGCCCCTGGGGAACGGAGGAAGGCAAGGAGCTGGCCCGGAACGGGTGGGATAGGCCTTTACAGACCGGAATGGGTGGGATAGGCCTTTGCAGAGTAGGTGGAAAGTGTGTGCAAGAGGACGCGCTGGTTCTTTTCACTTGTAGCTGGCACGGGGCCTGGCACAGAGGAAGAGCTCCCTCCATGCCCGCTTGTTTGGTTCCTCATAGGGGTGAAGGCAACCAACCTGGGAAAGCCCAAGGTCACACGGAGCTGGGAAGGGAACCCAGGTGTCCTACCTCTCAGCGGTGCCCTTCTGCACCCCCGGGATCGTTTTCTTGCTAATTTCTTTGTAGAAGTGGCCTAATTCACCTGAGGTCAGACAGAGCGCTGAGTAGGAAAAAAGAACGCAGGGTGTGCTGGGAGGAAAACCAGTTATTGTCTCAGTGGTTATTTCCCTGGTGGCACAAAACAGGACAGAAATGCTCTTTGGTTCAGGCAGCCCAGGACCGAAGCCCTCTGGAGGCCAGGCCAGGGACAGACAGCGCAGGGAGGAGCCAAGGACTGGTCTCCAGGGCCGTGGCAGGGGATCAGTGATTTGGCTGGGTGGCCACCCACCTTACAGACAGTCTGTGATCTGCCATGGTGGAGGGAGGGCACATACCATCTAAGTCATATGTCTCTAGAGCTTTGCTGTTTCTGTTTTTGGGGTCATAATTATGTTTCAGGAAAGCAGGAAATGCAAAGTATGAAAATAAAACCAGAAGTGTGTTAGGGGAGCTCAGAGGGCTCCTGGGCAAAGAGTCAGGTCAGCTCCTCCATTTGCCCTTCTGTCTCCAGCTCTGACCAGTATGACCATAATGACTTTACCTTCAATGGGCGTGGGGAGCAGTGCCCAGGTGAGGGCTTCTTACCCTCTTCCAGAGAGTGAGTGAACCTAACACTCCGTAGGATTCACCAGCACTGATTCAATAAGTTTTAGGAGCTGGTCAGGAAAATGGCTAAGCTGGAGGGCGCCAGCTTAGTAAAGGTCATGGAATCACTCTGGGCCAGGGGGCTCGTTGTGTCCAGTCCAAAGACTGATTCCTCAGCCCAGGGCAGGCAGAAGCCCCCCACTGTCACTGGGGAGGGGGGTGGGAACCAGTCCTTACGGGGTTGCACATGTGCACATGTTAAAAAATAAGCTTCGTGCGGGCAGAGACTATTTCCTTATGGCCTTTATACGTCCAAGCTCATCAAAGTGCCTCTCCAGGCAGCAAGCAGGTGTTAATGTGTTTGTAGCTTGTTTCATTGTTAAATATCATCCTATCTGGTTTTAAGGCAGTGTAAACTAAAGCCCAAGGATTTGCCCCAGGTCTTATGTATTAAGTAGCCTAGCTGGGAATCAAACCAGCCAGATTCAGGTGTTAGCAAAACTGGGTCACCAGCGCTGACCTATTGCCTGCAGGTGATGAGGACTGTGGCAGTCTTGAACTCTTGAACTTGGGTCTGGATCTGCCACCCAGGCAAACAGCTCCAGCCTGGCTCCTGGTCACAGCCTCCCTTGCGCTCACATCCCTTCCAACAACACTGACCGGCTGCGTGCCCACACCTCACCCGCCAGGAGGAACGTGGCTTTACCCTTGGGCACAGGTCCAGGGGGCATCCCCTTTCTGACCCAGCCGCCACCCCAAGTGCCAGCAGATCTGTTGGGAAAACAGCCTGTGAAAAACCTAAGTCCCATTCTGGATGCTGCCTGTTGCACTTTTGCTCTTGCTTTCTGCTCTGCCACAAACTCTGTTTAGAAGTACTGCCCCACAGAAAACCTTGAGTCAGGGGCAGACCCAACCTCTGAGTGCTGAATTGTGGGAAGGGGCCAAGAGAGGGCAGTGCACATAATATCTTAAAGGCATCTAGGTGGTGCAGTAGATCTGGAAGAGTGAGGAGCACCCAAGTTCAAATTCAGCCAATGATACTTAAAAACTATGCAACAGAACCTCTGGTTGTCTTAGTTTCTTCTTCTGCAAAATGGGGATAGTACTAGCACCTACCTTCCAGGCTTGTTGTAAAGATTAAATGAGATAATGTACGTAAGATGCTTTGCAAACTTTTAAGTGCTACATAAATGGTTTTTGTTGTTCAGTCATGTCTGACTCTTCTTGACACTATCTTGGGTTTTCTGGGCAGAGATACTGGAGTGGTTTGCCATTTTCTTCTCCAGCTCATTTAATAGATGAGGAAACTGAGGCAAGCAGAGTGAAGTGATTCACCCATGGTCACACAGCTAGTAAGTGTCTGAGACCAGATTTGAACTCAGGAAGATGAGTCTTTCCGACTTCAAGCCTGGTGTTTTATCCACTGCACTACCTAGCTGCCCCCAGATAAATATGAGATAGCTATTATTTCTTAGGGCATAATATTCCATTACTGTAACATTTTATAAATTTCATACCCATTCCCCAATTAATAGGTATCTTTTTTCCCCATTCTTTTCTAACAAAGAGAGTTGCCATGAACATTTTAGTATATATTAGACCTTTGTTTCTGTCTCTTACCTCCTTGGGGCATATTCTGAGCAGTAGAATTGCTGTCAAAGGTATGGACAGTTTAATTTTTTTTTCTTGAATGCTTCCAAAGTTGCTGTCTAGAACATCATTCTGAAAAGTCACCGAGAATAAACTAAAATGTCCATACCTTTTAACCCAGAGATCCCACTGCTAGGCATATAACCCAAGGAAGTCAATGAGAGAAAAAAAACCCATATATACCAAAATATTTTTGTCACACTTTTTATTAGTGGTGGAGTTTGAAACAGTGGGTGCTCCTCAAATGGGAAATGACCAAACAAAGTTTAGGACATGAATGCGAGGAAATCTGATGGCATTATTAGTGAAGAGTAGGGCAAAGCTTGGGAAGACAGTGCTAGCTATTTTATTGTAGCCCTACTAAAGTGCTGTGTTCTGAGCTATGTTGCAAAAAGGAAAAATGATGTCCTGAGGGAGCTTCCCACCCACTAGGAGCAATATATGCAAAACACAAGTGAGTATGATGTAAGGTGGAATGTGATGAGAACAAAAGGAGGATCCAGACTAGGAGCTCGAGGAAAATCTGGAGAAAGTCTGCAGAAACTCGGATTCCTCTCATGGCAGGCTTCCTGGAGGAGGTGGCAGCTGATCAGGGCCTAGAAGGAAAAGGATTTAAGAGTTGTATCAGGGTGCAGTCTGGTGCATTCCTTGGGGGAACAGGGTGGCCTTGGGGAGAGTATGGAAAAGACAGCTAGGGCAGGTCTCATCAGGGGTTAGGACCCAGGCATCCAGGTCCCACAGGTTAGAGATCTTCCTAAGTTAGGGGTTTCTTAGCCCCATATCAGCTTCTCAGAAGTCTCAGAGATGCAGCAAGGTTGGCAGACACTCCTTCACTACCTGGGGGCAAGGGGAGGTTAGTTTCTGGGATTTGTGAGGGATGCATCTCCCTCTACTGTAGAAAGGTAAAGCCATTTACAGACATCTAGTTGGCAGGTCGGGGAGGGCACTCCATGGTTTCCGTTGGAAGAGCTGTAGCAGAGGAGGTGGGGAGATGCCAGAGGAACTGCTTCCTCCCCTCAGGTGCCTCACAGCCCTGGGGAACCCATAGTGCCTGGCCCCTTTCCAAGCTGCAGGTGGTTGGGCTCCTGGAATTTCCCAGAAATCCTGGAATTCTGGGATTCCTGAAATTTCTCTCCCTGCCATCTGCTTCAGCTTCCAGCTAAACATCTGTGCCCAGATGTGAGGGAAGCCCTACAGCTCAGCAGGAGGCAAAGGCTGAATGTGTATGTGGGAAGGGGTGGGAGCAGGGAACCCAAGTAATGTTGAAACAATGGTCCCCTCCCCCCTAGAGGAAGTAGTGGCCTCATTCCCACTATTATAGGCTATTGAAGGCATCCGGTCATTGTTCTTACCACTTGGCCCCCAGGATTCTATGCCAGATTTGGCAGCTGGCCCTCTTCCTTTGAGAAGGGAGAGCAGGAGAATAAGGGTGCTGGAGACCAGGTCATAGGGGCATCTGATGAAGGCACAGATAGGGGGATCAGAGAGGGGCCTTCAAATGTTGGAAGGGTCGTATCTTAGAAGAGGGGTCAGCCTTGTTCAGTTTAGCAGAACCAGGAGCAATGAAGGGAGGTTGTCAAGAGGTAGATTTATCCCTGACATCTAGAAAAACTTACTAATAGTGAGCCCTGCCCAAGTGGAATGGGTTGTGCCTGCAGATAGTGAGTTCCCCTTTCTGGAAGTCTTCCTGCAAAGGCTAGGACTCTAAGATTCCTCCACCTTGGGCACATTGCAGAGGACCCGTCATTCCTTTCAGTGATGAAGTGCCATGATTTGTTATACTACTACCTTTATGGGACTCAGTTTACCTATCTGTAAAGTGGAAGCGATAGGTCTCCATTGAGGGGGTGATAGTTCCCTAACAGTTGCCTCAAACTCCCTATGCACGCACTTCTTTGTAATGACAGTACTACCTTTTCCACCCAAACTCTGCAGCATGATGTAAGGATGAGGGGAAACTATACATTTATCTTTTTTGGGCCTGAGAGCTGTGACCCTTGTACATGGACTGGTAGAACTGCTCCTTCTTAATTCTAATTCTGATCCCCAAGTTTAGGGACTTATCCTCCCCAACTACATGATTATTCAGTTCCCAAGCATTTATCAAGTATTTCCTTTGGGCCAAACACTATTCCCATCATTGGGAATACAAAGGAAGACAGAAGCTAGCCCCTATTCTCAAGGGGATCATATTGCAATGGGGGAGACAACTCATGAACAATGACGTATAGACAAGATGTATTATCAGGAAACACCTCCAGACGAAGGTCGCATTTGAGCTGAGTCTTTGAAGGAAGCCAGGAAAACGAGTAGGTGCCAGGCAAGAGAGAGAAATGTTCCAGGTATGGGAGAAGCCAGAAGAAGGATGTGGACTTGTGGGATGAATAACGAGAAAGGCAGTGTTTCAGGGTCATAGAGAAAGTGGAGGCAAGGCTAGAGAGAGAAGACTGGAAAGGTAGGGAAGAATCAGGTGGTGGAGGGCTTTAAGTGTCACACAGAGGACTTACTGAGGAGGAGGTCGAATCCTGGATTTAGGAAAACTGTCTTAGCAGCTAGGTGCAGAGTAACCTTAGCTGGCAGAGATGAAGCAGGGTGACCAACCAGCAGGTTATTGCAATAATCCAGGTGGGAGGTGGCAGGGTCACAAGAGAAAAAAGAATGTATACAAGAAATGGCATGGTGGCAAAAGTGGAAACTGAGGGAATGTTCAGCAATTGGGAATGGTTGAACAAGTTGTGGTATATGCATGTGATGGAATACGGTAGTTCTATAAGAAATAATGAGCAAGTGGATTTCAGAAAAAAAACTGGAAAGACTTACATGAACCAGGAGAACATTATACATAGTAATAGCAACATTGTGCCATGGTTAACCATGATAGACTTAACTCTTCTCAGGATTACGATGATCTAAGGCAGTTCCAAAAAAATCATGTTGGAAAATGCTAACCACATCCAGAGAACTGTGGAGTCTGAATGTAGATCTAAGCATATGATTTTAACTTTTTGTTTTTTCTTTCTTGTGGTTTTCTCCTTTTCCGATCCTTCTTTCACAACATGACTAATGTGGAAATATGTTTAACATGATGGCATATATATAACCTATATCAGATTGCTTGCTGTCTGGAGAGGGGCCAGGGGGAAAATTTGGAACTCAACATTTTACAAAAATGAATATTGAAAACTATCTTTCCATGTAATTGGACAAAAAACTAAATACCATTAAAGAGAGAAAAAAGAAATGATGAGCAGGATGCTTTCAGAAAAACCTGGAAAGATTTATGTGAACTGATACAAAGTGAAGTGAATAGAACCAGGAGAACAGTGTACACAGTAGCAATATTATAGGGCGATCAATTGTGAGTGATTTACCTATTCTCAGTGATACAAAGATCTGAGACAGTTCCGAAGGACCCATGATGAAAAATGCTATCCACCTCCAGAGAAAGGACTGATAGAATCTGAGTGCAGGACAAAGCATACTATTTTCACTTTATTGTAAAAATTTTCCCCCTTTTGTCGTTTTTTATACAAAATGACCAATATGGATATGTTTTACGTGATTGTACACATATAACACATCAAATTGCTTAGTGTCTTAGGGAGGAGAAGGGGAAAAAAATCTGGAACAAAATTTTATGAAAAAGTGTTAAAATTGTATTTACATGTAATTGGAAAAGATGAAATGCTATTTAAATGAAAAACATGTATGGAGAAAGAGGGGGAAAGAAATGGCACGAGGGTAAAAAAGACAAGACTTGGCAACACATTAAATATTGGGACTGTGTAAGAAAAGTAGAGGATAGCATCTAATCCTCAAGTCCTCCGTAGAGGCAACACTTTTGAGTCAAACCTCCTCCATCTTTTGGTGTGAAGTTGGTGTGACTTTTTTGAACCCCTCTGATCTCTGTGGAAAATCAAGATAGGGGAGTGACTAGAGTCCTTCCTTTTGAGAGCATGGAGTGGTAGACCTGAGTTCTAGTCGAAGTTTCTTTATCTGTAATATGGAGGGTAGCAGTAATTGCTCTGAAGATTTGCTAGAGTTGGTATGGGGAGCATGCCCCATGCCCCTTGAGATGCCATAGAAAGGCAAGCTGTGGAGGTGATGAGGATGAGGATCTCCAGTCTCCTAACCAAGCTGTACGGGGGCAGAGACTCCCAGAGAGGCTGTCTTTTTTGGGGAGGTTTGTGCAGGCACTGACCACATAGGTGGACCTCAAAGTGCTGATCCAGTATGGAGTTATGACTGTAGTCATTTCTATATTGTCAACCCTCAGAGTTCAGCAGAGCTCTCCACCATTTATAGCCTTCTGCTGCCCCCTGCTGCCCATTGGCCAGACAGGGAGGTTTTCACCTGCAGCTGTCCAAGCCAGATCAGTAAATCAGGGTAAGGGGATAATTACAGTTGGAAAGCAGCTAATGATTATCCAGAGTAAGGTAGAGAAGGAAATGGAGGCTCACTGAGGGCAAGGCAATTCCCATAGTAGGGAAACAGCTGCTCTTGTCCCTTTGAACCACTAAGAAGAGATTCTGCTGTGCTTGCTGCCCCTGGTTAGGGACCTCTGCTTCAGACACACAGAGGACTCTGCCCTGAGGCCTGGAGCCCCAGATGGGCACTATAGGGAAAGGTGACAAAAAATAGGAGCAGGCCTGCCCTGGGGAGCTTCTGATCTGAGGGGAGACACAGGCCTGTCTTGGATAGGGAGCCTCTGATTGCCCCCAGACTCTATGGCACTCTCAGACACCAGGAGACAGGAAGGGTAAAATATGGACCTTGGGAGCCCTTGAATTGAGGTAAGCTCAGGGGCCAATGGAATCCAATCTCCAAATCTCAACTATCCCCTCAGCCCAACCCATTGTGAATCATTGCCTGAAAGGGAAAGAGAAAGAGAAAGATCTCAGTTCTAGAGGGAGAGAGAGTAGGAGAGTAAGGCCTAGCTTTAGAGGCAGCGCTCCTCTGAACTTGCACATAAGACTGCATCCTTCCCTGCCCATTTCTGCCTAGTCACAAACCTGAAGCTTATCTAGGGCAAGCTAAATTTGGGGTGCTAAATTTAGATGGTATTGAGAAGACTTAGGATCTTAGGAGCATAGACCTGCAATGAAATAGACACCATGGAATTCAATTCCCCCATTTCATAGATGAGGGAGCTGAGAACATAGAGAATTGGCTTGTACAGGTCTTTATTAAGTAACTGTTGTGTGCTAGACAGTGCTCAGTGCTGGCCCCTCCTCTTAAGCAGCTCACATCTAATGGGCAGGTCAATAGCTCTATGCACATAGGTACAGATGGCATGAATTGGAGAGAGCTCCTTATCCTGTCTTCTGGGACTAAGCAGAACAAAGCTCCTCAGCTTTGCGCAGTTACAAGGTCTCTTTCAATTCAGATTTCATTTACTCTGGGTAATCCTATGCTGTGTATCCTTAAGTTAGCTGATTTTCTCTGGACCTCAGTTACCCACTATGTAAAATGAGGTGCTTTGGATTTGGCATCTCAGGATTTGGGGGGGCTTCCCTCTCATGGTAGGTCAATCCTCAGCCAAAGCCTGAAAAGGGGACATTTGTCTACTGGTTTGTGGAGAGAGTCCTTGCTTAGGACTCTGGAAGTCTCTAAAGGTGGATGGAAAGGTTGGAAGAAGGGACAGAGGAGAGGAGAGGAGTCAGTCTGGGGACTAGGCATGGCACCTTGAAGTTATAGGAAGTACCCCTCCCCCCCAGCTGTAGGAGTCACAGCTTTGCCACTTAAGTGGGCCTGTTAGACAGCCATAGGGAGGACATACCTCAGTGAAGAAACATGATGGAGGAGGTATGGTCTCTGGGCAAAAAGGAAACAAGAGCCTGCGCTGGGGAGCTCTGATCTGAAAGGGAGAGACACAAGGAAGGAAGAGCCTTAATCTTCCTACCTACCAGTCATTTCCATGCTCCTTATTCAGGAGTAACATTCCTGGAAAGGAGAGGTGAAGTGTCCCCTTTTCATATTTTGTGAGAATAGGCCATTCTCCATGAGCTCTCTCCTCTTCCTCATCTGCCATCTCTTAGATGCCTTCTCCTTCACTCCTGTCTCACATAATGAAGTGGCCTTATTCCTTAACCAGGTCAATCCCTCTCCCTGTTGAAGGATTCCCATTGCATTCTGTCTTCTCCAACAGATACCTTCCAGCTTTAAAAACTGGTGAAATCTAAGCTCTGGAGCAACATGCCTCAGGGGAAAGATGTCAGCCCCCAGGGATGGGAGATGCTCAAGAATGAAGTTAGTATGACACCAAGGAAAAGAAATCCAGTGAGGAGGAAAAATGGGATTGGACTGAAGAAATCATGGGGTTGCCCAGGGAAACTCCCTAACCAATGTGGATTTTGAAAAGAAATGAAGAGAAGATGGAAGAAAAACCAGGTAATGGAATGAATGTGAAAGTCTGGCAAATTTTGTGGAATTCGTCATGGAAAATTTGTGTGAGGGATGCTCCAGCTCAGGATTGACCTGGTTAAGGAGTGAGGCCACTTCATTATGAGGCAAGAGTGAAGGAGAAGAGAATGGCAGAAGGCATCTAAGTGATGGAAGATGAAGAAGAGGAGGGAGCTTATGGAGAATGGCCTATTTTCACAAAATATGAAAAAGGGACACTTTACCTCTCCTTTCCAGCAGTGCTAGTTCTGAATAAGGAGTTGAGGCTGGTGACGAAAGCTCCAGAGCAAAGAATGACAATCTCAAAAAACTGCTATTGGGAGAAAGAGAAGGCTCCGTGAAGTTGGAGGACCTTGATTTAGGGAAGACATGAGGCAATGATCACAGAAAACACAGAGAAGGGAGAGCCACTCATTGTTTATTCTGCTTCTGTTTTCTCTGCCAAGGAGAAGAATCTTCACACTGGAAATAGTAGGACAAAGATGCTGGACAGGGAGTTTATTCCTAAAGATAAGTAAAGAGATGGTAAGAGAACACTTCTCTGCCCTTGGTGAATTCAGTCTCAGATAAACTATATCCTGAGGTCCTGAAAGAACCATCATAGGGCACCGCAGAGATACTGCCAGGGAAATTTGAAAGAGCTTGGAAAATGGGAGAAGGGTCACAAGATTGGAAAAAAGTGAATATGGTCCTGATTGTCCAGAACAGCTCTCAAACTCTAGACCTTTAGCTTACCTTTGATTTCTGGGAAACCTCTGGGGAATGCACCATCAAAGCTATGCTTGCTAAATATTTACAAAGGAAAGCAGTAGTGAGCAAGAGTCAGTGTGGCTTCATCCAGGTCAAGCCAGACTCATTGGATTTCTTTTTTTGATAGAGTCACCAGACTTGTTGATGAGGGGAATACTGAGGATATGATTTACCTGGATTTTAGCTAAGCCTTTGCTAAAGTATTTTATGCTGTACTTGTGGAGAAGATAGAGAGACATTGATTAGAC